>PPJH02000020.1:0-202908 GCA_003705705.2 Blastobotrys raffinosifermentans
TTTTTCCTAAAAAAAAAAAAAAAAAAAAAAAAAAAAAAGAGAGAGAGTGAGAGGGGCTGAGCAAAGTCGTAGTAGCGTAGTACTAGCCTGAGCGAACCGTAGACCGTGGGACAATGAATTAGGGTCGGTGGCACGACTGGACCGGAGGACTATTGACAGGTGTTCCAAAGTTCAACCCTGGTTTGCTTCTCAAAGTGCCTGGTGGCAGGTTGAGATCGTCCGTGTAATGTGTTAGCGCACCCCTTAATTTGGCACGGCGGGAATACGAATATCAACTGTAGTACACTGGGGGAAGATACAACAGTGGACTGTAGCAGTTGAATCAAGGCCTTAGCGCCACAAGGAACAAAATAACAGCGGACGGTTTGTGATCCGTAGGTTGGTTTAGTAGCAAGTAGTCGATACAGGAAAGATCAATGGGTAGCGGATTGTAGTACCAAATGCCGAATATGCAACAGGTGAAACGGCAAGCTGTGGGAGGGAGATATCAGTGCATTGACTGGTCCCTATGGAGAGCTGAGCAAAAAGTAGCGACCCAAATGAGGCAAATCTATGTTAGGCCTGAGCAACCGTAGTTGGCGTGATTGTGAACCGTCAAAAGGATGTGAATTGCCCCGGTACAAATCCCAATTGGCCATGGAACAGTGACACAAGTATGTTATATCAGGGGAGCCGTTCTGGGCGAGTAAGGCGATAGATGACCAGGGGTTTGCGCGTAGCTCGGGGAACGCACCGCGTACACGTGGGACCACCGAGCCGGGTAACTGGCACGGCTCCGGGACGGGAGTCATGCAATAACAGGCTTTAGGGCACGTAGGCGGGGGTTTATCCGGGTCAAGGATTTGCTATCAAGGATGGATGGAATGGTAGATTCTGTTTTATGGTTCAAGTTTTATATAACTGGGTATTCGGGGATACAATCGCGTCCACGGCCATCGATTTAGTGGGTGGTGCGCCGTGCCATTCTTTATCAGATATAGTGCTGATGGCGAGGCTGGCAGCCGATACGGCCCGAATTAGCCGGCCACCCCCGACCGCGGTACATTTAGGAAGTAGTCAACTGAAAGCTGCTATTGTAGTCAGTCCACTATAGAAATCATGCCATTGAGGACGAGGGCGTAGCAGTGGCGTTGTCATAGAGTTGGGATAGGGCGACCAAGCTCAACCCCAGACACACTGGTGCTCTGTGTGCGGGCTGCAAGTTGGGGAAGCAGGGCCCTGCTGTGAGGCCTCCCCGTATCGCAATTGCACATGACGTACACGGACGGGCATCAAGTGGACATGGATTTGGACTTTTGCTTGGCTGTTCTGGTTGCTCTGGTTGCTCTGGACTGCTTCTTTTTGTGAGAGGACTGCTCGTACTCCTTCTGCTGAGCAATGTACTTGTTCATTTGCGCCAATGGGTCCAACTGAGCTTTGTTCTTGTCGTTATGGTCCAATTGAGTGGTTGTCCCTTGCGTTGACCGGTTCATAGCAAACCATGGTACCTTAGATCCGGTATACAAAGGCACGCCAGATTCCAACTCCTCTTGATGTGTATTGCCATTAGCACTAACTTTGTCAACTTTGTCAACTTTGTCATCAACCGGGTCAGTTGGTTTAGAACGCTGGCCTCCCGATGCAGGGCCCTGTCGAATCCGGCGGCGAAGCGTCTCGGTCCTCTCTTTCTGATTTAGCAGTCGTGTTTGCCGTTCTGCTTGCTCGGCATTTCGTTCATCTCTCTTGACCCGATCAATGTTGCGAGCAGAGTACACATTGTATGACTTGTGCTTGAGAATGTTTCGAGGCATGAAGACAGACTCGTCGCCGTATGATAACAATATAGGTCGCATAACTAATCGGCGATCCATACGATACAATACAATTATCGATAATCGACGATCCTCATACGAATCCCTGTCAATCTCTGGAATGTAATTCTTGATAGCATTGATAGCATTGATAACATTGATAACATTGATAACATTGATAGTTGATAGCATCGATGATCATGACAATCATCTCCATTTTATATTTACAATCCTTAGTTACAGTCTGTTCAGCATTAGTGTGCCTACTCCGAGGCACTCTTCATTAGCAAGCTCTTGAGCCATGGAAGCTCATTGACAACGTTTAATCCAACGCTTCGCAATTGAACCAGAGGCTCAAAGTCAGTGGAATACAGCTTGTGGAGCTTGTCAACCACACCTAGCTTGGCGTGATTGCTGGCATAGCTGTCCTTCCAGAATGGCTCCAGCACCAACAAGTTGCCAATGTCCAGTCCGCGGTTCAATCCAACCTCTACAGCCTCCACCAAATGGCGCACGTCACTCTGGCCCATATTGAGTCCCTGACCGGCCAATGGGTGTGTCGTGTGGGCAGCATCCCCGACCAGTGCAATACGGTCAGAAATATAGGTGTCTGCATGGGTCATTCGAAGAGGGAACGACGCTCGAGTACCCTCCTGGACGTCCACAATTGGAATGGGTACTCGGTTGTCTTCGTCCTCGATTACAGTGTTCTCTAGGCGCCATTGTACTTCCTGGGCAACGTTTTCCTTGATTTGGTGCAAGTAGTCCAGCTCCACAGGAGTCAGACGGAAGCCTGCATTGACCATGGCACAAAAGTCTTCGGGCTCTAACGACTTGAGATGCGCAGCTCTCTCGGGAGTCGTCGACCACACCAAAGTCGCGTATCCGTTGGGCATGGGCAGAAGGGCAATGGGTCCAGTGACGAGGAATCTCTGCCAGGCAATGGTGCGGAAGTCCTCCCACTCCAATTTGACAGTAGCCACCAGACCGTGGCGGTCATAGCTCCAGCCACGAGACTGAATTCCGGCGAATTTGCGGACGGGAGAGTTTGCGCCATCTGCGCCCACAAGCAACCGAGCACCAATCTTAGTGCCATCTTCCAGCTCTACAATAGGCCACGATGACATATCGGATTGCTCATCCTTGCCTCCGTATCCAATGGTTTTGACCTTTTGATTTTCGAAAATCTTGGTCTCTCCCACCGAGCCGGCATTCTGTGCATTTTGTGTATCCTGAGAAAGCTCGCCCAGCCGACTCAGCAACCCCTGCTGCAAATTGACATTCTCAACCATGTACGCAATAGAATCGTGCGATCCAAGAATGGAAGGGTCAAACTCAATTCTAGCTTCCGAGCATCCATCCCACACCTTCATCTCATCATAGGCCTGAATTCTCTCAATAGCAACGTGGTCCCAAGCGCCAATCTTTTGCAGGTAATTGACAGAAGCAGGAGTCAAACTGCTGACACGGTTCTCAAACTTGTCATCAGGCATGCTCCAATTTCGAACTCTGTCCAAGCTGCTCCCTTCAATCAAGCAAATGTTGAGTTTTTTGGCCGTCTCCGAGTTCCTCAGCGCAGTCGCCAGAGTCAGACCCGCGGGACCACCGCCCACCACAACTACATCATACAATGAATGCTGAGAGCTGGCAGTGGACTGGAACCGCGCCCGCATAGGACGGGACATCAGCGGTCCTGAGACCCTGCCACCTATCCTCAGCTGACTCGTGAGCGCAAATCTCATGATGGTGATAAGTTAGAACGGCTCGGCCAGATACTCCATACTTTAAGTCAGCCTCGACATTGACCAGTGGCAAGCAAGGGTAGCTTCATTTAATCGGCGCCTGGATTGTGAGCAATCGTCGTTATGGGTAAAGAAGAGTATTTGCCTGGTAAGTACGGTGCTTGTTGTATTTTGGTTGTTTTGGAAATCTAACAAAGCCTTGAGCGAGGTGTCCGTGCCTCTGTCGGACGAAGAGCTTCTGGTTCTAAGAAATCAATACAATTCAGAGGGACAGTATGTGTCTCTTCAGACCCGATTCAATTATGCTTGGGGACTGATCAAGTCTCGATCGGTCAAGGACCAGCAAGAGGGTGTTAAATTGCTGACCGAAGTATTCAGAGATGCGCCCCAGCGAAGAAGAGAGTGCTTGTACTATCTATCTGTGGGCAGCTTTAAGCTGGGAGATTACACCAATGCTCGAAAATACTGTGACATTCTTCTTGACATTGAGCCCGACAATCGCCAGGTCGTTCACCTTCGCCAGGTGATTGAAGATAAGCTTAACAAGGAAGGGCTTGTGGGAATTGCAATTGTTGGAGGAGCTCTGGCCGTGGGTGCTGCCCTGGTCGGTGCCTTTGTTCGTACTGGTCACCGCAGATGATTCATTTGTCTGTGAGCATTGTAAGCTACATACTAAGGAGTCTTGGGATCATGATAGTATTGTAAGCTATAAGAAATGATTAACATCAGAAGTATCTGGGTTCAATGGTGGATATTTAAAAAGTAAACTCAAGATCTGGTTGTAGATGGCCAAGTTTCATTTAGTATCTTTTTTTATCAGTTTTGGCGGATTCAATTTGTCCTTCGTGGCCTTCCTGGTCATCTCATCATGTTCGCCGATTCACCGTTTCTACCGTTTTTCCATGCACCCCGATCTTGTCGCGCAGACGGTATTAGAAGCGTACAAACGGTTACCAGGTAAAGGAAAACCGCATGTTCGATCAAATGGCAAATTAGAATGGACGGTTTTGGCTGGAATAGTTGTTAACGTTGAACATGAGGAACCTGTTTGCGTAGCACTGGCTACTGGGCTTAAAGCTCTGCCTGACGCCCAGCTCTCAAAGTCAAACGGTTCAGTGCTCCACGATATGCATGCGGAGATAATGTCCATCCGAGCCCTGAATGTTTATTTGCTGGATGAATGTACGAAAGCTCTTGACAACAAGAGCTCAGTAGTCGAGCGACTCCCTGATGACAGCGCCTGGGCACGCCCATTCTCTATCAAAGAAGGAGTAGAATTTCACCTCTACGTTTCGGAGCCTCCTTGTGGTGACGCGAGCTTGGCTGCGCTGGCCAATGCTGCTGATGAAGTTTGGTCCTCTCCGGTCGAGCATATCGGCTCTGGGGGTGTTGTCAGAGGGAGAGCCCACTTTTTCCACTCGGGATTGGTGAGGACCAAACCTGGCCGTAGAGACTCTCCAGTGACCCTATCAAAGTCATGCACTGATAAACTAACCCTTCGACAGACCGTTTCTCTTTTATCCGGCCCCGTTGCAAAAGTGCTTTCCCCCCACAATGCCTATCTAAGCTCGTTGGTGTTGCCCAGTTTCTATAGCGAAGACGATACGACACGAGCGTTCCAACAGCGCCTTGAAACCATGCCCCGTACTACCTCATATGGGCCATATAGACCTAAATTGTTCAAAGTCGTGGGCACGAATGAACAGTTCGAGAGTGCAAAGCATTCAGACCATATGCCTTGTCCGAACGGCATAGCATACGTTCTCAATCGCCCACCCGAAGCTATTTTAGGCGGAGTCAAGATGGGAGCAAAGCCATTCACTGGCAAGGGCACTAGCATGCTTAGCAGGAGGTCAATTGTACAGTCTGTCTGTGATTTAGCTGCTTCTATTCAGCTGGACCTGCCACAGAGATACGGCGAGCTCAAGTACGACTCTGATCGTGATTGCATGAAGCAAGAGCTGTACCGCACCCTAGGCGGATGGATATCTACTTCCCCTGACGACTTTGAATTGTAATATGTGCACGCACCTCACTTTAGACCTTAGTTGTTGTCATAGAATACTGTAAATACTTTGAATCTTCCTGTGACCTTTCTCGAGGAGCCTAGATGCCTGATGATATGATAAGCCGCATTCTTATCAGGGCTTATCAAGGTGCTAGGCATTAATACACTGGCTTAAAATATCGTGAGTTAACCTACGTCCATAGAACTGTTCGGATAATTACTACCCAGAAAGTAGTCCTTCGGTCCAACGCAGTATATATTTCCAAACAGGCTTCAATGCCTCCAGGAGACGAACCGAATTGAATGCCAAATTAGTGCGGGCGCGGGCGTGCGGCTCGCTGTATATAACCGCCTTTTCGCAGACTCACCCTCCACACATACTTCGCCTTCATAATGGGTGCTCTTTTATCAATCCCGCTGGCGGTTACGCCAGCTATTTCCATGGCAGGATCTTGGGTAGCATCATGCTGTGGTGCCGCTGCATTTTCTGCATTATGTTCGGCGTGCGGAAAGTGCTCTAGTTCAGTGGCCACTCGAGTGGGTTACGCTATTCTTTTTGTGGTCAACTCTATTTTATCATGGATCATGCTTACCGGATGGGCAGTAAGGAAGCTTGAACATTTGACTCTCGACTACATGAAAATCACTTGCAAAGGCAAGGAATGCTACGGGTTTGTGGCCGTTCATAGGATCAACTTTGCTCTAGGTCTGCTTCATCTCATTCTTGCCGGTCTGTTGGTGGGGGTCCATTCGACCCGTAATCCACGATCAGCTATTCAGAATGGTTACTGGGGTATCAAGATCTTTGCATGGATGGCTCTCATTGTCCTTTCATTTTTGATTCCCGAGGGATTCTTTGTGTTCTGGGGTAACTACGTTGCCATGTTTGGCTCTCTGGTGTTTATTCTCATCGGTTTAGTGCTGTTGGTGGACTTTGCTCATTCATGGGCTGAGACCTGTCTAGAGCATGTTGAAGAGCAAGAGTCAAACACGTGGAAGTTTATCCTTGTAGGTTCGACCCTTGGTATGTACGTGGGATCCATCATTCTCACTGTACTCATGTACGTTTTCTTTGCCGGCTCCGGATGCTCTATGAATCAGGCAGCTATCACTATCAATCTGCTAATGGCCGTAATTGTATCGGCAATGTCGGTGCATCCCACCGTTCAGGAGTACAACCCTCAAGCTGGCTTAGCTCAGGCCGCAATGGTAGCTTTTTACTGTTCCTATCTGACAATGTCTGCTGTAGCAGCTGAGCCTGATGATCGGTCGTGCAACCCTCTGATCCGATCCCGAGGTACTCGTACTGCCTCAATTGTTCTCGGTGCCATCTTCACCTTCCTGGCCATTGCCTACACTACCTTCCGGGCTGCTCACACCACCTCCACCGTGCGATACGAACCCGTAGAGTCTGAGCACAGTCTTGTCACTCAGGAGCCTTCTCGGTCTGCCATGCGTCAGGAAGCGCTCCGTGCTGCAGTGGAAAGCGGGTCCCTTCCTGCCACTGCCCTGACCCAGCAGGGTTGGGACGATTCTGACGACGAAGAGTTCATGGGTACTGCCGACGATGATGAAAAGGGCAGCACCAAGTACAATTACGTATTGTTCCACTTGATCTTCTTGCTGGCAACCCAGTGGACTGCTACTCTGTTGACAATGAACGTCGAGGAGGACATGAAGGGCGACTTTGCGCCCGTGGGCCGAACATACTTTAGCTCCTGGGTCAAGATTGTGTCTGCCTGGGTGTGCTACATTTTGTACGTCTGGACTCTGGTTGCTCCAGTCATCTTCCCTGATCGATTCTAGTTGTATTTCCCCCTGAATCGTACATAATTTATTAACTGTAATATATTTACATCTGATGGCTTACATGAGCCGCGGTGCGGTCCCCACGATGACTCGGTGATGACTCGGTGCCAGGGTAATTATGGGAGCGGTTTTAACAAGAAGTATCGCCTGTAGTATGGCAATCAACTTTAGCAGCCTCTGCAAGATTGATAAACCTACCTTGACAGGACTCAACACGATTCTTGTCCACTGCTATTGCAATGTGCCATACAGACATTACATTGGCCAACCGTGCACAGGTTGAGTCTTATCGGCGATCTGCGGCTCGCTTGTTCAAATTTCATTCTGACCCCGGGCATATCTATATAGGCAAAAGCTGCGGGTATAATCCTGACTCGTTTCTGGAATTATACTCGAGTCAGTTGTCAAGATTAACAGATCATTAGTTGTTTCGTTGTTGCGAGCTCCTAGAGCTGCTCTAATTCGGGGTAGGGGTGCTGTACCGGGCGGTCTGGTGAGAAGGATGGACTTGCACAGCTTCACTGGAAAGGACAATCGCACTGCGGTCGATCTGGAAGATGATACCAACATACGGCGGCCAAAGGCCGGTCTTGGAAAAGATCTGGTTTTTGTCAGGGAATTGTTCGTCAAAGCTCTGACTGGCGTGGATGCATGGCATCGACCCCAGCCACAGCCAGTGTCAATTTCTGTCTGGCTGCAAACCAGCGTTGCTCGAGCCGGATCCACTGATCACTTGGTTTACTCACTCAACTACGATGTGATCTCTCGTAGAATCACTCGCCTAGTAGAGATGGGCAAGTTCAAGACCTTGGAAGACATTGCTGAAAAGGTTGCCGCAGAGGTGCTGCGTGATTCTGCTCCTGGTCAATGGGGTAAGATCCATGTCAAGAAGCCACGGGCTCTGCTTCGAGCCGAGGCTGCTGAGATCATTATCGCTCGCAGAAAGCTTGCTGATGGATCCATTGTGGCCGTGGAGGGAACCACAGACGTGGTACGAATTCAAAAGCTTCAGCTGGTCACCGTTATTGGGGTCAATACAATTGAGCGTCTCCATCGTCAAAACGTCATCATAGACCTCACCCTGTACAAGCCCCGAATCAACCCCGATTCAGGAATGTACAACCGTCAGTATGACTTCCGTGAGGTTGTATACGCTGTTTCTGAACATGTGGAAGATTCCAGTTACAAGACCGTCGAGGCCTTTGTCACTTCAGTGGCCGAAGTAGTGTGTAATCATGGTGTTGAAAAGGTGACTGTTCGTGCTGAAAAGCCAAGTGCCATCACATTTGCAGATGCTGCTGGAGTGGAGATCACCCGAACCCGGGATTACTTTGAGGGAGAACCAGTGTCCATTCAGGGAGTAGAGAGCAGGGTTTCTACCAAGCCTCCTTCTCCCACATTGGCGGCAGCTGGAGCATCTAGCTCGCACCTTCCTCTATTCCCTCAGTCATCGGATCCCAGTTTAAGTAAATCCGGTCCCTTCACCGCATATATCGCCTTTGGAAGTAATGTGGGAGACACCGTCGGTAACGTCAAAAATGCAATTGATGAGCTGAACAAACGGGACATACGTGTGGTTGCTACCTCCTCCTTGTACCAATCTGAACCTATGTACGTGCAGGAGCAGGACAAATTTCTCAATGGTGTGTTCCGGGTAGAAACCCACCTCTTGCCGCTTCAACTGCTCGATGCGCTCAAGGATATTGAGTACAATGCTCTGGGAAGAGTCAAGAAAATTGACAATGGCCCTAGATCAATTGATCTTGACATTATCCTTTACGACGATGTTGTTATGAATGACGAGCGTCTCAACATTCCCCATATCAGCATGCTCAGCCGGTCATTTGTGCTCAAGCCATTGACTGATCTAGTATCATCCTCTGAAACTCATCCCCTGACCGCAGAATCTTACCACTCTCATTTGGAGCAGATTCCCCGGCAGAGTGACGATCAAACTTCGTCTGTGCTCAAGACGCTCATCCCATTGACGGCTAATCGCAAGCTCGTATTGGACCCTGCGTACGGTACCGAAAGCACAAAGGTGATGGCAATTGTAAATGTGACACCTGATTCATTTTCGGATGGTGGTAAGATTACCATGGATAACGTTGTGAGCCAGGTCAAGGACTATGTTCTCAACCAAGGAGCCAATATTTTGGATATTGGAGGAGCTTCAACTCGACCCAATGCAGTTGCCCCCTCTACCCAAGAGGAGCTGGATAGGGTGGTACCTGCTATCAAGGCCATTCGAGGTGTACCGGAGTTGGACCACATTCCAATCTCTATCGACACGTATCGAAGTGAAGTCGCCAGAGCAGCAATTGAAGCCGGAGCAGACATTATCAACGATGTCAGTGCCGGTCAAATGGACCCTAAAATGTTCTCTGTTGCAAAGGAGCTGGAGGTGCCGATTATCCTTAACCATACCAGAGGCACTCCTGAGACTATGAATAAATTGGCATTCTATAAGATTGACGAAGCCAACAACCATCGCGGTATCGCCGATGACAGTGATGAAGCTATAATTGAAGTTGTTGGATCCGAATTGGAGAAGCGCCTGGAGGAAGCGCTCGAGGCTGGATTGCGACGATGGCAGATTATCCTCGACCCAGGATTTGGTTTTGCCAAGCACATGAAGCACGATTTGGCCATCATTCGAAACTTTAGTTCTCTTCGATCACGGGAGGCATTCGCGGGCTTGCCATGGCTCGTAGGAACTTCTAGGAAACGATTTATTGGTCGCATCACTGGCAAAGAAGATCCTAAAGATCGAGCCTGTGGAACTGGAGCTACGGTGACTGCTCTAATTAGCCAAGGCGCTGATATTGTCAGAATTCATGATGTTGATCATTGTTCGCAGGTAGCGAAGATGAGCGATGCTATCTACCGAAACTTGAACTAATGAGGAAATGATCACTGTATTTTAAGTTATTTCAACATAAACCAGCACGATAAGCAAAATAACTAACATTCAACATGAAGCAGATTTAATAATTACAATGCAGCAGACACTGTTTAATAGCATCAGATACTTTTAGCTACTACTACGACTACTACTGCTACTGCTTTTTAATGGACACATTAATTAGGCCTTGGCTACCTCAGGGCACTCCCGGCTAATGTGACCCTGAATTCCACACTTGTAGCAGGTCTTGACGCCCGGGTCGACGGTCTTCTCTCCTCCAGCAACTGAGGTGCAGTCCTTAGAGATGTGGCCTCCCTTTCCACATGCGTAGCACTTGACGGCGTGGGCCTGGCAGTCTCGGGCAAAATGGTTGGGTCCTCCGCACTTGTAGCAGGTAGTAACACGATGGACGGCACGGTTGTTAAATCGACGAGGTCCGTGAGGGAGCTTCTGTGCTCTATCAGAAGACTCCTCCTGGGTGGCACCTTCTACCTCCTCCTTTTCGTCCGACTGTTCACCGTTCTCGGTGGTGGAGGCCTCGTTAGGGCAGTTCTTGGCTCGGTGGCCGACCTTGCCACAGTTGTAACAAGCCTTGGAGGGTGCTTGAGAAGCTACCGGGCATTCCGATTGAATGTGTCCAACTCCCTGGCAGTTGTAGCACTGCTTTGCCTCGGATGACTTTGGCAGAGGGCAGGAAGTAGACTCGTGTCCCGGCTGCTTGCAGTTGTAGCACAGACGCTCCGAGTACTCGCACACATCGGCAAAGTGGCCAATGTTACCACACTTAAAACAGGTCCTTCGAATCATGACTATCACCTCCTCGCCTGGCCTATCTCCCCTGGCCCGATTAACAGAGATGGATGGGTTTTGTATTGATAGATCAAACTGGTGATGACCGAAAATTTCTGACTTTTTTGTATGGGTTTAGCCGTTAGGCCCACGAAAAAGAAAAAGGCTCACCTCCGCTTTACCCTGGATCCCGCTCTCCCGAGTTTTATCGGAGAACACCAGACCCGGGCACCACTAGCAACATTAAGGGTGGAGTTCAATTTTAGTTAGTCTTGTTTGTAAGCTCTACCAAACTTCCATAAAGTTTTGTTGTGTCCAAAGTCCATTCTTGGTCTTTGTATGCGCGGTTCCTTGCGCTGGCGAGACAGTACTTAGCTTGGGCGAGCTGCGACGCATTGTACCACTCTCGGGCAGCCAGTAGTTCCCAGAAGGCGGCCTTTCTAGTTCGCTTAGATCCGTACACAATAGGATCTCGTCTGGAGTAATCAAACATTGCTGCCGGAGATAACTTGTTGCCTCCGTTGTTGTCCTTGTTAGCTCGCCTCGATTCCACAACTTCATCGTAGACAAGATAAGCACCAGACACTCGCTCTAGAAGCATTGCATATCCTACTGGCCCAGTGCATAGCTTTTCGTCCATCAGTCGTAAAAGCCATCGAGTAGCGCCATCGGACGCACCCGATGCAGAGCTCACAGTACAAAAGAGCTCAGAGCTGAGTAGTAAACATCTAAAAGCATATGTGTGCAATCCACATCGTGAGTTGTAAGTGTAAACGGCAGAGTCCAGAAGAGGGTCAATTGTATCTACCCGAACCTTGTAGGTTAACGGGACCACCTCCGGTTGCATGAGATGGGAAATGACCGCCATCTCTTGGGCACTGGCTAGGTAAGCCCATGCCTTATCGTTATGAAAGTCCTTCTTAAGCATTTCGTAAGTAGTGTAGGCAAATTTGTAATCCCGGAGCATGAATGCAAAGTCTGCCAGCTTGCGAATCTGTGCCTCGGGCGTGAGATATGAATAGCTGCCATTAGATGTGTTATAGTTGCCGCGGCCCCCAGGAGTGGGAGATGGAGAGGGTGATTGTGATGAAGCAGGTGTACCTGGAAGTGAAAAGGGGAAACTGCCTGAATTGGCATTGGATAAAATTGACCCCGTGCCCCGAGAAGAGGACGAAAAGTATTTTTTGGATGCAGAGAAGAATCTCCCGGTGATTCCTCTTCGCGATGATGCTACCTGATCATTCCAAGTGGCCACGCATCGCTCCATAAATGGCATTACACTCTGGGTGACTAGTTCGCGTACAAAAAGCTTAATTGCATTCACGTCTTCTTCATGAAGTGAGGGTGAGGGAGACTCACCGGTTTGTTGTTCATTATTTTCACCAGTAGTCCTCTTGACCCGTAGTAGATGACAGTGCAGACCAAAGTAGCGCTTCATCTTTTCAAACACTGCAGTTGACTTTTCAATATCATCCTTGTCATCGTGAACAAGAACGTAATACCGGAGGTAATCCTTGTTAATATAGTCTGGAATGGACGGGTCATAACTCTGCTTATACATGTTTGACAGAGTTTCAATTGGTTGGTCGTTTCGAGAGGAAGTTGCCAAAATTCCTGCTACTGGGTGACTGAATGTTTCGAATGGAGTGACCGGGATTTCCTTAATTGCAGCACCAACGTAATCTAAATATACCTTGGCCTTCTGTTTATCAAGGTCAGCACCGTCCATCTTTTCAATTCCTGCGCGTGCTAATGCTTCCAAATCCTCTGGGTCGTACAGCTGGTAGTTGTGATGTGATGCAACAGAAGTGGATGACCCAGTACTGGGAATAATTGGGGATGCAACTCGGTTTGGTCGGGGGCTATCACCTCTTAAAATGCTCTTTTCATTCACACGGTCAACAGCATCGGAGCTCTTTTCCTTCGAATCAAAAGATGAGGCCGGTTCCCCAGGAGGTGGGCGAAACCTTATCGAATAGTCTTCGTACGAAGCACTAAGACCCTGAGAATCGCGGACAGTGACTCTTCCAGATACCTGCTCGCCAAATGGCGCTATCAAATCTAGTGTAGATTTAAATCCCATGGATTTGCACAGGTCTTCGGCATCTTGAGAAGCGGCCACTGAGATGCTGGGGCAAAACGTCCTAGAAATGAGCGTGCGACATGCTCGAGGAATCTCCGAGGGCGGGTTCATTTCTATGCTCAATGATAAGATTGCACAGATCCACACGCAAATTAGATGGAATTAATGTGAAAAAGTGCTTCTATGCAAGTATAGTGTCCAAGATCTATGGGTTGCCTGCACTGTACCTTAACCGTGAAGGGGACACAATCTCCGTAACCAACCGCCTAAGTTTAGTTGATTTTTGTACAAGGTAATAAATAGTTCATTACCGGATCCCAGAGCTAGTCGACCTGAATTGAG
Source organism: Blastobotrys raffinosifermentans (assembly GCA_003705705.2). NCBI lineage: Eukaryota > Fungi > Ascomycota > Dipodascomycetes > Dipodascales > Trichomonascaceae > Blastobotrys > Blastobotrys raffinosifermentans. Next base: position 13,469 of record PPJH02000020.1, read on the forward strand.
GCCAGTGTGAAGATGGTGGAAAAGCTATGAAAACAGTAGCCTTAATTGACAAGATTGTATTATCCTCTCAAGTGGCAATCAATTGATCATGCTGAAACGGGCGCTGATCGTACGTTATGCGTTTTAGCTTTCGAGATGGTGCGGCTGCAAATTCACACGTTGGCGCGTTCAGACACTTCGCAATAGTAGCACCTGAGCACTATCATTATCATAAAAGGCGACGACAAGCCCGTGGAATCTGACTCGTCTACCCGCTTAGCCTATTCTCCCTTGCATTCATAGTTCGGTCTACCTGTCCGCTCAGCTTCCTTAATCTTGTAGTGTGCTGTGGTAACTGTGGTCTGACAACGAGGATAATGATATCTTTGATTCCATTGGCAGCTGTGCTTCCAGTGGCATCGGCCTTCTATCTGCCTGGTGTTTCTCCCACTGATTATGAAGAGGGCCAGAAGGTGCCACTGTTGGTGAACAGTTTGACTCCCGAGTACAGCTTTTCAGATGGCGGTCTCAACTCGGTTTTGAGTTACGATTACTACTTTAGTTCGTTCCACTTCTGCCAGCCTGAAGGTGGTCCCAAGAAACAAGGCGAGTCTATCGGATCAATCTTGTTTGGAGACCGTATTTTCAATTCTCCTTTTGAACTGACAATGCTCAAGGATGAAGCATGTAAATTTCTGTGCAAGTCTACCTACCCTGCTAAGGATACCGAGTTTATTGAGACCAAGATCTGGCAGGACTACATGCACAATTGGCTCATCGATGGTCTTCCAGCGGCTGCAACTCCTCTGGAGGCTGATTCTGAAGAATACTATTCATCTGGTTTCCCATTGGGAACTGTCGCCGAATCTAGTTCATCTGACGAAGGCGTGGCCGGCCTCAACAACCACTACGATATTACCGTTGAGTACCACCCGACCCGCAAGGACAAGTTTAGAGTTGTGGGAGTGGTAATCGAACCCTCGTCCCGCAAGAACGCTGCCCCTGGTGATGACGGCAAGGCGCAGTGTGATGCCACTGACATGGTCATTCTCGACAAAAAGGAGGACACTGATGTGGTGTTTACCTACTCTGTAAAGTGGAAGCAGTCGGATAACCCATGGGCTACTCGATGGGATAAGTACCTCCACGTTCTCAACCCCAAGATCCACTGGTTCTCTCTGATTAACTCTACCATTCTGGTCATTTTCCTGACTGCCATGGTCTCTACCGTTCTTCTGCGTGCCCTTCACAAGGATATCGGTCGCTACAATGAAATTGACCTTGGTGAGGATTTCCAGGAAGACTCTGGCTGGAAGTTGGTTCACGGAGATGTGTTCCGAGCACCAAAGCGTAGAATGCTTCTTTCTATCTTTATTGGTAGCGGATCGCAACTCTTTGTCATGACTGGACTGACCTTGGTGTTTGCCTTGCTTGGATTCCTCTCCCCCTCAAACCGAGGATCTCTGACTACTATGATGATTTTGTTCTACACTCTTTTCAGTTTTGTAGGAGGATACGTTTCTGCACGTGTGTACAAGACTTTTGGAGGTGAGGCCTGGAAGCTGAACATGCTGCTTACTCCTCTGGTTGTTCCTGGTATCCTGTTTGCTTCGTTCTTTGCCCTTAACTTCTTTTTGGTAATGGCCCATGCTTCTGGAGCAGTGCCTTTTGGTACTATGCTGGCCTTGGTTGCAATTTGGTTTGGAATCTCTTTGCCTCTTTCCGGTGCAGGATCTTTCCTCGGTTTTAAGAAGGGAGGTTTCTCGTCCCCAGTGCGAACTAACCAGATTCCTCGACAGATTCCTCCCCAGCCAACTTATCTCAAGACCATTCCCAGTGTGCTGATGTCTGGAATTCTGCCTTTTGGAGCTATCTTTGTGGAATTGTACTTTATCATGAACTCCATCTGGTTCCACAAGCTTTATTACATGTTTGGATTCTTGTTTGTATGCTATGGACTTATGGTGTCCACTTCGGCTGCAGTTACTATCCTCATGACCTACTTTTTGCTCACCTCTGAAAACTACCACTGGCAATGGCGCTCTTTCTTCATGAGTGGAGCTTGCGCATTCTATGTGTTTGCATGCTCAATGATTTATTGGTTTAGCAAGATGTCCTTTGGTGACTTTACCTCCAGCGTCTTGTACCTGGGATACTCTCTGCTTACCACCTTCATCGTATTCATTCTCACTGGAACTGTCGGATTCGCCTCCACTTTCATCTTTGTGCGAAAGATTTACTCTTCCATTAAGATCGATTAATCGGACCTCTTAAGGGTGGTCCTGGGCATCACTTTTTGTCCTATAACATATATTGGATCATAATAGGGATTATCACCAAGCACCATAGCAAGTTATAGCTACAAGACATTGATAAACCTATCTAAGCTCATGCTACTTAGCGATTGTTCATCAAGCGCTCTTCAGTGGCCTTCTTGACTGAGGAACGAGTATCCCTCACTTCAGCCGACGTCGCATTATAGGCAACCGTAGTCTGGTTGAAAGGATTCTCAGAGCTCTTTTCAAACTCCTTGCGAATAAGCTCCTTGTACTGATTCAAACGAAGTCCTGGGTGCTCATCCTTGAGCTCTGGCAAACGTCGTTCCTCGTATGACAGATATGCCGCCTTGAATCGTCGCTCAGGATGTCGCTCCACATCCTTCTTGTTGCTATTCTTTCCAGTGGCAATATCAAGGGCATCAATTGCATCTTCAATACCTGATGCCTTGAGCGCATCGTCAATACCTCGTCGGCGGTTTCCGGCTTTCTCCTGGCCCTTCTGCTTGGACTTGAGTCCCTTGGCAGGAAGAGCCTCTTCTTCAGCCTTTAGCTGGGCCTCTCTCTCGGCCTTCTTTCTAGCCTGTTCGGCCTTCTTTTCTTCCTCTGCCTCCTTCTTGGACTTGCCCTTGGATCCAGCAGACCACTTTGCGTCTTCAGCTTGCTGGAGGCGAGCCTCCTCTTCAGCTGCCTTTCGCTCAGCGGCCTCCTTCTTTCTAGCCTGGCCAGCGGCCTCCAGTTAGTATTATAGAGAAATATATTATTACTATTTTACCCACCTTTTTCGAGTTCTCAGCTGGTTTCGTCTTACCCATAATGTCGAGATTCTGAATTACGCGGCGTACTGAAATGGCCTATCAACCGCACCAGCACTGGGGTGGACTTTAAGGAAGATGGAGTCTCCCACGTTGCATAGTACTAGGCCCCGGCCTAGTACGCCAATGAGAAGTGGTAGGTCGAGTTCTAGATCTGCGTATCCAGGGACGCCATCGCGAAGGCGGTCCCCTAAGAAGGTTTCGCTATTGCAGTTGTCAAAGTTGTCTCTTCGGACTGCAGATACCTCTGTTGAGCTAGACTCTGTGGTGATTTTGGATTTTAGCAGGCGGTATATCACTGCGGGGTTCCCTGGAAATCCGCTACCAGTAGGAAAGCTTGAGAGTGATGTCGTGCCATTATGGGGGCTTACTGAAGATGTGGAAGACAGGAACCTGACTGTTCGTTTAGAATTGATGTTACACAAGGTGTTCTACGAATTGCTTCTAATTGATCCTCGAAAATATCGGGTGATGGCTGTAGTACCTGCCTTAATGTCTGAGGGATTTCAGCAACTGATATCTGATCTGATTCTGGGCCGGTTTGGTGCAAGCTCAATCATCTTCAATTCTTCCTCCCCTTTTACAATGGTTGCATCTGGTAGCCGTAATGGCCTAGTTGTAGCCATTGATTGGGAAGAAACTGTGGTCATGCCCGTGATAGATTTTCGCGATATGACACCCTTAGCTGGGGTATCCGTCAGAGGAGGTAAATGGGTCTTTGATAATATAAAAGAAGCTATTCAGCAAGACACTACTTTTAATTCGATTGAGAAGCTTCTGGGACAATTGGATCTGTCTAGTACTCTGACTGGCGATGAGACTGTGGACTACAATGGCAGATCTGTAACCAAGACAGATTTGATATCAGCAATTAGGAAAGCATTGTTCAGCACAACTGGGGAAAAGGACGATGAAGGAGAGTTTCCAATTGATGAGGTCACCACAAAAGTCTTGCAAAGTTTAGATGTGGCAGGACGAGGTGACGTTCTGGAAAATGTGGTTGTGACTAGCGATATTAATATTCCCGGGCTAACTCAATTATTTGCGGAACGCCTCAGAAAAAGCTATCCTAAGCTGCGAGTGATTGAATCTGAGGGATCTTGGTGTGGTGCAAGCCTCTACCTTTCGTCAGTTGGTTGGTTTTTTAGTCATGAGGATCGTGCCCTCTTCCCGGGAGAGCTTCAAAGAGAGAAACGAGTGGTCTCGTGAGTCGAGCAATTATTCCTTCCAAGTCTTATGTTCTACTAGGTTCGAGGGCTGTGTTTGAAGATGCGAGAAAAAGCGCCTCGAAGCTTTGATTTAGGCTGCAAGGACTCATCGGCGATACCTTCGCCATCAGACTCTTGAACCGGCCATTCGATATCCGGACAATTGTCAGCAGAGTGTGGATCTGCATAGAATTCAGCATCTAAAATGGAAGGACTAGACTTGATTGTGACAGATTTCTTTTTTGACAATCGCCTTCTAAGCATAGAGGTGGCAGTATCCTTGTGTCTTCGGCTTTTCTGGAGTTAGAACCTTTTTGCATATCAACTATCATAATTTACCTTTGTTGGAGAATTGCAGCAATAGAGGCTAAGGTCAAAATCTGTCTTTTCCACTACCTGGTCTCGATTGTCATCTTCATAAAGAAAATCATTGCGTAATTTGTGCTGAACGGGACCTAGACTGCTGAGATCGATAGGGGGGAATTGCATGCAAGGGGAAGGAAAAACATCATCATTGTCATCGTTTGGGGCCCCATAGTTCATTGCCCTATCAGAAATATGGTCTCTATATTTCCGAGAGTCTTCAGAGCGCTCTGATTTAGAAGCAATCGTTGCACGTTTTACTGACTGCCGTCGGATCTTAAGCGGTTGGACAGGCTGCACTGCCTGAAAATTGTCTATATCAGCATATCATTCAACAGCTAGTCCTTAATCCATACCATTGCCATGAGCTTTACTTCTAGGTCCAATTGACCTATGATGAGCATCAGGAATATTCTCCATTGCAAATGCCAAGCAGATGTCGTCAAGGTTACTATCGCCATAGAACCCAAGCCGTACCTTACTATCATATCATCGTACCGGCTCCAGCAGTCAAAACTATAACCATGAGTGTCTTAATAGAGACTACAGAAGGTAGGTGCTAAAGAGTGGTTGGGGAATGTGTTCTAACTTTTAGGTGATCTAGTGATTGACCTTCTGGTCGATAAGAGTCCGAGACTGTGTCTGAACTTTACAAAATTGTGCAAGCTCAAATATTTCAACTTCAGTCCCTTCTATAACATTGAAAAGGATTACAGCTGCGAAAGTGGGGATCCTCAGGCATTTACAGACGAGAGCAAGGGGGGCTGTTCAGTTTGGGGAGAAATTTCAGGATCTGAGAAGGATCGATGGTTCAAACCCGATGACAATGAATTGACCCATGCTGAAAAAGGGACAGTATCAATGGCCACCTCAATGCTGGGACAGAAAAAAGTGTGTGGTTCACAGTTCATTATTACCCTAAAAGATAACCTTCCTCAACTGGACGACCGGGCGGTGGTGTTTGGTAATGTGGTGGAGGGATTAGAGACCCTGGACAAGATTAACAATGCATACACCGATGAGAACGGACGACCTCTAAAAGACATTCGCATTAGGCATACGTACGTGTTAGATGACCCCTTTGAAGATCCGGATGGACTATCAGAGCCTCCTAATAGCCCCGAGCCCACAGCTGCTCAATTGAAAACGGTTCGCATAGGGTCCGATGAGGAAGTTATACCCGACGAGGAAGACCGTCAAGAAGCGGAACGCCGTAGACAGGATCAATTGGCAAAATCTAAAGCATTAACGCTAGAAGTTATTGGGGATTTGCCATTTGCTGAAGTTAAGCCAAGCGAGCGGACATTGTTCGTGTGTAAGCTCAATCCTGTGACCGAAGATGAAGACCTGGAGCTCATCTTTTCGCGATTTGGCAAGATTGTTTCTTGTCAAATTGTGCGGGATAAACAAACAGGAGATTCTCTCCAGTATGCATTTGTGGAATTTGAAGACAAGGAAGCATGTGTCCGGGCCTACTTTAAAATGGAAGGCGTGTTAATTGACGACCATAGAATTCATGTCGACTTTTCACAGAGTGTGGCCAATGTACAAAACGAAAGACGGATACAGGAAAGACGAAGGAGAGACGAGGATGGTAGAAGAGATAGGAGAGACTATAGAAGAGACCGACGGGATGACAGGCGGGATGACCGAGATAGGAGAGAGCATAGGGAAAGGAGAGACCATCGAGACAGGAGAGAGTATAGGGAGAGGAGAGATCATCGAGACCGAGACCGAGACCGAAGTAGTAGGAAAGATCGAGATGGAGAGGATAGGCGAAGATATAGAGACAGGTCCAGAGAACGCGACCGGTATGGATCGAGACACGACTCCAAAGACTATCGGTATCGCGACAGGTCAAGATAACATGGTTAACGGAAGAGTCATCAATTAATACAGAATATAGACATGTCATGAATCATTACACACAAGCTATCGCTTGCCCAAAATGTTAGAAGTGGCCATTAGGTTGCCAATGTAGTCCTGTAGGAAACGGTTCTCAGACGACAGACGGTCATAGTCCTGCTTGACCTGTACAATGCGATCGAGTATGTCAGTGAGCGACTCCTGCATGAGTTGAGCTTCCTTGCGAAGAACGTGGACCTTTTCTCGTCCGATGCGTTCTATGGCTGAGTTGTCACGTCGCGGCGACGTACACCGTTCTGGGGGTACCGATGCAGACGCTTCTATGGGGTACTCAGTGCTCATGGCACTGACATTAGTAGGACTCTGACTATCTTCTACAGTGCCGTCGGACTCGTCGTCTTTCCCCTGCGAGTCACTGGACGGCCGTCGTTCGTCAATAAACGACGACCCCAGAACAATGGTGTTTGGGGTAATCTGAGAAATGGGGAAAGGTTGATGCAAAATAGCTGGTGATCTCATGAAAAAAATGGCCGTCGTCGGTCCCACGTGAAGTGCGAAACAGGTCGATCTATAGCTCGCTGGCTGGCTGGAGTCGTCGTAACTGGTTCGTGTATAGGTACAAGGTTGTGATTGTGAGAAGCTTGTGGAAAGTAGGCAGGTGACCAAATCGGAGTATTATGGGCAAATCCACACCGATGGGGCACTGGGCAAACCGGGGTTAAGGAGAGGGGCAAAGGCCACTAGGGGGGAAATACAAAAAAAAAAAAAGAAAAAGAGTAAGCGGAAGATACTTGACCCGCAAATTAAAAAACCTTCTGAAGTGGAGGAGCTTTTCAAGGGGGTTGTTGAAAAGCTTTGCCAGATGAAAATACCCTAGTTAAAACGGTGCGCGGTGGCTGATTGTATTGGTTGAAAATCTTGTATATATATTAGCAAGTGAATTGGGCGAGGGGCTCTGACGTCACTTGGGAGCGGCTCCCGACGAACAGTTACCCGGCTCATAAACTTCGTGATTTTGATCGTCTATGGTTAAATGACACAGTTTGAGACTGCGAGAGGTGGGTACGAGAGCAGTTTCTGACTTGTACCAGGTACCATCGTAAGCTTTGAATCTCTTTCGAAGTACACAAATTTATATTTTTTTACCATTTTTACGTCTACCATTAGCAAGTAGACATGCATCAAGGCTCATGTTGTGACGCTTGCCGGCACGGTAAATGTCGCCGATCTTTGCCATTTGCTACGTCTAGTGCCTGTGAACGTCAGCCTGAGAAGACTATAGAACTTGGGGCGTGCAAAGCAAAACTAAGGTACGGTAAAAAAAAGGGAACAAGCTTGTCGCAAAACTATACTTTTCCCTTGCGATATATTACAATTGTTTCCCTGCAAGTTTGAGAGTTTAGCGTTTCTTACTAGCATTCCCTACTCGCACTGTCAAATGAGCCATCCTACTGTATGAAAAGTTGGTGGGAGACCACGAAAACTGAAAGGAGTTTCATTTTAAATATACGAATAACTCCGAGACAGCTATCACTGGGCATGAAAATGGTGAGAAGGCAATCTCGCCTGGGTTGCCCAGTTGTTGCTCAGCTCATCCAGCTTCTCGTGTAGCCGATACGACTTGGTGGAGCAACGAGCAGACCAACGCAGGAGTTTACGCCTCCTCGGCTAGGGTTAGGCCGCGTAGAATGTCGTGTAGTGTGGAGACCGTTATGCGGCTGGCATCGGCTAAATTCGCCGTCATATACAGCCCATAATTGGCGCACAAAGCTGAATGCATGAGAAAGAGCCGGCCAGGATCTGTCAATTGAATGATAAAGTAAGCGAAACGGCGAAGAACAATTAGTAGGCTAAAAAACGCCGTAATGCAACAGACCCTGCCATTTGACCCCACCCACACTGTCCTTAGAGCCCCCTGAAAAAATCGACAGGGTCGCCAAGCTTCCTTATTTTTTTTAGAAACAGGGATTCTTTGGCTACAAATATCCCATCTGTCCATCTGTCCATTGTTCAGACAAACCCCTGTTCATAATATCATTTCTAGAGCGTAAGCTGCGCATCGTAGTGCAGAGCCACATTCTACACCGTGGATACGGCTCAGTCGAGGAGATCTTGCATTTTGGACCCTGTTAGTCTGATTATCACAATAGAGTATAATCGGTTACCTTTTAGCCTGGTACTTACTAGGTCGGGGTACAGGACATGCCCCAAAAGATTTTGTCTCGGAGATCACACAAGAAATCTAGACTGGGGTGCCTGAACTGTAAACGTCGCCGGATCAAATGTGACGAGAGCAGACCCCAATGTACAAACTGCGTTCGCCATTCAATTGCCTGCGATTACCTTCAGGCTAGTCAGGCAGGCAGCCCAGCAACTGCCAGTGTTTCTGTGTCTCCAGAAAGTGAGCGTGACAACGGCTCTGTGGGTCGTGTCAACTCTCCAGCTTGGACTGGGGGGGATTCAGTCCAATCTCCTCCTCTAGCTCTAGGTTCTGCGAGTAACCGGTTTGACTATCTTGATTTAGATTTATACCAGCATTATATTGCATTTACAAGTTCTCTCATGGACCTGGATGAGCAATCAATAAATAGCTGGCGCTTTGAGATACCTGCAATGGCAAGCTCTTTTCCGTTCATTTATCATTTGATGCTTGCATTGTCCGGGCTCCATAAGGCCCAGATGACACAACAAAACGTGGCTCTCCTTCGTGAGCGCGCCCATCAGCATTATGATACTGGAGTTCGAGGACTTAGTGCCCTATTGCCCAGTGCTAATGATGGCAATTGTGAGACAATCTACATTGGGTCCTCATTGGTGTGCCTTTGTTATTTTGCTGCGGGCCCCAAGCCTGGCGAATACGTAGCTTTTAGTGGCAGTGGCGCCTCAGAGTTCTTTACGCTATTTCGAGGAGTTCGAATGATTATTGAGTCTTACTCTGATGTACTTCATAAGGGCATGCTAGCAAGCAAAAAGAAGGCAAACGAAGATTTCAAAACTGCTGAAAAGATCAAGCAACAGCAAAGTGAATCTGATGGCCAATATGACTTGGTGGAATTGAAAAATCTTATTGCAGAGCGTGCCGGCAAAGACACAGATCTTGGAGTCGTTTTATCAGAGGTCATTACCTTATTGGAGACCACAATTGACCAACTGGTTGATGCTCCTCCAGGGGGTGGTCTAGCCACCTCGTCGATAATGGGGTGGCTTTACAGTTTGCCAGATGTGTTTACCGAGCGTTTGCAGCGAAAGTGCCCATTGTGCTTGATTGTCTTTGCGCATTACATTGCCTTATTCGAGTCTGAAAAGGCTCTTTGGCTTCTACGAGGATGGGGTAGGCATGTTATTGGTGCCATTCACGACTACTTGCCTGACTATGACCGTCAGTATATTTCCCTGCCTATACGCACGGTAGGATATGAATGAGTTAACAGAATAATTTTTCTACTTGAATGTTTCTAATAGTTCTTTTCCGGTGGAGGAACTGTGAAGAATGCCTCGGTGTCCGCTCCCATTCGATTATACGTCGATCTCTTGGCCTGCTTGATCAACAATCCCGGATGCAAGATAATAAATATGGCCATGGTAATAAGCATCATTGCCCCATCAAAAATGTAGAGCATGACTTCATTTGTCGCAATGGACCCGTTGTCGCCTTGGGCATACTCAATTACCCTCACCAAGTTTCGCACAAACACTGCAACCCATGCTATGTATAAGCCCACAAAGTATCTTTGCCATTTAATACTTGGGTCCGCTTTGATGAGACCAATGGGTTCGTTGGCTAACCGCTTGTGGAATCTTGCTGCCACGTTGAGAAAAAGGGCAAACATAACCAGTTGGAAAATCAATCCCCCCAATACTACTCCATTGCCGATTTTAATGATTTTGGGGTCTCCTGTAGCCTGTACACCGGATCCTCCCATTTGGGTCACAAAAGCCAATACGTCAGACAGTACAAATATTTTTGTAAGCCTGCTGGTGCGAATGATTGAGTAGTCATCGGCACCGACTCCTCTGATTATCCGTCCTAGTACCATATAAACCGTCGCTGCCAGCAGCACCGGTGCTACTAAAATGAGCAAAGTCTGCATCATATACGGGCCCATATCACCAACCTTATCGTGGGACATGACCCGACCATAGTATCCAAATGCTTCACAGACACCACCCAAAATGAACACTATAAAGCACCATGTTCGTAAGGGAATCATCATGATAAAATGGATCACCGTCGCGACTGCGAACAGCACAACAAACGTCCATGCCGCTGGTAGAGAAGGATTGTAATCGTAAAAGATTGCACCCGTAATATTTCCAGTCGAATTGTATATGAGGTGCATTGCGAAAGAAACTATGAGGAAGGATATAACATGCTTATCGGAGTATATATTTATAAAATGCTGCAAGGGCAATGCCATTGTAGATCTTTCATCTATCTCTATAAAAAGTTCAAACAATCGTAGCTTTGTTACGAAATGAATGCGCATGCGTGAGCGAACGCGAATGCGAATACGAACACGAGAGCGAACACGAGCGCCCGGATATTATTGCCGTACTCCTGGCCACAAGTACTCCGTATCGTATTACCTCCTGCAACCTAATTCAGATCAATACCGCTTTTGGAGGCATGTCAACGCAGCATGAATAGTTCGAAGACAGATAAATAGATCATATCAGTGAATTAGCACAGGTTTAGCTATTTATATATAAGAAATGAGGGATCGTATGCATATTCGACAAGTTGACATCCGCCTTCACGTGTGTAATGCGTCACTGCACGCACATCATTTCATCGCTCTCGATAAGGCCCGTGAACGAGACATACCGTAATACTCTGTTCCATATGTTAAGAGTAAGAGAGGTATTGAGCTTTGGTGAACCAGCTATAGAGGTGGTGATGATGCAATTGCCGAGGAAATCATGACCCCAGTCGGTCACATTTATGGTGAGCCTCTTCCCCACCTCCAGCTCAGGGGCGCAGTGGGTTTATATAGCTCAAAGTACTATAACCTTTAGTCGTTCTCCATGAGCAACTCCACTAATATCCTTCACCAGACAGGCGTACTGGGAGGGAGAAACCCAATCGAGTATTCGACCTCGGACCCGCTGGCACTGTTCCTAGTCCAGGCGTTCATCATCATCTCACTGTGTCGTATTATTCAAGTGCCTTTATCATGGATCAATCAACCTCGTGTAATCGCAGAGGTGATCGCGGGAATCGTGTTAGGGCCATCGGTGATGGGACATGTTCCGAACTTTACAGAGTCTATCTTCCCGAAGGCGTCTATCCCCAATCTCACGGTGGCAGCCAACATTGGACTACTCATGTTCCTATTCATTGTGGGCATGGAGGTTGACCTGCCCTACGTGAAGAAAAACCTCAGAGTGGCCCTTACAGTAGGATTACTGAGTATGATTTTTCCATTCGGTCTTGGATATGCCATTGCCGTAGGAATTTATAAAGAATTTGCTACTGGGGGTACGACGTTTGGGGTCTATGGGTTGTTCATTGGTGTTGCAATGTCGGTCACTGCTCTTCCTGTTTTGGCGCGAATTCTTACTGAATTGCGTTTGCTGAGAGATAGAGTAGGTGTTATTGTCTTGTCTGCGGGAATAATGAACGACATTGTGGGATGGATTCTGCTGGCGCTTACAATCACTTTAGCAAACTTTGCCAACGGTCTCAATGCCTTATATGTGGTTCTCTTGGTATTGGCTTGGTTCCTACTTCAAGTTTTTGTCGTTCGACGGGCTCTACACTGGTATTTGCGCAAGTCAAAGGGTCTTGAGCATGGTCCTTCTCAATTGGATATCGCACTCATCCTTCTTCTGGTGATGGTTTCATCGTTCTACACCGATATTATTGGGGTGCACCCTATTTTTGGTGCATTCATTGTCGGAGTGATCATTCCCAGAGATAATGGGTTTGTTATCAAGCTCACAGAAAAGATTGATGACTTTGTGTCGGTGCTCTTGATTCCTTTGTACTTTGCCCTATCTGGACTAAGTGTGAATCTGGGACTACTCAACTCTGGCCTAATCTGGGGATATATCATCGGTATCATTGTTATCGCCTTTGTGGCCAAAGTTGCTGGCGGTACCCTGGCGGCCCGTTTCAACGGCCTGTTGTGGAGAGAGTCCTTCTCGGTGGGCATTTTAATGTCCTGTAAGGGTATAGTAGAAATTGTGGTGCTGAACCTTGGACTCAACGCAAAGATTCTCACTCCAGCAGTATTCTCCATGTTTATGATTATGACTCTGGTCACAACATTTTTAACCTCACCACTTACTGTGTGGAACTATCCTGTATGGTATCGACAAAAGGTACAACGATGGAGAAATGGAGAAATCAATTGGGATGGCTCGCCAGTGACAGTGACGGGTCCTGAAGAGGTATATCTGGCCAAGTATTCTATAAGCAAGCTCATCTATTTGGTAGATGACTTTAGCTCTGTTTCTGTGTTGATGTCTCTGGTCCAGCTGCTCACTGATAAGGATTCCAAGTCGGTGGTCCCCAGAGATGATGATCATATGGAGGTCCATATTTCTGGCGGTGATACAAAGGGCTCCGAAGAGTCCAGCTCCAGCGGTGTTCTAGCAGTAGAAGGGGTTCGATTGTTGGGCCTGACACAACGAACTTCAGACCTAATTCAAGCTACTGTCGATGCTGAAGAGTTGGGTCAGAAAGATAAGGTATTGGGAATTATCAAGACCTTCACTCAAATCAGCAAGGTGATCTTCACTGGGAAGGTTGGAATTACTTTGCCGAGAGAAAGGGCATCTTATCTTTTGCACATGTCTGAGAGCCGGCGCGATTTAATCATGGTCTCATGCAGTGATGAAGCTTTCAGAGAAGATGGTGAATTTTATAGTGACATACTGGCAACAGCTCCATGCCAGGTTGGATTATTCATCGATCGCAAGTTCAGTATTACCGGTTCGTGGGCCCAATCACGGCACATCTACATGGTATATACTGGAGGTTTGGACTGTAGCTTTGCCCTCTCCTTCGCGCTTCAATTGTCCCAGAATGAACTTATTAAACTGACCATCGCTGTATTTGAGTCTGAAAATTCAGATGACGACAACAATAGAGAATCAGGACTGGGATTATCCCAGGACCAGTTCACTATAGTTCAGCGGGCTGTCAAGGAAAGCATTACTGAGCAAGGACAAAAGCGAATTGACATAACTAGAGCCAAGGTCCCGCCTGCGTCAGATGATGTTGAACTAGGTTTCATTATGTCCCACATCAAGACAGTAACAGGGGCATGGAATACAAGACCCAACTTTAAGGGTAACGATTTGGTGATCTTGGGTAACAATGCAATTGTCAGTGCTGAGAACCCTGGTAGCTCTTCCGCCTCCAGTCGTGTGTCTGCAGGTCGAAACCAAGTGTATGGTCCTCTTGCCAGGGTAATTGCCACGGACGACTCACTACACACTTCTATTCTAATCTGCCAGAAGACCAAAGAATACCACTAGTTTATGATATCGATCAATTACCTAACGTATACCTCCAATATTTATCTATTTAAACCCGCCATATATTGTCTATTTTGTTATCTCCGAAAATGAGCCTCTTCGAGATGAGCCGCATGCGCGTGCGTATTCATATCTATTTAGTAGCTCGGGCTCCGCCTCTCCTGAAAGACAGTGGAGCAACTGTCGACGTTGACATTGAACAATGACATCGGTGAATGTACGAATAGACTGTAGGTTGTTTAGCGGATGTATGCGGTCGAAACATGGATGCTAATGTAGTGCTTAATAAGGGGACTTTGACGAATAATGACGTGGTGAAAGGAAAAGTCCACCTCAACCTTCGCAGCGAGGCGACTCTGAAGGCAATCACGGTCAAGATGGAGGGAGTGGCGCGAACCGTGGTGCCGATGCTTCCTCCAGGTGCAGACCCCAATAACCACAAAGAAAGAAGCAAGAAGGATGCAATTGAAGTTCACAAGGTGCTGTACCAGATGGTTACCGTGTTCCCTCCTGCTGATGTGAAAAAGAGTTCCACTCAGAACCAGTTTACATTGCCAGCAGGAAGTTACTCTTATGACTTTGAATTCCGCATCCCCGTCAAGGGTGAGTGCATGCGGTCGGGAACTATGTCTGGAGGAGCTCTGCCCCAGGTCATGTTCAGCGCCTCTGGGTTAGACTATGCCAGATCGGCCACAAACCATATTAATGGCCCGCTCCCTCCTTCTTTATCCGGATTGGGTGAGTTGGCATCTGTAAAGTACTTTTTCAAGGCTACTGTAGTGCGAGCTTCATTCTTTAAGGTCAATTCCCGAGACCTTCACCCGTTTGTGTTTTTGCCCATGGATGTCCACGCCAACCCAAATGCTGCTAACCGTATTGGATTTGTAAGACGGGATGTGACAATTGGGGTTGATGCAATGGGTGGGGGTACAAATTCGTCTACTTCTGCGGCAAAAGGAAAGAAGAAAGGTTTCCTAGGCACACTGTCAAGTGCGCTGACTGGAAGCTCTTCTAACACTTACCGGGGAAGGACAATGACCATTTCATTTGAAGTACGACACCCTCAGGATTTGGGAATTGTTCCAGTATCGCCCCTTCCTTTTGAGTTCTACGTAATGCTCACCAATCCCCCTAACACCTACCCAGTGAACAGCATATTGTTGGACGAGTTGTCGATGGTGCTCTACGCTACGACCGACGCTCGCGCCCAGGAGCACAACACTCAATCACATCTGCGCCTGGAGCTATACTCTGGTAAGTCTCTGCAAATCCCTGTAGAGTTTGCCGATGCAAAGCCTGTCCAGAACCGATTTGGAGTGGAAATTAGCCCAAAGCACATGCATTCCATCCTACAATCTTCCCAAATCCCTGATTATGTCCCTCCGACATTTACTACTTGTAATATTTCTCGAGCTTATGCTCTCGAGATTGTTGCAGGGTTTTGTGCTTACCCAGGAGCTCCTACTGAGCATGTGTCCATCATGCTTGAGCCAGAGATTCGCTCCGGTATTAGATACACTAACAATGCTCAGCAGCCTGGCCAGGTTGGTAAACCCTCTAAGGGTGAGTATGCTGAGCCCCCTCAGGCTCCTCTTCTTCCTGAAAAGCACAATCCTCTTCAGCCTGGTGCTGAACAAGGCGAGTTGCCCAGTTATGAATCGGTGATCAACGAGCAGGCCAACGCATCGCATGGCCCTGAGCAGGAGCGACGCCAGTTTGGACAATCTAAAGATTATTTCGAGAACATGGATAAAGATGACTGATGAAGATTGCCGATACGTCATTTTTGTTTGTTATTTTTTTGTTTGTTGTTTACTGGCAACTATATATCTAGTATTGTGTAATTTAACTGAATCTATTAATGTCAAGTACTCGTTCTATGCTTCCGCCTGTTGGTTAGTTTGTGGATTTGGTTTGATCTGTCCAGTTGGGGTGGCTCGCTCGGTCAATTTAGATGCCCATCGAGGTTCTACAGCTAGTAGCTCCGCCTTTACCGTCTTTACCAGTTCATCATTTGGATTGTAATCCTCTGCTTTTGGTAGCAGAAAAGTGGCACCCTCTACCCAAACCTTGCGACCCTCCACCTTGGTAGTGTGAGCCTTCAGAACCACCAATGAGTTTGCGGGCGTTGGCGCAAGGTAACTCATATTCAGGGAAGCAGTTACTCCGACTTTGTTAGGCAGCACTGCAAACCCGCACCGGCACAGACTCTCATCCAGCAGAGTCGCAAGCAAGCCACCGTGGATAATGTTCTTATGTCCGCATATTTTAGGCCCCAATTCATAGATGACATACATCTCGGAATAACCTGTTTCGTCCACAATTTCCTGCTTGGTTGCCAATGCCATAGGTGACGGAGTGATCTTGTCCTCGCCCATAAGGATTCCAGGGGTCAAAGAGTATGACTTGCGATCTTCGGAAACGAATTCGTCCGAGTAGGGGTAAGACGAGGTAAATTTACCTGTTTCCATCAAAGCACGAACATAGGGATGGTTTTCTACGTCCATTCTGCCAGGATCAATTAAATATATCAGTCGCAAGCGTTAGGTTATTCCTTGCCGAGGTTGTCGGTAAACCGCTATTGAGCGGCGGGGATCCCGGCCATTACCCGACCCAGTATAACTATTCGAGTTCTGTGGTCAGAAGTAGTTGTAGATACTGATGGTCAGTTGTTTAAAGGTTAGGATTATTAGATGCACTAGTTATATATATTCTATGATTAATTGAGGGCAAACGCATACTTTGATTTTGCTCGGATCTTCTTACCAAAGAAGAAGAACACAAAAGGCACTGGAGCCAATGCAAACCCAAGACAACCAATCAGGGTACCAGCCCAATTGGTTCCCAGGTTGTGGAACATCTGAGTTGCAAATAGAGGGAATACAGCTCCGGCGCCCGAGCGAAGGAATGTGTTTGCAGCCAAAGCAGAGGCGGCAAATACCAGGTAAGCGTCGACAATGTAATTGATGCAGGACAAGAAAATTGCCATGAGGCCGAACCCAGTAAAGAGTCCTGAGATGGTGGGCACAATCCAGTGAACCTGGTCCGGGTAGTTGCCTGACCAGGTGAACCAGAAGGCACCAATAGGGAATATCAAGCCTCCAACCATTGCACCTATTAGACGATCTTCAGGGATCATTTTACCTCCATTGCGGTCCATGGCGTGAAGGTACATGGGTTCAAGTAAAAGAGCGCCTACTATTCCAGTTATCATTTCACCAATTCCTATTCCCAGGTATGGCAGGTTTGCTACTCCGCCTTTCATTTTATACCCTTCGGTAAACACCACTGGGTAGGCTTCCAGCAATAGATAGAGGATACCATACGTGAATGCCGTGTAGATTGTAACGAGGAGAAGAATTGGCTCCATAAAAAGCATCTTGAGAGGACGAGTGAAGTTATTGACAACGAGCTCTCCAAGATCTAGCTCCACATTTTCCTGGGGAGCATAGATACCCCAATTTCCGGTTCGTCGTCGCAGCTCTTTGGCCTTGCTGACTAAAATTACAGGGTGATAAGACTCTTCGTAAACCACAATGTCCAGTACCATGGCAAATGCAGACATGATACCAACGAGGTACAAAGTCCATCTCCAGCCAAGGTACGAATTTGAAATAAACCCAGATACCACCGGACCAATAATTGGCCCCACAAACACTGTTCCAGAATAAATGGTCAGGGCAACTCCTCTCGTGCGATTGTCAAACATGTCAGAAAATGCAGCGGCGGTGACTACGAGCGGAGAAGCTCCCAGGAATCCGCCAAAGAATCGACACAAAAGCAGAGTCTGTAGATCCTTAGCAGTAGCTGCTCCAAATGAGAAAACTGTCAAGCCAAGGCAGGACAACACAATTGGGATCTTTCTCCCGTACAATTCGGAAAGAGGAGCCCACATTACTGGTCCTGATGCAAACCCCAAAATGTACAAAGTGACTCCCAGAATTGCAACTACCGATCCAACCTCAAATTCAGTGCTAACAAAGGGCGCTGCTGACGCATAGGCAGCAGAACCCCAACATACCACAAATGTACTGAAACCCAGAGTCGTGCAACTATAAAGCTTTTTCATCATCGACCAGTTATAAGGATGAATTGGATCATCAGGGCCGTCGAATTCGACCTTGAAGATCTCTCTATCTTGCGGTAGTTCGGGAGGGTATGGTTTTCCACCGCCCATTGTAGGTAGGGGAGTGGTGGCATCGTTTCTGCTTCTTCGCGAGGACCGAGACAAGACTCGAGCAATGGCATCTTCTGCAGCCGACTCTTGCGTCCATGCCCTGTTTGTGAAAGCTGATACCTGAGCTTCCGGATCCTCTAGATCGTCAGATGTAAGCTTCTGAGGCACAAACTTCTCCTCGTAGTCTACGCTCTTCCGAGTTTGGTCACTATCCATTTTTTCCATCTGGTCTCTGGTGACTTCGTGACTTCGGATACCTCTGTCTCGTATCACTCGATCATGGACTCAGAAGGGGCAGGCTGCTTTTTATACATTCATTGTTAGCCATTGTATGACAAATGTTCTCACTTGGTAACCATTTTATGACAAATACGCTCACCGCGGTGACTATCGCATCGTTTAATTGCCGAGATGTGTCCGCCGACACCTGCGACGAGATAACGGTGAGGGACGTCACCGTTCACGTACCCCAGATCTATCTGTCATACTGTCGTATCTGGCTACAGTTTTGCTAGGATTTTACATTAGAGTGTAGTAAAATCATTGAAAGTCCATGTCCTAGTTAATCGAATGCTCTCCTCGCCTTCTGAAACAGAAGTGAATCATTGTTGGATCGTCGCTATTTTCGCTTTCACGCAATATCATTCCATGTAGTATAAGGATTGTACCTCTAGTATTGTCCCCCTCAATATCCTATCCCTTTAGCCCGCTCTCGACTTATCTCCAGTCACTTCGTGGCCCCAGTGCGCTTAATCTCTTCTTTTCTTTTAAAAAAAAAAAAAAAAAAAAAAAAAAGTCCGATATGCACGATCTAGGAACGGCGCTTAGATAAGCAAATCGAGAACCGAGACTAAAACAAAGTTGCTATTTTTTGGGTTTTCTAACCCTAAATCGATTTCTTATCCAAGTAAATGATTAGGGTGGACATATAATTGATTGAAATGGCCTTGAACATGCATTTTTTGCACTTTTTTTTACTTTTTGACCCTTCTAATAGAATCTATAAAAAAATCTGACATCAGCAGCTCGTATGGCGCAATGGTAGCGCGTGGGATTGCAAGTCTTGAGGTTCTCGGTTCGATCCCGGGTGCGAGCTTTTTTTCTATTTTTTTAAGCAATTTGTCACTGTTGGTCTGCGTACTTGCCCCTTGTAGTTTAATTATATTCCTATACCAAATATATGGTTGCTTTTGAATTGCTTTGACCCTATTTGATTTCTGTCTCCTCCGGATGTTACTTGTCGGACCGTTCGTATTGTGGTTCCCATTTAAGGAGTATATTCCGAGAGCTACCAACATTACATGACCTCATAGCGCCATAAATAGGCCAAACGAAACATCAATTGTACAATATTATTAGAGAACAAGACTTCCTGCATTCACTAAAACCGTCCGTTACAATAGTATTCCCAATACGTGGCGCAGACCATCTTTTGATGGTCTCGAATTGAAGAATGTCACGGTAGGGATGCGCGTGCCGATCATCTCAGGAGATTTTTCCTCCCGCCGCATCCGGACAGGTGATATAAGAACACCCGAACCTTGAAAGAAAAATATTTCAAGGACCCAACTTCCTGTGAAACACATCCTTCTTTACCTTCTTTATTTTATTCAGCATGGCCACAACTACTCAGACAAAGCCCACGGCCACCCAAGCTACGCCTCGGCGAACTCTCCCTTTGATCACAAAGAGCGAGTTTGCTGCTGCTTACTCAAAGGCAGGTCGAATTCTTGTCAGTCTCGAGAACCGTAAGGTTTACGATGTGACAGACTTTGTGGATTCTCACCCCGGAGGAGCAGAGCTTATTGTCGATTACGCGGGGAAGGACGTATCTGAGATCATGGCAGATGTTGATTCCCATGATCATTCCGATTCCGCGTATGAAATGCTTGAAGATGACCATCTGCGAGCATTTTTGGCAACCGACGAAGAGGAAAAGCACCTGCTAGAACAGGGATCTGATAAGGATATCTATCGTGTCGACGGGCACGGAGATGCCGAGGAGAAGCTTACAGTCCAGACCGACTTTGAGCAGGACTACAAGAAGAACCATTTTCTCGATCTTAACAAGCCTCTGCTCTTACAGGTGCTCTTTGGTGGCTTTTCCAAAGATTTTTACCTCGAGCAGGTCCACAAGCCTCGTCACTATGGTAAGGGCTCTGCACCTATCTTCGGTAACTTTTTAGAACCCATCTCCAAGACCCCTTGGTTTGTGGTGCCCATTCTGTGGATCCCCGTCGATATGTACGTGTTTTCATTGGGCGTACGAAACCTGCCAATGCCCTGGGTGGTTGGACCACTCATGTACGGTATTGGTCTGTTTATTTGGACTTTCCTTGAGTATTGCATGCACCGATTCTTGTTCCACTTGGACGACCATCTCCCTGACCACCCCTTCTTCCTAATGCTTCACTTCTTGCTCCATGGAGTCCACCACTACCTTCCAATGGACCGTCTCCGATTGGTCATGCCCCCTGCTCTGCTTACTGTATTGGCATTCCCATTCTGGAAGCTTGTTCATTTCCTGCTTCCCGAACCTTTCGCAAAGGCAGGCTTCGCAGGTGGATTCATGGGATACATTCTTTACGACGTTACTCACTACTCGCTGCACCACGTGCGACTTCCTGAGTACCTCAAGACGCTGAAGAAGTACCACCTTGACCACCATTACAAGAACTATGAACTCGGATTTGGAGTTACCTCCAAGTTCTGGGATACTGTGTTCGGTACCGAGCTGGTCGACACCTCTGCAAAGTCGAAGGGATTGTAATTAAATCACTAACGAAAAATACTATTTATGTAACGATGGAACAACCTAATATATTTCTATGGTATATCGCATACAAATATACTGGATATTGCCGGGAGAGCGCTGATTTACAACCCTGATATATAAGCTTGTGATGCAGTGCGGGGCTTTTGACATCATGTCGACTCACGACGAAGAGGAGCCTCGGGAAGAGGTCAAAGATACGACTAGCAAGACGGAGGTTACAGACGTCACAGAGGCCCAGGAGATTAAGGAGCAAGGCAATACCTTCTTCAAGGATAAGGAGTATCAGCTGGCGATAGAATGCTATGAGAAAGCGCTGGCTAAATTTCCAGTTGATAGTAAGGAGCAACTGGCAATATGCTACGCAAACATTGGAGCATGCTACTTCCAATTAGAACAGTACCAAGAGTCAGTAGACTCTAGTACAAAGGCAATAGAGCTCAACCCTCGTTATATGAAGGCACGTCTTCGACGGTGCAATGCGAACGAGAAGCTAGACACCTGGTCTTCGTTGGAGGCGAGTATGGCAGACTTGAACTATATCTTGACAGACGATGATACTGATCAATCACTCAAGAACACGGTTTCAAAGCGCATGGAATTGCTCAGTCCCCGAGTCCAGGAACACAAAGAGAACGAGACTGGAGAGATGCTTAACAAGTTTAAAGACCTCGGCAATGGGCTCTTGAAGAATTTTGGCATGAGTCTCGACAACTTTAAATTTGAGAAAAACGAGGAAGGGGGATACAGCGTGAAAATGAAATGAAACTTTGTATGTATATGTATATAACACACTAGTAATTTGCATTGGTTAGTCGTTAATCGTTAGTCGTCATCGCTGCCTCTGTAGGTTTCATCACTGTCATCATACTCATACATTTCGACGTCACTCAACTGTTCTTCAGAGCCAGACTCTGGAACTGGACCTGGTGCAGCTTCCTGGTCGCTTTTTTCTCCTGGTTCGATTGACATTCGTTCAGAGGTTGAGTTGCTGGTGTTATTCTCCGTGTCGTCCGTATCATCGCTATTTGCCGAGCTGTCAACAGCGAGAGTCTTCGCATTGGCATTGGCATTGGCATTGCTCGAACTACCGTCATTATCGGCATCACTTACGATACTGTCATTGTCATCGCTGTCATCACGGCTGCTCGAGTCGTCACTCTCACCATCGGCATTCCAGGAATACACGAGATTTCTGACATCGTCATCACTACTGTTATCGCTGCCATCACTACCACTGCTGGAAACCATGAGATCCATTGAAGAAGAGCCAGTCGAATCAACAGGGTCACGGATCTGGTTGTTCACCTGTAACAGCCCTCTGGACTTGTATTCTCTCACCAACTCTTGTCGGCGAGAATTATGCTCATTGGTAGAACTGATTATGCGGTCAACATTTGCTTGTTCAACAGGCGCACTCGGGCCATTAAGAACCATGGCGCTTACTAGATCATGACCTGAGGGGACAGGGGGGAGATTGGTAAATGCATGAAAGAATGCCTGATCTCTAACAGTACCACCAGAACGCTGCGTGTTTCTCGGAATTGACATAGAATTAACTACCGAGTCCGGTCCAGCAGGGTCGTCAACGTCCAGAAAGAGTCTCTTACATCTCCCCAAGGTGTTGCCCACCAAATCATCAGAAATAACTGCTTTCCAATCAGACGGATAAGCTCTCTTTTTGTCAGTGGAATTGTCTTTGGCCTTATATGCAATGAGCTTGTCGAGAATACGGTTGACCGCTCTGAACGTTTCACACTGGGCTTCAACTGGCATTTTTGGTTCTTGACTAGTGGTATGCTCCAGTTGACGCCCGAAAAATACATTACTCTCATAAGCAAGATATTGTGATGCAGTGTACAAGTTTTCACGGTTCTCAGAACCAGCTTCAACTTCCCGTCGAATTGGTCCTGGAAGTGTGGGTAGTACAGACGAAGCGGGATTGTCCGGGTTAGTATAAGTATCGTCGGCTTTGGGAACCGGAATGCGTTTGGCAGGCCAATTGGCCCAAAAAGTCGGTGGGAACAAAATCCTAGCATCTCGGAATTGATGGTGTAATAAAAATGCTGAATAAACGTGAAGGGCCAGGTTATACCTCTGCTGTCTGTCCAAGTATTTCAGTACTTCTCGGGACTCCTGAGCTAATGGTACCAACTCAGACCGAGGTATCGAAGTCGTCGGTCGACTATCGACAGAATCTGAATCCGAATCCGAGTCAGCGCTAGAGCTCCCAGACGGGTCCGAATCAGATTGCTCTCCAGCTCTGGAATGGTCAGAATCGGAATCAGAAGCAGAACCAGAGTCTGAAGACACGTTTGTCTCCGATTCCGATCCGCTCTCTGACGAAGTCAAATCAGATGCATTCACTGAAGACACATCGCCATCCGAATCCCTCAGGGCATCTTCTTCAGAAGAGTCCATCTATCCTAGCACTGAACCTCTGAAGAAACGCTCTGCTTATTGCACCTTCAGGTTTACGGTGAAATTCTGAGCCCTGTGCGGCGCGCCGTCAAAGAACTATTCAAGCTCACTTTCGACGAAGCCCGGTAGTTTAACATAACGAGTAAACCATGGCACCGACGTTAGAAGAGATCGAGGATGTGGATGATGTAGACAACATGGATTTCGATCCATCCGACTTTGATCCAAGGAGTCCTTTTGCTAAGAGCAACCCTGTTACTGGTGGTGGAGCTAAACTAACCCCAACAGCCCCTTCTCCTCCGCAGGCACAAGAACAGGTACGACCCCAAGGCCAGGCACAGGCTTCGTCTAGTCAGCAGCAGCAGTTTATTCGATCCGAATCTGATATGGAAAAGTTCAAAGACTGGCAGATTATTTACCCAGTCTATTTCGATGCGTCAAAGACCCATTCCGAGGGTCGAAGGGTGTCCAAAGAGATGGCAGTTGAGAATCCTCTGGCTCAAACAATCATGGATGCTTGCCGGACTATTGGTGTCCATACAGTGTTGGAAGCTCAAAATACTCATCCAAAGGACTGGGCAAACCCCGGCCGAGTGCGAGTGCTGATAAAGCCAGGATCGGCCAGTGGAGTGCAGCCCTCTGGCAAGGTTCAGAATAAGCGACACCTGTTTCGACTTATCTCCGACTATTTGAAATCGCATCCTACCACTGAAAAGTCCCCCTACGAGTCGCCAGTGTTCCGACAGTTTATGGCTGCTAACCAGGGCATGGAAGAGCCAGAATGCAAGCCGTTGGCGGTCCCACAGGGATGGAAGATCAATTCTGTCTTGCCAGTCAACTCGAGAGCTGTTAGTGGAGGAGAGCAAAACGAAAAGATGATGGACCAAATGAAGGGCATGTTCCCAGGCATGAACATGCCAGATCCTCCAAAGCAGAAGAAGATCAAGATTCGGGCCAGGTAAAATAATTTTGACAAATGAAAATGATGCTATAACATGAAGCTATGTAGTTTTATATGACCACAAAGAGAAGATCATCTATTCGCGCCTTCGTCGCTTAAAGTAGATTGATTTTAGTCGTCCGAGACGGGATTGTCGTTCCTCGTCTGTCGATAGGTCGTTGGTGCTGGAGAATGGAGAAGAAGAATTAGACATGGACTTAGTGAGCTGGTTTCCAGAAGTGGGCATTGTTACTTGATATTCGAGTAGTTTGACCCATTGCCTGGAGCCGGTACTTGTTTTTTGAACATAGGGGCAGTAGGACATGTGCTGCTTCACCAGATCAATAGGACCATCCATCAAAAACTTGCGAAAACATAGGTCACAGGAAACAAGCAAGTTAGCAGATACCGAGTGAGGGTCCAATGATGGAATGGACTCTAGCTGCCATCCCAGGACTGCGAGAAAAGTACCATCGGGGACAAACTCCCGGGGATCCTTGTCATTGATGATTTTTGGGTCGTATTCAAGAGGCAAACTAAGACGCTTCCCCTGAGAAATCTCCGGCAGTACGTCCCAAGACAGTTTTCTAGCTTGAAGTGCCGACTGCTGAGCAGAGTTGATTGAGAGATCCGAATATACTGCAGACGCATTGGCAGCCTTTTGCCGCCAGGGACAAGATAATGAATGGGCTCGAGAATCAATCATGTCTCCGTAATTAACTTCAAGCTTAGGATAGAGATCTTCGTTATCTCCCAGCTTGATGCAAATAATGGACAAACAGTGCACGCACTGAATGGTATTTTTTTCGGTGGTTCCATCTACTGGTAGAGCCTTCCAACCATGAGAAGTACACGCAATGGCATTACATCGGCTGAGATGCGAGGGAACAGTCCAATTAGAAAATGCATAGGATCGTAATCGTTGTAGAAATAATTCCCGAGACCATGGCGAATATGTAGAATGAGCAAGGGCTTCTTTACCCCGAGACCGTACGTGTAACTGGGCGATCTTTTTAGGAAGAGACACCTTCCGGTCGTCTATGCGATCACTATCGGTGAAGGAGTCCAATAGTCTCGAAAATTTTCGTTTCGCAGACATGACCGGATAGTATTTGGCTGGCGATGAGGAAAGGGATTGATAAAGATCAAGGGTGACGTATCACGTGATCGAGCAAAACGATAGGGGCAATGTCAAATTGGCAAATTTAAGCCAAATTAAGAGTAGCTTATTAGAAAGTTTAATGAGATAGACTAATAATGCTAGTATTCTATAGTCTTTTTAATTCCGTCGAAGATTCGAGTGACATTGGGAAGCTGGAAGTGCTCGAATGCTAAGGAAACATGGGTGTCCACCCCGGTGATGCGGCATATGGGAGACTCGAGCCTGAGGAAGCATCGCTGCTGGATCTCGGCCGCGACGTCGGCAGCAATTCCGTTTGTGCGAGGAGCTTCGTGGGCGACTAGACATCTGCCGGTCTTGTTGACCGACTCTACCACCGTCTGACGATCCCAAGGCACCACGGTTCGAAGGTCGATAATTTCACAATCCACGCCGAGCTTCTGCTTGGCCAACTGGGCAGCCTGTTCCAGCTGGTACACCATAGCCCCATATCCAACCAGGGTGATGTCGGAACCCTGCTTGACCACTTCAGCTTGGCCCAATGGCAGCTCAAAGTCGGCCAAGGGCACGTGCTCGACCGAGGCACGGTAAAGAATCTTGGGCTCCATGAAGATGACTGGGTTTTTGTCGCGGATAGAGGCTAGTAGCAGGCCCTTTGCCTGAAGAGGTGATCTGGGCATGACCACCTTGAGACCAGGGGAATGGGCGAAGAAGGCCTCTCCAGATTGAGAGTGATACAAGGCACCATGGCCCACAGAGCCACAGGGCATGCGAATGGTCAGGCCGCCAACATCGTAGGCCCCCGAGCGATACCGCATTTTAGCGGCCTCATTGACAATTTGATCAAAGGCAGGGAATACATAGTCGGCAAATTGAATCTCAGCAATGGCAGTCAACCCCACTGCAGCATAGCCAATGGCAAATCCAATAATACCCTGCTCGGAAAGGGGCGAGTTGAATACTCGATCAGGACCAAACTTGTCTTGCAGTCCCATGGAACAGCGAAAGACTCCTCCAAAGGCCACATCTTCGCCGAGTAGGATTGATTTTTCATCAGTCTCCATGGCGATGCGCATGGCGTCATTAACAGCTTGGTACAGATTCATCGAAGTGGTTCCCTCAGACTTGTCGACAGACTCGGGCAAGTAAGATAGAGCCTTTGATGCCGAAGTAGCCAGGAAGGGAGCTTCATTATACTGAATATTGTTTGGTGCTGGCATGGACGAGTAGCATCTCAGCAACCGGCTGGCTGGACGAGCCACAGACGCCGAAGACGGTCCTGAAACCCGTGAAACCCATGGGACAAGTCGCGAGCTCAGCATTATTGACCGATGGTCTTGTTACAGAGGATGGTAATTGCAAGATGAGAAGAAAAAAGTGCGCGATGAGAAGGCACTTTGAGAAGACGGACCAGTGTGGGGTATGGGGTCCGGTAGTCGACGGCCGGATACTGGCGGACCGGGCACAAGTCGGAACTTTTAATCTATTAGTTAATTAATTCTTGACAGATCAATAACTCAGTTCCCGACCACGAACCCCCGCCGCACACCGCTGCCCAGACCCCCCTCTCTCGAACCCCCTCTCCCCCTGCACGATGACGGGCTCGAGAACGGACATGAAAAATGAATCCCAGTGTATCACCACGATCGAGGCGTGATCCTGGCATGGACACATAACCGGTCCCCAGAATTGGGCGCGATGGGCTCGATACGATGGGCGGAAGTTACCCGCCGGATGTATTTTTGGGCGAATTCTTACGTCATGTGAAGTGAGGAGAATCCAGCTAGCGATGAGCGGAGTTTTCAGGGATGGCCTTTATTCCAAGGATTCCAAGATTGCCCAGTGGTGACTCGTTGGCATAGAAGGGCCGTTGAATATTAGGCTAACATGTTCTTACATACCCCTAACATTGATACATGCTCTAACATTACGTACCATGGTCCGACATTCTCTAACATATCTAACATGGTCTAGCATGGTCCGAAATAACCAATGCCCCTGTACTCTGCAAAACAGAGCTCATCAATGTGCGGTCAAATGTGACGCCCAGCATGCGCCTATACCCGGCAAATGCTAGGTTCACGGGCCACAAAACAGCCCACTGTCCGGCAGCAGCTCCCGAACGCCAAAATCGTGGCCCGATGGAACATTCGCCGGATTCAACAGAACATCTCACTTGCCCGATGCCCGTGGGGTCCCTAGGGTGACACAGGTCTCGGGCTACTCAACCACACCACAGCCCTTCTTGGCCCTAGCGGAATGGTTACTGGAAGAATTGAAGGAGATTGGTGCTCGGGAGACGCCGAGACCGTTGGCTTAGAGGGCCTCTGTTCTATGCAAGGCATGCCTTGCACTGCAGGGCATTGGCGTCGTTAGTTTCCCTTATGGGCACAAGCTGTATGTTACAGTGATTCAGGCCTACTAAGCTCCGATAATGCCGGTGGGTGACCGGGGGCACAAAAAAAAAAAAAAAAAAAAACTGAAAATAATATTAAAACAAACAACCCTAACCCAGGCCACATGCAGCCCAAACTCAAAACATTTGGATTCAATGTCACACAAAACAGCCCTAACCCACGGTAATATGAGTGGCCTAAATTAGTTTCACCACAGCAACCTATCCAAGCCTTGCTGGCAACTGGGTCAACCGTTGCAAAGAGGTGTGTGATATTGCGACGTTTGACAGTGGACCAGTGGGTCAATGGTCGCCCGTTGCCTGGAAAGATAAGACAAACAAAAAATCATGTAAGATACCTTAGTAAACAGCAAATATACAGCTAAATGGTTAGGACCCAGGGGTCTTTCCCTGTTAGGCCCCTCTCGCACTCACTCACTCTCTCTTTGAGTGTCCCCCTTTCCGTTTCGGCCTCCGTGCAGATACAGACGCGTGGCGCCCAGAATATTGGAGTCGAGTTGGATGGGCAGAAGAACCCTGGCCACGGCCAAGTAACCCCTCATGACTAGATGCCTTCGCCTCCCAGGGTGTACCGTGACTATCCCTTTCGACAAAATTTCCTCATTTACACACCCTTTAATGCTGAAAGGTGTGGAGAAGAAGGTTCTTCCTGCATACGGGGGTCTCGCCCGGTACAAAATGGGTAAGTCCGCACAGTGCCGCATCTATGCGTCAGCCTCTTGGCGTACGTCAAACAAGACCAACGGTAAGGTGTGGACCTAATTGGCAGCCCATCTCAACTGTCATGGGTACAAGAGATTTGGGTCCATAACCGTCCGGCCAAGCTCGCCGATGGGATCCTCGGGGATCAACTTTGGTTCCACCCAGGACAAACTACCCCGCCCACTTTTTCTGAATCATGGTTGTTGCATGATGTCATGGCATTCTCGGTCCGCGTTTGTGGCCTGTTTAAGCCATCTCCTGGGCTACCGAATCCGGAAGTCGTTCACGCAAATCGACGTCGTCTTGCAGAACTGAAACATACTTGTCTGAATTTCGAAAAGTAAAAATTTTCCCCATACAACCTCACAGCAGCAGTATAAAAGGGGGCGAAGATCGAGTATGGGGAAGCTTCTTTCTTTGTTATCAACCACCTTCCGACTTTCAAATACCAAACATTCTCTGGAGTCTCTGGACTAACTGCGACTAGTACCAAGACCCCTATAGTATCATATCATCGACCGTTTATTAGTACGGCTCATTTTGTTCTATCAACCTCACAAAAAGACAAAGAGTACCCTTTTGCAAGTAGTACCAATCTTTTTTGATTGACAGAACAAGTCTCTCGTCAGCATCATCAATACAATAACAGTACCCTTTATCATAAAGCAATACCACACACACACTCAAACTCCCCACAGACACACAGAAAGGTAGATACCATGGTAGACTCTGTAGAAAAGACCCCCATGCCAACATTGGAGAATCGTCTTCCTAGTCAAGAGGATGAAAAGAAGCGAGCTTCGTTCGGCTCTGGTGACAACTCCATTAGAGATGACAACTCCATGTCCGTCGAAGGCGGTGACCTTTACGAGATGGACGATGGTATCTTGTCCAAGAAGATGCATCTTGTCAACTCGGCCATGAACGAAATCGGTTTCACTCCTTACCACTGGAAGCTGTTCTGCCTTAACGGTATGGGATACGGAGTCGATTCCCTGCTTTTCTTCCTGCAGTCTGTTACCCAGGATCAGATTAACCGAGAATTCGGCCGGGATTTCAGTGCTCTGGTTTCTTCCAACTATGTTGGTTTGTTCGTTGGAGCTCTGTTCTGGGGTTTCTCTTCTGATATTATTGGTCGCCGAATTGCTTTCCATACCACTCTGTTTGTTACCTCCATCTTCGCAATGGCCACTGCCGGTGGTCTCAACTACATTGCTGTCTGTTCCCTTTCCTCCCTTACTTACTTTGGTGCCGGTGGTAACCTGGTCCTGGACTCTGTCACTTTCCTTGAGTTCCTGCCCTCTGACAAGCAATGGATGCTTACCTTCATGGCCCTGTGGTGGGGTCTTGGTCAGACCGTCACTTGTGCTATTGCCTGGCCCTTGATTGCCAACTTCTCTTGCGAGGAGGGTGAGACCTGTACTCGGGCAAACAACATGGGATGGCGATACGTTTACATTACCTGCGGTGGATTTGTACTTCTGTGTGCTCTTTCTCGAGTCTTTGTCATTCGAATGGTTGAGTCCCCTAAGTACGATCTGTCCACTGGTAATGACGAGCGAGTGATCCAGACCATGGACAAGCTTGCCGCATCCGCCAAGAAGACCAACCCTCTGACTCTTGAGGACCTGACTTCTCTGGGAGTTATCCAGTCTGACAGTCACGAGCGATCCTTCCTGCAGAAGATCGATCCTGTCTTTGCTTTGAAGTCTCTTGGATTCCATCTCCGAGGTCTGTTTGCTACCAAGAAGCTTGGTCTGTCTACCGCTCTCAACTTCTTGTCGTGGGCTCTGATTGGTCTGGCTTACCCTCTGTTCAACGCTTTCCTGCCAATCTACCTGTCTACCCGAGGAGGAGATGCCGCTGGTCCTTCTGACCTCAACACCACCTACCGAAACAACCTGATTGTCAACGTGTGCTCCATCTTTGGACCCGTGATTGCTGGTGTCATTTGCGATATCCCCCGCTTTGGACGACGAGGAACAATGGTTGTCGGTTCTCTGCTGACCATGGTGTTCATGTTTGCTTACACCTCTGTCAAGACTGCCCCTCAGAACTTGGGTTTCTCGTGCGCCATTAATGTGTGCCTCAACATCTACTACGGAACCCTTTTCGCATACACCCCAGAGGTCCTTCCTTCGGCTCACCGAGCTACTGGTAACGGTATGTCGGTCGCCATTGCTAGAGGACTTGGAGCTATCGCCCCTGTGGTAGCTTACTACTCTGGAACTGCTACTCCTACCCCCATTTACGTTATGGCCGCTGTGTTTGCAGTGATTGCCATTGTGTCTGCTTCCTTCCCCTTCGAGGTCCGAGGAAAGCATTCCATGTAAGCCTTGTTCTTTGGGCTCTCAAAATTGTTGACGATTTGCATTGGATAGGTGTATTATAGATTCTAACCCATTAAATGTTTTTTTATCATGAACTTTTTTCATCATAGCCACATCATCGTCGTCTTGGTAAGTAACAATGTCACACATCTTTTCTATTCATTGGCGAACCATTTAATGGGTTAGTAACATGGTCAGACACACCATTGTGCTTGTACAAGGTACTGGGGTGTTGGCCCTAACAAGGTGCGACATCAATTGATAGTTAGTATGGAATTTCGGGTTCTATCCACCACTATTGGTACAAGGGGGATTGCCCATTTTTATAATCTTTGTCTTCTAGTGGGTTCTATGATGATCAAGCCGTGTAGAGATTGCTCTATAATAGCAAGGATGCCGCTATAATGTAACATCTCCACCAAGATACTCGCACTTATTACTGTAATTGACAAGTAGTGTACGGAGAAAATGCTAAAACCTTGCCTTAAACTACAAGTAGACTACTACTCTTTTTTCTTTGTGTTTTAAGATGTCTGACCGCGACGGGTCAAACTGTGTATCCTCATATTAATTGGAATGTATTTTACCTGCTAACACACCTGTTTTGCATTTGGAGAATGAAGCGGAATGAACCAGATATCCAGTGCCTCAGGAGTCTCTACTAACACCCATCCATGGAGTTCTACCCTTAAGTAGGATAGGGGCTATATACCCCCACGTATACCGCAAGTCTGACACTAGTCTCACCAATCCTCTGGTTCACAATGTAACACTTATTACTACCTTTAATCTTGGATGCTCCGGGGATCAGTATACTTGCAAATATGTCCCAAGCTTAGCTCATGAAGTTCCAATTGTCATCTCTTGCGACCCCGCGCGACGCCGTACCATCTTATCTGGATCGGCCAGCTTTGCCCTTGATTTGGAACTTCCTCGGGCACTCATTTAGATTCATTTAGATGAAAACTTCATGATGGCGTCAAGCATCAGCACTTGGAGCTTCTGCCAGTGAATCAAGCTTGTGCTTTGCGTACTCCTGCCATCCTCTTTCATTAGCACACTTCAGATGATGCAATTGCCTGGTGATCGGTGCCCATCGATTACAAATCATGGTAACGATTTGTAACGTAATGCGTTGGCAGACTTTTTGAAAGGTTCGGTGTATTGACTGGTAATCTGGCCAACCACCACCTTGTAAAGATTCAAGTTGAAAGAGGCCACCTCGGTCTGGCATTCTACACTGACATTTCTGTCCCCTCCCCAGCTTGGTGATGAGCCCGTTATACTCCGGGTGTATTGCGCTCGGTGGAATTATTTACCCGCCGGATCAACTTTCCCCGAATATGTCCGGACTGATATTTCCGGATTTCAATAAAAACCCCAGACTTTCTCGAACTGGCCCAACTTACTGAATCATACACATAATGACTGGCGCTCCATCTAGCTTAACTCTATCTGACCGGGTTGCTCTTGTCACCGGAGGGTCCCGAGGAATTGGCGCTGGAATCGCCATTGAGCTTGCTCGCAAGGGTGCCCGCGTGGCCATCACTTACGTGAGCGAGTCGTCCAAGGCCAAAGCTGAAGAAGTCGTCAAGCAGATTACTGATATCCACCAGCAGTACGGACTGTCGTACTCTACCCCCTCGGCGGTCGCTATTCAGGCCGATGCCGAGTCTTTGGAGTCCCCCAAGAAGATTGTTTCCGAGACTGTTAAGGCCCTTGGAAACACAATTCACATTCTCGTCAACAATGCTGGTGTCGCCGGAGACCAGCCTGTCGGAGAGATCACTACTGAGAAGTATGACAAGATTATGAACGTTAACGTGCGTGGAGTTATCTTCCTTACCCAGGAAGTGCTCCCCCACTTCCCTAAGAATGGTGGAGGAAAGATTGTCAACATTGGATCCGTGTCTGCCATCACCGGTTACAACGGACAGACCGTGTACGGTGCTTCCAAGGCCGCCATTGAAGGACTCACCCGTGTATGGGCTACCGAGCTGGGCAAGTCGCACGGAATCACCGTCAATGCTGTCAACCCCGGTCCCGTGGACACTGACATGTTCAACGGAGTCTCTCCTGATGCTGCTCAGAACATTCTCAACTCCACTCCTGCCAAGCTCGGCAACCGAATGGCCTCTGTCAAGGAGATTTCTGACATTGTCACCTTCCTGTGCGAGGACCGATCGAGCTGGGTCACTGGAGACATTGTAAGCTCAAACGGAGGAGCTGTATACCGATAGATTGAGACTAAATAAACAGCAAATGACAAGACGAATTTTGATAGACGTTTATTTTACTAGCATTCATTTCAAGTTATTTTTCATTCTTTTCCTCCAGTTGACTATGCTACGTATCGTTACTTACAACTTGGAGTCGCCTCCAACAGCAGAAACCTTCTGAACTACAACGGCAGTGGCAGCTCCACCTCCATTGCAGATTCCGGCAACTCCATACTCACCATCCTTGAGAAGGTGCAGAAGAGTGACAAGAATACGAGCTCCTGAAGCACCAATGGGGTGTCCCAGAGCCACAGCTCCACCCTTGACATTGACCTTGCTGGGGTCGAGACCCAGCAGCTTGTTGTTGGCAATGGATACTCCAGAGAAGGCCTCATTGATCTCCCACTTTGAAATGTCGTCCTTGGTCAGTCCCGCCTTCTTAAGAGCCAAAGGAATGGCCTTAGCAGGAGCGACCGTAAAGTCAATTGGCGAGAGAGCAGCGTCAGCGTAGCCGACAACTCGTCCAAGAACAGATGCTCCGAGCTCCTTTGCCTTGGAGCCGGAAGCCAACACCAGAGCGGCAGCACCGTCGTTCAAAGAAGAGGCATTGGCAGCAGTGACGGTTCCGTCCTTTTCAAATGCGGGTCGGAGCTTGGGAACAGCTTCAGGTTTGAGGGACTTTGGAGATTCGTCAGTCTTGACCACCACATCGCCCTTCTTAGACTTGATAGTCACAGGGGCAATCTCGGCGTCAAATTCACCACCGTCAATGGCGGCATTAGCCCGCCTGTAGGACTCAAGAGCATAGTCATCCTGATCCTGTCGAGTGATTCCCTCTCGGCGGTTAGTGTTCTCGCAGCATGAACCCATGTGGATCTGGTTGTACACATCCCACAATCCATCACCTACAATGGCATCCTTAGCCTGCTGGTGGCCAAAGGCGGCATTTCGAGGGAAATAGAATGGAGTGTTGGACATGGACTCCATTCCTCCAGTAAGAACAACATCACGGTCACCCAGAGCAATGGCCTGAGCTGCCAGGGACACGGTCTTGAGACCAGATGCGCACACCTTGTTGATGGTGGTTCCCTCGGTAGTCTCGGGCAGTCCAGCCTTGATAACCACCTGACGGGCGGGGGCCTGTCCAATGTTAGCCGACAGCACATTTCCAAAGTAGCAGTCCTCTACGTGCTCAGGCTTGATTCCAGCTCGCTCAATGGCAGCCTTTGCCGCGACGGCACCGAGGTCTGTAGCCGACACGTTCTTGAGGGAGCCGCCAAAGTTACCAATGGCAGTTCGAGCGCCGGAAAGGATGTATACGTTTTGAACCATTCTTGAGGTGTGCAGGGATCGTTTGGCCACAGTGGCAGCAGCAGTGAATCTCATGCCTGAATGTTTTTTGATGAATTTACCAAAGATGAAGAAGAATCCGGAGTCGTTCCGGGGTACTTAAGGCAAGAACCCCCCGAAAACCCCACGCAGGGCTGATTCCGGCAACTTTTCGGGACTGTCTCTGTCGGCAAGTGCTCTGCGTACAATGAATGTGGAATTGAACACGGTTGAAAGTGACTTCCATTTCATCAATAGTATTAACCAGTGGCACCAATTGGCTCACTGATCACTGACTACTGGCGGGATCAAAGTCCTAGCCGTCTCCGCCATCACTACCTCTCGGACCCTTCTCGCGGTAAATTCCGCTCTTCGGGATGTATGTCGGCTCGAACAGACGGAATTGTGGGGCATCTTTCACTGGTTTACAGGCTTACAGCACACTCATCTTTCATTTGACTTGATTCAACGGTACGATAACACTACAACGTTGTATATAGATGCTCCGAATTTCCCTAATGTTAACATTGACTTTGACTGGCGCCATACGGCGATAGTCGGGTCTCATTAGGAATTGATCTAGGCACTTTTTTGAATCCGCAGGCGGAGGGTCGAACCTCACGGATCTTCGAGAATGCCGAATCGGATCAAACTTGAAGTAATCATTAAACTACACCTACGTGTGGTTGTAAGGAAAGGATAGAAAGCGAAAAATTGCCAGTATATATATTTTTTAGATCAATGGCACGGCTGCTGCGTGGCATCCATACCTGCGGATATCGTGGTCCAAGCACCTGAGACATGCCTATAGATGGCCTCTTGTTTGGACCTGGGGATGGCAATAATCACAATCGTGGCTCCTGGGATTTCAGCCTAGTTTTGATCACTATTTGTGAGAATAGCACGTAGTGTTTCTGGCTCAAGTAGCTGGAGGCACATTTTGAACTACATTTTAGCCCTAATTAGGTTTTTTTGGTTAGAATATTGCAGTGATATTGCAGTAAGCTTGCAGCCATGCAGCTGAGCCCAATCCACAGGGACTATAACCAGTCGACGCTGGATTTCTTCAATTATACCATATTCTCTAACGGCACTGTATCAAATGGATCCAATTGCTATTTGTCGTTTGGTCAGTTCCATCCCATTCTGTATTCCAATGGTTCTTGGGACAACCAGACGTCATGCGACTACCCGGTGTATTCTATCAAGGCCCGAGGAGGCGTAGGAATGGCATGGGCGGTACTGCTGGTAGTCCTTATACCATTGACATTGTTCAACTTGCGAAAACATGGCAGATTGTATTTGGAGGAGAGTCGGCAGTTCCGTCGCATTTCCCGTAAGGGACAATGGTACTGGCTGTTTGTCCTGCAAGCGCTAGGAGCAATCTCGGGGTTCTTTTCAATTGATATTGACCGAGATTATATTCAGGGCTCTTCCCTAACGTCGTATGGAGCAATATATAGTGCTACACTGCCCGTGTCTTTAGCGGTTGTGTGGGAGCTAACCCGCCATTGGAGTTCTTTTGAAGAACGCAAGATTCATGATGAGGATCTGTTCAGGTTCCCCCCGTCGAAGGACCGGACCCGGGCCCATATTCTCATGCCTATTGTCTTTTATTTATTTGCCTTTTTGACCTTCTTTTTGTCCGTGGTTCGCAATTGGAACAAGGTATCCGATTATCAACCTGGTAGTGTAATTGATCCACGGTGGAAGGCCGGAGGCATCTTTGCCATCTTTGCGTGGTTGCAAATTATTGCCCAAATTGTCATTACTCGTATTTATTACAAGGTCACCCGAGTTCCGTTGGTGATCCCGCTGGTCATATTTATCGACCTGGTGCTCGTTGCATTCAACCTCACTTACATGTGGAATTATGGCTATTCTCCTTTCAATGTGACGTCCAGCGTGGTATTCGTGGCTATCATGGGGTACCTCCCAATCTTCGCTTTGGTTGTAGTAGTCAACATTGCTGGGCTGGCGCGGGAGAATGATGACCAGGTGCTTGTACACCTTCGTCGAATTCGAGATCGCGAAACGAGCGCCATGGTGGCCGAATCATCCCAGAATCGTACTTCACCACAGCAGACTTTCAAGCAGCCGGAAATTAAGACTGAAGAACAGACTGCTGAATCATTGGCATCTTCGTCGACCTTGTCCAAAGGCGACCTTGGCAGCTCGTTCTTCAGGTTCTTTGGTGCACCAAAGCCAAAGTCATGGCTGGCCCAGAATTCAAAATACCTTCCATTCACCAGTCAAGATAGAAAGGACCGCCAGAAAGAGATCAAGCGATCATTTTGGTTCTGGAA
The DNA here is from genome assembly GCA_003705705.2 of Blastobotrys raffinosifermentans. NCBI lineage: Eukaryota > Fungi > Ascomycota > Dipodascomycetes > Dipodascales > Trichomonascaceae > Blastobotrys > Blastobotrys raffinosifermentans. The sequence continues at coordinate 50,194 of PPJH02000020.1, forward strand.
ACGTTCGTCCAAGCCAACCACTCGTAGGCCCTCAGCACCAGCACCACCATCATCTAGAACTCCACCTCGAGACATACGAGAAGGTTGGAAGGTCAAGACCGTCTCTGGAGTCTAATCATTTATTTATAGGGTAATATATACTATACTAATACTAATACCAATATTAACACCAGTAGCATATATAATAATAATGCTAACGATTCTAATGGTGCAACCGGCACCATTCAATTCCTTCCGTAGGTTTCACTCCGACGCTCTCCACAAACGGCTTGACACCGACTAGTGGCAACCTTGAGAGCTATTGTTTATAGACTTTACCATCATGAGTGTAAGGAACCAGCTCACGGAAATGGGGTTCACCCCAGCCAAGATTGAAGCTGCTCTACATAACATTGGTTCGGAAGGCACAATTGAAGATGCCATTCAATGGATAGAGTCGCATGAGACTGAGGACAAGGCCCCTGCCGAGTCAGAGCCAGAAGAACAACCTCCCCAGCTTAGCGAAGAAGAAAAGCAGGCTAAACTAAAAGAACTTCAGAGACGGGCTCAAGAGCGCCGGGCAGAGAATGAACGCAAGCAGGCTGAAGAGAATCGAAAGAATGAGATGATTCGAAAGAAGCGCGACACCGAGTATATCAAGATCGCCGAACAGCAACAACAGCAGCAGGCTATGAAGGAAGCTGAGAAACGAAGACGCCAGGCTCGAGAAGATGCAGAGGCCAAGCGAAGAATTAAGGCCCAGATTGAAGCTGATAGAAAGGAACGACTGGCCAAACAGGCCAAGCAGTCCCCGTCCAGTACCCCAACTTCCTCACAAGCTACGGAGGCTGCCGCGCCACCTAAGCCACCTGCTCCACAGCGTGACTATGCTACTTCCAAAATTCGATTCAGAGTCCCCAACCAGCCTGCGCCAATTGTCAAGGAGTACTCCACTGATACTAAATTGGCAACCGTTGTCGAGGACATTTCCAAGGACATTGCCGCCTCTCCATCTTCTATTCAATTCATGACAACTTTTCCTACAAAGACATTTACTTCCGCTGACCATGGCCTCACTCTCAAGGACGCAGGCTTAATTAACACCAATGTCATGGTCAAGCTCATCTGACCAACAACTACCAACAACTACCAATAACTTCCAGTAACTAGACTATATGTCAATTCCATATAACTGTACACCATTGCCTAGAGCACCTCCATCCCTCCATCTCCATTCTCGATGAGCTTGTAATGTTGCAATTGAATCACAATCATGTTCTTAAGCCAGCCGCGCTCATAATATTTTTTTTTTTTTTTTTTTTTTTTTTTTTTTGTTTTTTTTTCCAATCCCTTCCACTAAACAAGCGGCGCTATTAGTGGCACTGTCACTCCCTAATAAGAGGTTGAAGTTACGACTTGACGTCGAGCCTAGAAAGATTTTTCAAACTCAGCTATTATCAGTTACAACATTCCCCTGATTAGATATGGTGGTAGGCGCAGTTCTGCCTCCAAGTACCGGCTGGGGATTTGAGTTTACCCCCACAAAGAGCCGAACCCCTATGAAGAACAGCGGTGCCATGGCCATGGCCAGTAGCAGCGAAGCACGAATGTCACAGAAACGTAAAAACTCTTCTCCTGATCGCATCGAAGTGGATTCCTCTTCCGAGGATGAAGCACCTCGAGGCTCCGCATTCACTAACGACACCCTTGACTCATTCAACTCTTCATTTCAACAGAAGCTGGCGACATCTCCTCGACAGGACTCTCCATTTGTCCACCATCGAACGTTTGCCACTCCCACGGCCAGTAGGGTGAACAAGCGTACCCGCCTTCAGGTTTCTGGGGCTAAGAACTTGCCCATTATGAGGGTTCTGGAGACGTTAGACCACAAAGGGCTCAAGGATCTAGTGCAGACGGTGTGCGACACCCACCCGGAACTGGCTGACCAGATTAGCAGCCTGGCTCCCAGAGTGACTGTAGATTCGGCTCTGTCTATCCTCAAAAGGTACCTTGACAATATGTTTGCTTGTATGCCTTACTCGCGACAGAGTGATGACTACCGTGGAGATTACGCTTACCTTCGAGTTCGACCTGCTATTGATGAGTTTCTATACGCTCTTTCAGACTACACTGCTCACTTTTTACCTCCCAAGGAACAACAGCCCTCTAACACTCTTGCATTTCTGGATGGAGCTACCGAGCTTTTGCATCGACTGCCCGTGTGGTTGACCCCGGTGAACAACTATCACCGTAATCTCGCTTATGAAGAGCTTGCTGGTGCCTGGGTAGTGGCCATTAAGGAAGCCTCAAAGAAGGCTAATGGCCTAGCTCTTGCTCACGGAGGTTGGGACCAGCGTCTTGACCGCCACAACCAGGCCGAGGGCCATGGTCGATTGGACAATGCTGTAGAGTGTATTCGTCAGGAGCTGGCATGGCTTGGGAACAACAACAATGAAGTACCAAAGGATGCTTACTTTTACGACCTCAAGCGAGAAAACTCCCTTACTCCTAGCGGACCAAAGGCTGCCACCATTTGGGAGTAATTTGTACCATTTCCATCATCTTGGGATTTCAACTCTAAGCATCTGAAGCATCTTAGCCCCTATTCACATACTCTTTTCTTAACGACGGCTACACCAGGCATATGACGCATTATATAGATTAATACATGGCATGTTAAAATAAAAAAATTACGACGTGTTCAAGAGACTGTTGTTAGATAAATGAGGTGATGATTCCAAGATACCAGGCAGCATCTACAGTCTCGCTATCGCGCTGATCCCTTTGGGCCGTCTTTTGCGCAGGGGTTAATGGTTTGGGAGCTTTTGGAGGCTGCAGTGGCTTTCCAATCGAGCTATCGGGCTCCAGGCCCAGAATCCAATCTACAACTGTAACAAACTTGCTTCTGGAATAGACATCCTCTACAGCAATGCCATCATGACTATCCCCAACATTGTGAGTTCGGGCAAAAGAACCCATAAGCAGCACCCCATCGTCATCTTCGTCACGATCTGCGTCCAAGGCGGTAGATTCGAGCCTAGTATCTAGCCAGGATTGGCCCTTTGACTCACGAACCTCCTCCCATACCCTGGAAGCAGTTCGGTAAATAAAGGGCGATTGAGCCAAATCTGAATGACTCGACGATTTTTGAGGACTGTCAGAAAAGGAGTTAAAAAAGTTATTCAGCAGACTATCAGTCTTGGTTCGACCAATTGATGCCTTTTCTGTATCAGCGTACCTCGATAGGGAAGTCGACGAGAACCTGTGATCGTAGGAATGAAAAGAAGAAAACGGCGATGCCCCCTGGGCCCGCACAGTACGTCTTGATCTTGGCTCGTGGTTATTCCCCATGTCAAAAGGTGTAGACGTTTGAGACCGGTCCAATGGTGTTGACGGTCTTGATGGTCGGTCAATTCTAACTGTCTCAGACTCCTCAACAGCGCCCTCGCTCGTCAAAATTTTGCTAGTGGTAGAGTAAAATAATTCTTCCTTTGGCTCAAATTGGACATTATCCTCCAAAGCCTGCTGTAGTGGTTCTTCCTTTTCGGCAGCCTGGAATTGTTGCTCAACTGGAACTACTACTTCGGGTGCTTGGGATGTTTGGGCTGTTCGGGGTACTTCGGGAGCTACTGGTGCTACTGTTGCTTGAGGAGCTTCGGGAGCTTGCGGTGCCACGAGTCCTTGGGGTACTACTGGTTCTTGGGGTACTAGTGGTACTTGCGGTACTACCGGAGCTTGGGGCACTACTGGTTCCTGGGGTACTACTGGCGCTTGCGGTGCTAGGGGTGCTTGCGGTACTACCGGCTCTTGGGGTATTTGCGGTAGCGTCTGCGATGGCAATTGGGTATCAGCTTGTTGGGATTCACCTGGCACCCCCTCTTGTAAGCCTTGGGCTGCGCTATCTAAATGCTCGTCAACTGGGGAGATCTCCATGTGACCCTCTGAAAGAGAGCTGTACTCAGATGATGGCACATTGGACGCCCTCTCCGCGTCTGGCCGGCGCTCACCCCGGACAATGGCCTCTGCGGACCCTGTAGAAGGAAGACTAGAGTTGGATTTTGAGCTATTCATCGACTTGACTGACAGGTTCGACAACAGCGACAACTTTGACCGTCTTTTTAGCGACTTTTCTCTACTGGCAGACGAACTTAAACTCTGATCTTGTTGGGGAGTCCCACCGTCGTCCGAGAGGTGTTCTTGCGGGGTAAGACTGCGTCGTTTCAGTCTGGAAATCACTTTGGACCCCGCGCGTTTGATTCGATTCTTTTGGTCAGGAGATGACATTATGCCATAATCTCACGCCCTTTTCCTATCTGTGATCTGGTTAAAGTTGCTGTTTTGATCTGTGGGTGCTCCCGCACATGAAAGTGTCCCCGCAAGATCCTGAGCCCCACCCGCCGCACCACAACAGGCCTCATTGATTATGCACCTGTCATATCACCGAAACAGTGGCAACTGAGCTCATTGCTCGCGTACTGAGAGGAAAAGATGCCCAATAAAGTGTGGGCTAAGGAATTGATATCAAACCGCAGCTACAATTCCATGATTTCGTGCGTCCTAGTACCCTAGATGCTTTGAAAGATTGTTTGTACGGCGGTTCGACCGGCTGCTCGTATTTCGCTGAGCTCAAGAATGGCTTCATAACCATGTAAAATGAAATACTAGAAATTCAATCAATCCCCCATCAATAGCGTGTAATATCGTATCTTACGTTTCGCTTGTATCTGGTTCTGGGCAATGTAAATCTCGGGATCTGGTTACTAGTGTCGATGCCCGTCACCTATTTTACTACTCTCTTGGACGGCTGCGAAGCGACAAAAAATACTATTATCGCGATTTATCTGTTAGGCGTGTGGTTGTTACAACGGCACTCTTTTGATTGCCAGTGTTTCGACTAGTTGATCAGTTCGATAGGACAGTAGCTCCCGAGCATTGTTAAATCGTCGACGGGATCTTTATTGTCTACTGATTGCCACTCAGAGATCAGCTTGTCACTCAACCAACTCAGCTTACTAGTTGAATAGTGTCAATAGGCACTACTAGCTTGGACTGTGGTTGTTTGCATCAATTGACTGACCAAAGGTAAGGATTGAATTTTTCGAGCCACCAATAGAACTATATTAACTTTAGATGCCGAATCCACCCCCAAGGCCTCCCGGATGGAAGCCTAACAATGGTGATCCTAGGGCACCTCCTCCTCCTCCACCACCTCCAGGTAGACGACCCGGGGGACCTGCGCCACCAGGTGCTCCAGGTGCTCCAGGAAGAGGAGGTCCGCCACCACCACCACCACCTTCAGGTGGTGCTAGAAGACCTCCTCCTCCGGGTCCACCTTCGCAGGGTCCGCCTAAAAGGCCCGTACCTCGTCCAGACGAAAAGGAAAAACTACAGGAGCGAAAGCGCAAATGGCTTCAGCTCCAGAAACGTCGATATGGCGATAAAAAGGCAAAAGCTACGTATGTTCATACTACCAAAGTGGACATGCCCCCCGAGCATCTCAGAAAGATCATCAGAGACCATGGAGACATGTCGTCTAAAAAGGTTGCCGCCGACAAACGGTCTTATTTGGGTGCTCTAAAATACATGCCTCATGCAGTCCTCAAGTTGCTGGAGAATATGCCTCAGCCATGGGAGCAGATTCGAGAAGTCAAGGTTCTTTACCACATTTCCGGTGCAATTACCTTTGTAAACGAAACTCCTAGGGTCATTGAACCTGTCTATACTGCACAGTGGGCCACAATGTGGCTGGCCATGAGAAGAGAAAAGCGAGACCGCCGTCATTTCAAACGTATGCGATTTCCTCCATTTGATGATGAAGAGCCCCCAATTAACTGGACCGAGAATATAGAAATTACCGAGCCCTCGGAATCAGTAATGCTAGAACTTGATGAGGACGAAGATGGCCCTGTATATGAATGGTTTTACGACCACCAGCCTCTAATTGACGATCCTAAATACGTCGCAGGACCATCGTATAAAAAATGGCGACTGGATTTGCCCCAGATGGCTGCTTTACGTCGCTTGGCTGATCCTTTCCTTGCTGACCTTGTCGACGACAATGCAAAGTACTTGTTCGACAAGGAGTCATTTTTCACTGCAAAGGCTCTTAATTTTGCAATTCCTGGAGGACCAAAGTTCGAACCTCTCTATAAGGACGAAGACCCTGATGATGAGGATTTAGGTGAGTTTAATGCCATTGATAGGCTCATCTTCCGTCGTCAAATTCGCACTGAGTATAAGGTTGCATACCCCCACCTATACAACTCTCGGCCTCGTTCTGTACATTTGGCTTGGTACTCTAATCCCCACGATGTGCATATCAACAATGAGCCGGGACTCGATACCTTCCATTTTGATGCATCTTTAAATCCAATTGTGGCCCGCACGATTGACATGACCGAACTTGAGCGACGGGATCTATTTGACGGCGACCAGGATAATAGTGCAGAGCCACTTGAAGACTCTTTTGAACTCCCCAAGCGATTTAAACCTTTCCTGAGCGACAGTGAACTGGCACCAGAGCATTCCTCGGACGCAATTACACTGTGGTGGGCTCCTCATCCGTTTGACAAACGAAGTGGTAAAATGGTTCGAGCTCAGGATGTGGCACTGATTAAGCGATGGTATCTGCAGCATCCTCCTATACCAGACTATCCTGTAAAGGTCCGCGTTTCTTATCAAAAGCTGTTGAAGACTTATGTTCTGAATGCCCTAAAGTCGAGACCTCCACAGAGTCAGAAGAAGCGCAAGCTTCTCAGCAGTCTCAAGAACACAAAATACTTCCAGCAAACTACCATTGACTGGGTCGAAGCTGGTCTGCAATTATGCCGACAAGGTTACACCATGCTCAACCTCCTAATTCATCGAAAAGGACTAACTTACCTTCACCTTGATTATAATTTCAACCTCAAGCCCATCAAGACTCTCACTACTAAAGAGCGCAAGAAGTCCAGATTCGGAAATGCGTTTCATCTCATGAGAGAGATTCTCAAGGTTGTTAAATTACTTGTGGATGCACATGTGCAGTACAGACTAGGTAACGTGGATGCATTTCAATTGGCGGATGGTATTTACTACACTCTTAACCACTTGGGTCACTTGACTGGAATTTATCGGTACAAGTATCGTGTAATGCACCAGATTCGTGCTTGCAAAGACCTCAAGCATGTCGTATATTACCGATTCAACACTGTAATTGGAAAAGGTCCTGGTGTAGGATTCTGGCAACCAGCATGGAGGGTATGGCTTTTCTTCCTGCGAGGAATCATTCCTCTGCTGGAGCGCTGGCTAGGAAACCTTTTGGCTCGTCAATTCGAGGGTCGGCACTCAAAGGCTGTTGCAAAGACCATCACCAAGCAAAGAGTGGAATCTTATTACGACATCGAGCTCCGAACGTCAGTATTAAACGATATTCTTGATATGATGCCAGAAGGAATCAAACAGAACAAGGCCAAAACAATCATGCAGCACCTGAGTGAGGCATGGCGGTGCTGGAAGGCTAACATCCCTTGGAAGGTTCCTGGACTTCCCGCACCAATTGAGAACATTATCCTACGTTATGTGAAGGCGAAGGCAGATGGCTGGGTCTCGGTTGCTCACTACAACCGCGAGCGAATCCGTCGTGGAGCCACAGTGGACAAGACCGTTGCTAAAAAGAATCTTGGGCGCCTGACTCGTCTCTGGTTAAAGGCCGAGCAGGAGCGACAGCACAACTATACAAAGGATGGTCCTTATGTTAGTCCAGAAGAGGGTGTAGCTATTTTCTCCATGATGGTGCACTGGCTGGAGAGCAGAAAGTTTGTTCCAATCCCATTCCCACCCCTTAATTATAAGCATGACACTAAGCTTTTAGTATTGGCATTAGAAAACCTCCGAGATGCATACAACATCAAGGGGAGGTTAAACCAATCTCAAAGAGAAGAGCTTGCACTTATTGAGCGTGCGTATGATAACCCTCACGAGTGTTTAACGAATATCAAGCGCTTGCTACTTACCCAGCGAGTGTTCAAAGAGGTAACTGTTGAGATGATGGATCACTACAGTCATATAACACCGGTTTACGAGGTTGAACCATTGGAAAAGATCACTGATGCCTATCTTGATCAATATCTGTGGTATGAAGCCGATAAAAGGAACTTGTTCCCCAACTGGATTAAGCCTAGTGATTCGGAAGTTCCTCCTTTGCTTGTCTACAAGTGGTGCCAGGGAATTAACAATCTTTCTGATATTTGGGAGACTAAAGACGGTGAATGCAACGTTCTACTTCAGAGTATGCTTAACAAGTTGGCTGAAAAGGTTGATTTCACTCTACTCAACCGTTTGCTACGTCTTATTGTTGACTCTAATCTTGCCGACTACATCACTGCGAAGAGCAATGTCAATTTGTCGTACAAGGATATGAATCACATCAACTCATATGGTCTCATCCGTGGATTGCAATTTTCAGCTTTTGTCTTCCAATACTATGGTCTTGTAATGGACCTTCTTCTCCTCGGTCTGCCTCGAGCAAGTGAATTGGCTGGGCCTCCAGAGAAACCCAATGATTTCCTCCAGTTCAAGGATGAAGAGACCGAGACGAAGCATCCAATCCGTCTCTACATGAGATATGTTGACCGAATTCATGTCCTCTTCCGATTTTCCGCAAACGAGGCCAGAGACTTGATTCAGCGATTTTTGACAGAAAATCCGGATCCAAACTTTGAGAATGTGGTTGGTTATAATAACAAAAAGTGCTGGCCGCGAGACTCTCGTATGCGACTTATGAGACATGATGTAAACCTTGGCCGGGCTGTCTTCTGGGAAATGAAGAATCGCCTTCCAAGATCTCTCACCACTTTGGAATGGGATGAAACGTTCGCTTCTGTCTATTCTCGAGATAATCCAAACTTGTTGTTCTCAATCTGCGGATTTGAGGTTAGAATTTTGCCAAAGATTCGTGCGGGTCCAAATGCGTCTGTCGACTCTGTATGGAATTTAACTAACGAGTCCACCAAGGAAAGGACTGCCTATGCGTTCCTGCGTGTAGCTGATGAGGATATTGCCAAGTTCAATAATCGAATTCGCCAGATTTTGATGTCATCGGGTTCCACTACATTCACCAAGATCGCCAATAAGTGGAACACAGCTCTTATTTCATTGTTCACTTATTACCGTGAAGCTGCTGTAGCTACTGAACCTCTTCTTGACTCTTTAGTCAAATGCGAGACTAAGATTCAGACTCGAGTGAAGGTAGGACTGAACTCGAAGATGCCTTCGCGATTCCCTCCAGCTGTGTTCTATACACCGAAAGAATTGGGAGGTTTGGGAATGCTAAGCGCAAGTCATATTCTCATTCCTGCGTCGGATTTGCGATACTCAAAGCAAACTGATACTGGTGTAACTCATTTCCGAGCTGGAATGAGCCATGCAGAGGACCAGCTGATTCCAAACATTTTCAGATATATTCCAACCTGGGAGTCTGAATTTCTGGATTCTCAGAGAGTCTGGGCTGAATATGCTATGAAGCGGCAAGAAGCTGCTCAGCAGAACCGTCGGTTGACCTTGGAAGATCTGGAAGACAGTTGGGATAGAGGATTACCAAGAATCAATACACTGTTCCAGAAGGACAGACACACGCTAGCTTATGACAAGGGCCATCGAATTCGTATGGAGTTCCGACAGTACTCATTGCCCAAGGTGAATCCATTCTGGTGGACCAGTCAACGCCATGACGGTAAATTGTGGAACCTGAATGCGTATAGAACAGATGTCATCCAAGCATTGGGAGGAATTGAGACTATTCTTGAACACACACTGTTCAAGGGTACTGGCTTTGATACCTGGGAAGGATTATTCTGGGAAAAAGCATCTGGTTTTGAAGAATCCATGAAGTTCAAGAAGCTGACCAACGCGCAGAGATCAGGTCTAAATCAGATTCCAAACCGACGATTCACCTTGTGGTGGTCGCCTACAATCAATCGAGCCAACGTCTATGTAGGATTCTTGGTACAGCTTGATCTTACGGGAATATTTTTGCACGGAAAAATTCCCACACTGAAGATTTCACTTATTCAAATTTTCAGGGCTCATTTGTGGCAAAAGATTCACGAGTCTGTCATCTTTGACTTATGCCATGTGTTGGAGAGCGAAATGGATACACTTCAGATTGATGGTGTGCATAAGGAGTCTATTCATCCACGAAAATCCTACAAGATGAACTCTTCGACTGCTGATATTGTACTCGACAGTACTTACAAGTGGGCTGTTTCGACCCCCTCGTTACTGCATGATACTAAGGATGACATGGACTTTAAGACTTCGAGTAAATTCTGGCTGGATGTACAGCTGCGATACGGAGATTATGATTCACATGACATTTCTAGATACACCCGTGCTAAGTTCTTGGATTACACGGATGACAAGGTCAGTGTGTATCCATCGCCTACTGGGTGCATGGTTGCCATTGATTTGGCGTACAACATGTATGATGCATATGGTAACTGGTTCCCGGGACTCAAGCCTCTTATCCAGCAGGCCATGAAGAAGATCATGAAGTCGAATCCTGCCTTGTACGTACTTCGGGAACGTATCCGCAAGGCCCTGCAGTTGTACCAATCCCAGCCTCAGGAAGCCTTTTTGAACTCTAACAATTATTCAGAACTCTTTGGAAAGGAGGTGCAGTTCTTCATTGACGATTCCAATGTGTACCGAGTGACGGTCCATAAGACGTTTGAAGGAAATCTCACGACCAAGCCTATTAACGGAGCATTGTTCATCTTCAATCCTAGAACTGGACAGCTATTCTTAAAGGTGATTCATACATCAGCATGGGCTGGCCAAAAGCGATTGGGTCAACTGGCAGTATGGAAGACAGCTGAAGAAGTCGCAGCCCTGATCAGGTCTCTTCCACGAGAAGAGCAACCCAAACAGCTCATTGTTACTCGAAAGAACGTTCTTGATCCTCTCGAAGTTCATATGCTTGATTTCCCTAACATTTCTATCAGACCCTCAGAGCTTCATCTGCCATTCCAGGCGGCCCTGAAGCTGGAGAAGCTTTCTGATGTCATCCTTCGTGCTACGGAGCCTCAAATGCTTCTTTACAACATGTATGACGACTGGTTAGTAGAGGGTACCGAGCCTGGAACAGCGTTTTCGCGACTGATTCTTCTTCTGAGAGGTCTTCATGTCAACCCAGAACGAGCCAAGCTTATTCTCAGGCCGGATCGCACAGTTACGACAAAGGAACATCATCTGTGGCCCTCTTTTACCACAGAACAGTGGGTTAACGTGGAAAACCAGATGAGTGAGTTGATTCTCAACGACTATGGAAAGAAGAACAACGTCAATGTTGCTTCCCTTACTCAGCATGAGATTCGTGATTTGATTCTCGGACAAGAAATCAAGGCCCCATCAGCTAAGCGACAAGAAATGGCTGAAATTGACCAGCAGAAGGACGATGTGCAATCTCAATTGACAGCTCTCAAGACTAAGACTCAGAATGTGCATGGAGACGAAATGGTGGTAGTGACCACAAGCAATTACGAGCAACAGGCGTTTACTTCAAAGACCGAATGGCGCAGTAGAGCAATTTCTACTACCAACCTCCATCTTCGAGCGAAGCATATTTATGTTCCTCTCGACGGAATTACTGACGACGGTCGCAATACTTATGTACTTCCGAAGAACATTCTGAAGAAGTTTATCCAGATTTCCGATTTGAGAGCTCAGGTTGGTGGACTACTATATGGTAAGTCACCATCTCCAGAGTATCCCACCATTAAGGAGGTCCGAGCGATTGCTCTTGTACCTCAGTTGGGTAATGCTAGCTCGGTGCAGTTTTCATCGAGTCACCCTGATGGTGATCCTAATTTGCAGGGCCTTGAGCCTTTAGGATGGATCCACACTCAACCTCAGGAGAGTACTATTCTTTCAGCCATGGACGTAACTTCTCACGCAAAGATGGTACAGACGAACGAGAATTGGTCGGATAGCTCTGCAGTTTTGACAGTTTCATTCACACCGGGCTCAGTAACTTTGCGCGCCTTCTCTGTCACTCCTCAGGGTATAAACTGGGGAGCTCAGAACAAGGATACGCAATCCTTCCAACCACTCGGATTCTCGCCGGACTTTGGAAGACCCTGCCAGTTGCTATTGTCAGATCGAATTCGTGGATACTTTGTTGTCCCCGAAGACAACGTTTGGAACTACGCTTTTATGGGAGCGTCATGGACAGCAAATGCGCGGTATGATGTCAAGCTGGATGTTCCCATCCCATTTTACCACGAGCTTCACAGACCAGTACATTTCACTTCATTTAATGAGCTTGAAGAAGAGGATGTAGGAGTGGATAGGTCTGATGTGTTTGCTTGATATTTATAACCATATTGATACGGTATGTTAATTAATGTACATTTATACTTTCTATTTTTAATGTTCGTGTAGCTTGACGTTGATAAAGGTAGCAAGGATACCTAGATCGTATGCAACCTTGAGAGATCCGGCGATGACGAAGGCAACCCATTGCAAACCCTTTCCAGTGAGATCACCAGTAACGAGTGTACCAAATGCTTGGGCCAGAGTCTTTACAACATTGACCCAACCCATGACAGCAGTACGCTCCTCCTTGAGTACCACCGCAGACAAAAAGCTTTGCCTAGGGGCAATATCCATGGAAGAGGTGCAAGAACGAGCAATAAGGATGACTAAGGTAAACGTCAAAGAAGAGGGAAGCGGAATAAGTGCCAAAAGAGTAGATGAGGGAAGGTGTGTGATAACCATTGTTAGCAGCGGACCAAGTCTTCTGGAGATTGCTGATCCCCCTAGGGTAGCAATAGAGGCAATAACTCCGGTAACGAAGAAAATTGTACCTAGCTGTCCCTCATTGATAGAAGCAGAAAACTTCTTGGCAACGTAGTAGGTAAGCCATGAGAACGAGGCCATGCTAGAAGCAAAAGAGTCCATAGCGAATAACCATGACAGTAGGACCACAATCTTTCTAGACTTTGGCGAAAGAGGGGGAAGCACTGCCCATTTAGGTTTAGGAGTAGCATTCCTGTTTTCTCCAGACTGCTCTCGTTCTAGCAGAGGTCGGGTATCATCATTGTTATTGGTGTTGTCAACCTGAACGCTTTCTGGCTCCAGCTCTACTCGCTTTGTGAGCAACGATGTCGCCGTCAACTTAAGCACGCCCATGATTGAATACAATGCAAACAGGTACCTATACGACTCTAGTACTCCAGCACCCAAATGCCTTCTTGAAGTTTCAATCAACCATCCACCACTGAGAGATCCAAGCGCCATTCCCAGCGATCCAAGCAACGCATACCAAGCGTATACATCTGCTCTTTCTTCTAGCGGCAGAAGATGAGCAAGCGAAGATTCCTCTACTGCCCTGAATGGACCAATTTCATTACCACCAGGGGAAATGACGCCTAGAATCGATGCCAGAACCAGGACATAGTAATTAGATGACCAAGCAAACACCAGCCCCGAGATGGCCATGAGCGTAGCACCTCCAATCAGAACATTTCGACGACCAAGACGATCGGCGTATAGCGTGACAAAGTATGAGATCACAACATCACCTAGCAAAGTCGAAGTCATGAATACTCCAATTAACCTTTCCTCAACTCCCAATTCCTTGAGAAACAGCGCAAGGATCAGAGACGTTTGGCCGAACGCCATCATCCTCACCATTCTCATGAACATCAAGAGTCTCACATCTCGAGATGTGGAACTAAGCACGGACACGCCCGTCTCTCGAGAAAAGATTCTAAAGAGCTTCATTTGCAAAGACCCAAAAGGTTTTAGCCTGCGATGCGAATCTTCATTACCGCAAAGGTGCCCGCACAAGTCCAGTGGCTGTGGGGCTCATGCAGGGTCTCGATCAGCATCTCGGCTATGTCCTCTCAACGGTCCTATTGATTCAGAGGCAGATGTAGAAGAGAAAAGTTCAAAATTTCACAGATTTTTGTTGATTATAAATATATAGGTCTCTCAGGTCACTCGGGGAGTGTGCGTTGACAACCAGCGCACGCTAATCGAGTACGCCCTTCAATTCGTTTGGCACGAAATTCCGTTCCTCCACACTCATCACACGCAACGTCGTCGTCAACGTGGTGCTGGCGGGGATCGAGGTTGTTATGAGCAGAGGCCAAGTCAGTTATATCCGAATGAGGTACGGATTCTGTAGATGACATGCGTAGGACATTAGGCTTGACCTTAGTTTTACCGGTGACAGACAAGGGACTGGTAGTTCGCTGTGGCTCTCTGGAACGAAGTGCTGTTCGGGACAGAGGGCTAGAAGATCTGACTGGCGAACTTGTCTGAGAAGGAACTCTTTGTCTTCCTCTTTCGGAGCGGTCTGGCTGGGACAGCGGCGAAGCTACCGTGGGTAGGCGCTCACTGGACATAATTCGTGGAAATTGGAAAGGAGAGGAAGCTCTGGCAGACCCTCGAGATGATCGAGTACGGTGAACCGAAAGAGATTCCCTCCAGCTTGGAGTGGGACTGATAGCAATGCCGCTAATACGCTTCTTTTGCATAGAGGTCGATTCAAGCAGCTGTTTGCGAGGTTCATAGGCACAGTCCTGGCGGAAAATCTTGATGACTCCATCGCTGTCGGTGGTGACGATAATGTTTCCATCTGGGTGACCAGACTTGCGAGTCTCAGCGCGCAATGGTGGGAAGGTTCGGCCGCTAACAATGCTAGTATGATTATCTGGCGGCTGACTGGTCGATGGTTCCTCACTAGTAGGTGTTGAAGTAGAGCTTTCAACTCCTTCGCCGGTGTTTGTAGGTTGGAGTTTCACTGGCGGTGGATCACATAAGTCGTATACTGGATCTTCAGTAGCTGCCAGAATGCACTTGGTAAGCTTTGGAGCGAATAGTGCCGTCGTGACCATGGACTTGTTTGAGTGGAAATATTCATATTCTTGGACGTCCTTCTTTTTAGAGTAGCCATCAGGCTTTTCAGGGACAGTCTTCCAAATATAGGTTCGTTCATCTTCACTTCCACTCACAATGTACATGCCATCGTCCGAAAAAGAGGCATTTATTTGACTCTGTTCGTTTTCATGACCCTTGAATTTTACCTCAATGGTCTTATCATAAAGGTTGTACAGGCGAATGCGACTGTCGTTAGTGGAGATTAGAAGTTTAATATCGTCATCAAATGAAGAGCCCAATCCCCCCTTATTTCTGATTTCTTTGGGTAATACAAATGCCTCAATGCCAGTAATTTTTGATCCCTTGGAATTGCGTCCTCGAGAACTCCTAACATGGATTTGTGTCTGCAGATGAAGCCCGTCTGTTTCATAGAACAAACACTGTCCCCCAAAGCATCCTGCAATGGCCATCACTCCCTCAGGACTGAAAGCTACTGCCGTGATCAGGTCAGGAACGTCTTTTGAATATGCCACTTCCTTGTCAGGAATGCTCCACAGGCGAAGCTTGCAGTCTAGAGATCCAGACAAAAAGAAGCGGTCATCCTTAGGGTGGAATCGGATGGACGTGACAAAATCAGAGTGCAAAAAGGTACATAGACAATCTGGGCGGTCGATATGCCAAAGTCGTACAGTCTTGTCCATTGAAGACGACAGCAAAAAGTTGTTTTTACTCCAGCTAATGTCCAACACGTCAGAACTGTGTCCAAAATATTCACGCACAGGCTTGGGCCTGAACACTGGAGCATACACTCTCATTTTATAGCGCCGTCGGTGAAAATGACGTTTGATGTGTCGACCGCCATGATGACCATCTTGGGCGTCCATCGTTGAAGATGATTCAAGATCATCTTCGGAGGAAGAGCTGGAGCTTTCCTCGGCATCTGACGTCCCACCATCTCGTTCATCCGGGAACGATATTACTTGCCAGACCCTGACAACTTTGTCCTCACCTGCGGTAGCAAAGTACCGACCGTCCTGGGAGAACTTTGCACACCAGATGGCACCAGGGAGATCGGGGTTCAGCTGCTGGGCCAAGAATACCCTGTTCATCTCTCGCTTCTGCTTGCGATGAGCTCGAACGTGAATGTATTTTGGGGGAATTGGAAAGTCCGGAACATATCCAAAAACATTGGCACTAAATCCTTCTTCTCGTTTATCGTCTACATGATTGTCGCTTTCGTCCTCTCGAGTGGGCCTTCCAGAGGATTTTCGCAGTTTTGAAAAGAGAGTTCCACCCCCTCCTGGCGGCTTCAGAGACTTTGATTGCCGTTTAGTCTCGAACGAGGTCGTTCCTGTATTGGAGCTGGTAGATGCACGCCCCTGCTCTGGGTCTGTACCCACATAATGCTGGCGATAGTTTGCTTGGGTAGCTGTATCTGAATGCGAGGCAGGTGGAGGCAATGGTGATACCGCAGTTCCACCGGAAGACACTGAGTGCTGTCCTTCAGTTCCGACACGCTTTAGAATCATAGACGACAGAGGGTCAATTGACCTCTGTCGAGATGCCGCATCGTCATCCGGAGCGGGTGCTATGGGGGAGCTTGCATTTGATGTGTCTTCCCCGACACTCTTGTACGAAGATGGTGGACGTGACGATGATGAAGCGTGCGAGTTGCGAGAAGGAGGCTTTTGAAGATGAGTGTCTGTGCCTGATTCGGTTACAGTAGAGGGTGATGGAGCAGACTTTTCATCCGGAGAAGGCGATGGGTCAGAGAAGATTCGGATGGTAGGGATGCTAATTCCTAAGAGACCCATCCCGTAATGATAGTGAGCAAGGTATGAAAGTCTGAATGCTCGGCTTCTTCGGTCGTTCCTGCACAAACGTGAGCCGCAACGTGGAATGATACAGATTTGGCCCGATCCCTGAAACGTTGGAAATTAGCAAAGCTGAAGCCAATTAAAAACAACAATGGCTACAGAAGTGTTTTATAACACTTTTAAAGGGTCCTTCGGTATCGTTAGTGGCAGTTAGTCCAAAAGAACGTACTGTTTTTCGCAATCAAGCACCGACACACCGGAAAAAGGATGGGCAAGCGCGAGTACAGACTGAAACAAGGCGTAACAACGCCAATTGACTGGTATTTCCCCCCAAAAGTTGACTAAAGACAAACGACAAAACAAACCAAGCAAAACGAACAAAACAAAAAAGGGCCTCCAAATCTCAATTGAGCAGGCATAGTCAGGACTAGATCCCATTTTTGGCCCTCCATAAGGAACCTGACTGGTACGGCTCGATCAGAAGCGGTCATTGGAATTACGAATACGAGCCAGACGTAAACATTAGAACCAGAACGGGGGTAACACGTGCAAGTTGACTAATTCCATGACAGATTGTAACCAATCGGTTACAACTCGTAAGATGCACTCATTATCACTGCTGTTTGCACAATTGCAAAGCCTGTTAAAGGGGCCCGCCTGATAGTGAGATAGAGAAACCACGTGACGCCGTCCGCCGCACCAAGTTTTTCGCCAAATTTCACCTCAAGACACAGCTCGAACCTTTTCAGACCCAAAAAAAAATAATGGCTGACACGAAGAAGAGTACTTGGGCCGACGTAGTCGACGATGAGGATGGATTACCCAACCCTGAAATCACCCAGAACCCCGATGGAACTAAGACCGTAGTCATGTACCGCCTGAATGCGGATGGAAAGAAAGTCAAGATCACACAAAAAGTTCGCGAAGTCAAGACTCAGGAGCGAGTAGAGCCTGCGGTGGCTACTCGTAAGAAGTGGGCCAAGTACGGAGCCGAGAAGGGCACTGGTCCTGGTCCCAACCTCAACACCACCTCGGTAGAGCCTAATATTGTATTCAAGCTGGGACTGCGACCTTCAAAGGCCGAAGAAGAGGCCCAGGATCTGGCCAAGGCGGTGGCGGAACCCGCCCCAGAATCCAAGATTGTGTGTCGTCTGTGTGGAGGTCCTCATTTCACTCTAAAATGTCCTTACAAGGATACCCTTGGTGCTTCAGAAGATGCTGCTGCCGCAACCGAGAAGCCTGCCACTATGGCCGACAAGCTGGCTGCTTCTGCCGGTTCGGGAGGCTCTTCTTACGTTCCTCCTCATTTGCGAGCAGGTGCTCGATTGGACCGAACTGGTGGAGTTGTGGGATCAGACCGAGATGACAGCTCGACCCTGCGAGTGTCTAACTTGTCCGAGGATATCGTTGAGGAGGAGCTTCGATCTCTGTTCAACCACTTTGGTCGCATTGCTCGATGTTACCTTGTTCGTGACCGAGAGACTGGACGCAACCGAGGATTCGCCTTTGTGTCGTACGAGAACCGATCTGATGCTGAGATTGCCCAGAAGAGACTGGATGGATATGGTCTGGATAACCTGATCATGCGTGTGGAGTTTAGTAAAAAGCGAGATCCTTAAATGGACATGACGATATGTAATGTATAGATAAAAGCATCTACATTTTGGAAAACTGTTTTTACAATTATAGTTTTACCAGTATTTATGTGCCTGTGGTTTAGATGACCTATGACCTGTGCAGCCTGTATATAATTTGTATTTGGTGATGCAAGCTCCGTGATCACCTCCGACATGAAATTGCAATACGGAGAAGATACGTTGCAGAGAGTGGAAGTGTACTCAAGCTCCTCTCCAAAATGGGTTGTTTTCATTCATGGTGGAGCGTGGAGAGATCCATCAAATGACCATAGTGATGGAGAAAAGCTTTTAAAGGCCCTGGCAGCGAAGAATGATGTATCTACAGCTTCCATTGACTATCGACTGTCTCCGAAGATTCACCATCCTGAACATATTAAGGATGTATTGAAAGCCCTCAGTGCGCTCTATTCTACATTCAAAATGGAACAGATGGTCCTTGTGGGACACTCAGCGGGTACGTTTTTAGCATTGCAATCTATGGTACCCCAGTTTTACCGAGAGTATGGAGATGACAATACTGAACGCGCTGTCAATGCCTGTATTGCGGTATTCTGTGTCGAGGGAATTTACGATCTGAAGACACTGTTGCTTGTATATCCTTCGTATCGTGATTTTGTGCACCAGGCCTTTGGAACGGACGAGGACCTTTACGACCAATTCAGTCCTGCTTCTGGACTTTATACTGTGGACAATGCCAAACAGCTCTTTATAGTCCATTCTCCTCATGATGAGCTGTTGGACTATTCTCAGCCATCAGTAGGGGCACGACAACTGCACAATACTAATATTACCACTGTGGAGATTCCGGGAACTCATAACGAAGCTTATATACAACCCGGACTCGAACATGCCATTACTGGCTACTTGAAGGGCCAACCAGCTTCTAATGGACCAGGAATTGAATTTTACAAACAGGTCTACCACGACCTGGCGGCGAAGTACGGGCTCCAATGATGCATATAATGTCACAGTAGTTTGACGAGTTTGACGAATCTGATAAACATTCAATTCTAATGAATCCTACATACGATTTATCCTAACCAGTCCTAACCAGTCCTAATCAATCTTACCCCTATTCCCCGAGCATTTTGTTTTGCTACTGGCAGTAGTCGTGAGGTGAGGCCTGTCGGATCATATAGTATGGCTTGAGCATTCCACACTTTCTGTGCCGTACCAATGTCACGACTGGTTCGAGGGCTAAGAGCCTTCCACTGCAGCAGTGTAGTTCGATCAGAACCTGTAGACATTCGCCAGCAGGTTCAAAAAGTATCCAAGCTGTCTGGGTCTGGCCCGTTTGCTGATGGTAAGTTTGCTCCAGCGGAGGGTGTTTTGTAATGATTGCTTGCTAACTTAACCAGTGCCCAAATTTGAAATAGTAGGAACTCCTCCATCGGTAGTTCATCTATCGCTGCCATCTTCAGCATCTGTATTCACTCGTCGTGGTACAATCATTGCAGCTAATGGGTCGGCGGAGGATTTGACCTCAAAGCTCCAGTTTGAATCTGTGTCGAGCTTGGCCAAGAAGCTCCCTGTGCTATACCAAAAGGTATCTTCTACTAGTCCTTTGTCTATTCTTCTGGGTTGTAAGCCCACCGATGGGTTTCACACTCCCTATTATTCGGTTGTGCCTGTGAATTCCGGGTACAATTGGGTAGTGACTCAACGAAAGGCCTTGCTGGGGTGGACTGGCGCTGACACAACTGTTAATACAGTGTCGAATTTCAAGCTATGGGGAAACATTGAAGTCCAAGGATCCAACGGACAGGCTGTGCTTGTGGGCGAGGGCAGTTTGTACCAAATTGAAGTCCCTCAGGACAAGACAGTTCTGGTAAATCCCAGCAACGTTATTGCTTATACTGTGACCGCTGATCAGAGTGATCGTAGGTCGTTTGTACGCATGCCTCACACCAATCTTAGTGCGTTGGACCTTCCTTTACTGCGCAATTATGAGCTCCCCCCTAGCATTAAGAAGTTTACCGAATGGGTCAGCGCATGGGCTACCAGGCTGTTTTGGAGAGACGACATTGCGCTACGAGTGTCGGGACCAAGAACAATCTTGGTTCAGACTCACGCTACGCCTATTAACAAAGTGTTTGACAAGCAGGAGCTACGAGACCTTATTACCGATCAGCCAAGTAGCTAATCAATCCTGAAAAATAACGTTGTATAAAGTCTAGACACTATAGCTATAAATTGATCACTGCTTCCTTTCAATACAAACATACATTTTACACAGAAGTCCAAATCTCCTTGCCAGCATCCTGCATCCATTGGCCAAGGTCGTTGACTTGCTGATCCCACTGGACCAATTTCTGGCGCATGGTGTCAATCTGAGCCTTGTTCATGACTCTTGGCTGAAGCCAAGTTACGGTCACAGTCTGGGAAACCTGGTCAATGAATCCCTTAAGGAGACCCAGACTCAATGCCTTCATGACCAAGTGCTCAACCTCGTCAACTACTAGATGGGCCTCCTTGGCAATGGTCTGGAAAGACAAGACTCGGTTTGAAGAAGGTCGCTGGAATACTGCCTCGGTTAAGGCGGTCAGACAAATCTTCTGTCTTAGGAATGGCAGCGAGTGCTGGAGCAGAGGCTGCTTAGCCAGGTGATCGCTAAGTCCCTCGAATGCCTCTACATCACCAGCATTGAGAGCAAACAGAATGTCGTACAGCCACGAGTACTCAGTGCCCTTGAGAGATTCCAAAATGGGGTGCAGCAACAGTTCTCCAAAGTTGTAAATCTTATCTCCGAGCAGGGCTGCTACCGCCAGATCGTATGCCAGCTGCTGCTGCTGCACAATGCTCAGCTCCTCCAGCTTGATACAGGCAAGGTACAGGAGGGCGTTTCTATAGTAAGAGCTAAAGTCGGCCTTGGCCTTGTAGTATTCAGAAGCAACCGAGTAGAATGAGGCATTGATCACCGGGTCTACTGAATCCAGAGCATCCAGAGCCTTTTGCGACTGCTGGAGCAAGTCTCGGGCGTCGTCAAGCTTGTTCAGTTTCAGCTTCACTCGAGCAATCTCAATCTGGGAAAACACGTGGGCGTCCGCACTGTCCTTCTTACCCTCTACCTTTGTGGCAATCGACTCCAAGAAGCTCAGAGCTTCGGTGGTATCTGAGCATTGACTAGATGCCGCCAGGGCAAATCGAACCAGACTGAGCTGGTTAATCTTCTTCTCAAACGAGGCAATGAACTGAGTGAACATGCGATATCGAAGGTTCTCACTCTTCGGGTTAGCATAAAACTCCTTCAGAGCATCTGTGAGCTGGTGCCACAGCTTTCGCTCCCACAAATCCTCCATTGTGTAGAACACTGGCACCAAGTCTGCGTCGGCCTCAGTGCGAAGGGTGGCGAGCACCGTAGGCACGTCGTGATCTATGTCCATTTCCGCCATCTTTGTGCTAATGTGAAAGGAGAGACGTGTCGTTGCCAAGTATCGATATTATATAGGTGATTAAGCCACAGAATCGAAGATGACTCGGCCTACTGGTTGTGTGAACTAAGGTTGAATGCGAACAACTGATGCTGTGTACCACAATTGAATATCCGCGCGGCTGGCTTAGCTAAGCGCTAACCGCACTCATCTCCAGGAGGAGAGCGCATACTCTGAGGTCAATTATCGCCAATTGAGCACAAAAAAGAGACTGCCAGATGGATTCAATAGATACTGTTTGGTTTTCTGACTTTCCATTTTTTAATGTATATATTTTCAGGCATTATCTCACCAAGTGTCATTTTAAGGTCCGCACAATTATCCGCATCAGCTTAGTCATCAAGACGGTAAACTGAATTGGGTCCGCCTCGAGGCATCAGCAAGAAATCGATCGATGGATCAATGAAGTATGTTTCCTTGGACCAGGGATGGTCCTTTTTCGCCGAGGGAGGGGCCAATATTGTGCTTGAGTCTGCTCAGGTACCAGGCCGCTTGCTGAGACTTCGCAAATTTGCTGATTCCAATCCGTCCACGGTAGAGATCTATGAATTTTATGAGCGGGCATTCAAGCCTACGCTGTCATCATATCTGCTCGAAATGGAACTTGTGTCAGTGCAGCAGGCACTATGGGAGAATCTCACTCTTTTCTATGGCCTGAAATATGATTTAAATGGTCTGCTAATTGAGCATGCACTATATCGTTGGAAAGATACCGAATCCATTTCAACCGAAAAGTACAACGGTATCACTTGTTTTCGCAGAAAGATACTCCCTCAAGGGCAACATGACGGAGACTCGATTAATTCTGTCTGCGTAGAGTTCAAGCCTAAATGGCTTGCTCAGTCTCCAAACGCTCCCCCCGCAGCAAAGAGATGTAGAACCTGTGCATTAAGAGCAATGCGGGGAAAACCACAGACATTCTGTCCATTAGACCTTGCCAGTGGAGTACGTGACAGAGTACAAGCGGCGGTCGAATTTTTACTGCCCAATGGTACAATTTGGAGCACTGCATTAGTAGAATATTTTACCACCTGCCCTGTGCTGCAACTGCTCAGAGAGCTTCAGCAAAAGGACAATCGAGGAATTCTCAATTGGCAGAGTGCTGTAGACGAGGACTTTTTAATTGCAATGGCTGCCCGCGACTGTACCATGTTTGTGGAAATACTGGATCGCAAGCCTGTACAGGCGACCGATTTTGAGCCAGTCGAGGTAGAAAACGACACCTTTTACGTCCGCTGTAAGCTCACTGACCTGGACTTGAAAAATGATCATCCTCAGAAAAGACAATATTGGGCATCGATTGAAAAAGACCTACAACCCTATTACATTGTATCATCTACGTGAAATCCCCCCATTCTTCCTCTAAGATTTCTCCTTCTTCAAGTTGGGCTCCTCAGCAGGACCCAATGTGATTGTGCCCGACACGGTCATTGAACCCCGATGGTCCTCAATCCATACAGGGACCTTGCTAGAACCATTGATGGCTCCGCAACACAAGGTCAATTCATTGCCTTCAAACATGGGTAGTAAGTTCCTGTAGCTGAACGAGGTAATGTCATACTGGGGAGCTGAAGCCAAGACAGTTGTCGATAGCCATCGCAGCAACATTGTTACTGTCAATGGTCCATGAACAATTAGCCCAGGAAGTCCTTCCTCCCTAGCAAAGTCCCGGTCCCAATGAATCTTGTGGCCGTTGTAAGTCAGCGCCGAATATCTGAACAACATCAGGGGCGAAGGAATCACCGATTGACGGAAAGCAGCGGGAGTCGAGGGAGGATCAAGCTTTCTCGTGAACGATTTCTCTCGACTGGGCGCGCCCTGAGCATTAAAATATACTAATGAACGGGTCTCTCGTACCGCCCATTCGTTAGAGGTATCTTCTGTATTCTTCATCTGTCGGTCCAAGGTGACGAAGATTCTCTCTCCGCCGTCCTTTTCCTGATGCTTAACATCGGCAATTGACTCATGGCAGACAGCGGGAGCCCCTAATAGAAGCCCTGTCGCCCGATTGAACTCAATCGACCCTCCTGTCCACATGCGAATGGGGAATTCTTCTCCCGGAGCCTGGTGATTTTCATATCCATCCGAACCCAGCAACTGCTCTCCGGTTGCCGGGTTAAAGTAGGCTAAATGGAACCCCGGAGACAACAGCTCCCCTGGAATTCGAGTGTGTCGTCCTACTGGAAGATGGCCCTCCAAGGCCGCGTCCAACTTCTCACTTTGTGTGGGGGACATGTAATCAGGGACAGACCAAGGACCTCGGGATTTGAGGTCCTCCACAATGCTGGCACTACTAGCGTAGCCTCTGGTCCACAGAGCTGGTTTCTGCACCAGTCGTGCTGCTCGCACTCCTCGAAACATTACACTATTCAAACTCATCTGTAAATTCACCTAAATGCGCAAAATGGTGTTTGAGGAGATAAGGGCAGATGCGTGGAATGAATGTACGCGCGCGGGGTACGGCTACCGTCCATAACCGGTCCCGACTTCTCCGACTGGTGGTCGTTTACACAGTTTGAAAACCTACTGAAGGATGATATTGTCGCTATTAGAATAAAAATCGTATTACATGAGAAAAATAGAAACCCATTGCGCTTATTCTCCAAATAGATTGGCAATTGCACTGCCCTCTAAGCCTTCTTCGTCCATCAGATTGCCCCCCTGGTTGCTCTTCTTAGTTAACCACTTGTTCTTATCCAGCTTCTTTTCGGCTTTTTGGCGCTGGGCATCACGGGCAGTAGTGCTATCGTCTCTTTGCTGCATTGCATTGACAACCGAGAGGAACTCTAAAAATACTCCTCGCTGCTGGCGCAGGGACTTTGGCACCGACAATCGGCTCTCAAAGTCCTCCAATTGCTCCATAGGCACTCCTGGCAGTAGCCTCGACAGAGCCTCCAAGGGCCATGTGTTGCGGGAACGCAAAGTAGTGTATATGGTGGTCACAATATACCCTACTTCGTTGTGCACATCGGCAAAGTATGGATCTCCCAGTACCTCCAGACAAGTCTTCATGACATTGTTGCACAAGAACATGTCCACGTCGTTGCTTCGGAGCATAATTCCCGGTAGAATGTTGCGAACGATTAGCGAACAATTGTAGCTGCATCGCACGTCTTTGAAAGTTAGAATATGGCAACACAGGGTCAAGAAAGGAGCTAATACCTCCTCCTTGTCTAGCACTATGTTTTTAATGGCCTCAAATCTCTTGAGACGGTTGTCTCCCATTGACTGGCTTTGCTTGTTTCCAAGCTGTCCCACCAAGTCAATCAACAGACGGTCCACAATTGCTGTAAGCTGTCGTAACAAGTGCTCTTCCATCATTTCCTCAGATAAGGAATCGTCATCTTCTCCACCGACGAGCATGACACCCTTTTGATAGACACGCTCCCATTTTTCCACCAGCACCTCGTCCAGCTTGCTCAACATTGGGGGTAAGAACTCAAGCATAAATGGCTCCACGTATTCTAATGGGCAATTCTTGACCATATTACGAAGCACCAGAGAGATCATGTGTCTCCAGGAGTGACAAGTGATGCCCGCTGAATCGCCTGCTAATGCCCTCCACAGATCCTTTGCTATACCTGGAATCTCGTAAAGAGTGAGTTCCAATTGACTGATAGAACCTAGTGTCAAGAACACGTACTCTCGTGTATATCGAATAATGTGGCCTACCGAGTCAGCAAAGTCTCGTAGTGTATGCATGGCCTTTACATTTTCGTCCACAAACTCGTCCTTGGTCTGAGTCGAAACTCCTACCTGCCAGAATCGCTCCTGGCACGAGTATCGAACAAACGATTGAACTTCAGGAGGTAGACTACCCCAATTAGCAGGGTTGTGGTAGGCCTGAATTTGAGCAGCTAGTTGTAGAATGTGAGGAAGAATGGGCTGCACTCGGGGCTTCCAAAGAGCCAGCAGATCCTTGTACTCATCTGATGAATGATCTAGCTTTTCAATCGTATACTGGATGAAAATTCGAGTGGCACGAATAGGAAACAATTCCGACCACGACTTTTTAAGATCGGCCTTAAGCGCTCGACCCTGATCGTCCATGGGGGTGTTAAATAGATTAGATTGGGCGGTAACGCCTCGAGATCGGAAATATTCCGCAATTTTGACAATTCCCAATCGTTCCATGAACCATGTCAGATCACTGAGACCCTTTACAGTGCCTTCATCACTCCACGACTGTAAGACTGGGTCTACAATAGCGGCAAACTTGTCTGCCTTATTAGGAACCTTTGACCTCTGAGAAACGACTAGCAAGAAAGATTTGAATGACACGGCCTCATGGTCTGTCAGCTTATCCGAGCTAATAATCCCACCAATTACTCTTTCTAGGTCGTCATAGATAGTCATAAGTGCCTCAGGGATCATGTATGCTAATCGGTTCAGCTCAGTGCCGCAACTCGTTCTCAAGTCACGAATCATCTCAGTCTTCTCATCTGAACTGTCGGTGGGGTATTCCGTCGTACATGCGGTGAGCACTCTTTCCAGAACTGCAAACATAAGTCGTGGAGAATCATCTTTAAGCACTGGGGCAAACTGCACCAACGACTGTACCATCTTGCGGAGTAATAGAGGATCGTTAATACTCATGCCAATAATTTTTTCACCCCAGTCCTGCACAGACAGTGAAAGTTGAGGGGCAATCTCGTCCTTGTTAGGACCGGTGTACCACAGCTTCCATCTCGATACACCTCGGAGAGCAGCCTCGACAAGGATGAACTGGGAATAGGCCATATAGTAGGGCGGGCTTCCACTATGCTGCAGTGAGTTTGAATTCAAACTCTCCCATCCGGACTGAGAGTTGAAAAACTGCTCCATTCTTCCCTTGAGCCAATTAACCGAATCTATAGGGATCAAGCACACAATCAATCGTACAATGTCTTCGACAAAGCGACGATAGTTGCCAAGGAACACATGGCTTTCAGGAGTGGAATCAAAGTCCATATCCAGGAATCGTCTCGACAGATGCTCTTCTCCCACGTCTTCGTACTTTATACATCTATCTGCAGCGGTCTCCAACAGTCTTGGGAGTAGCCTTTGAATATCTGGACGGGTAATGAGAGAGTCAATTCGTAGCACCGAGCACCAGAATTGCAGAGAAAATCCAGAGACTACCAAACTGGGGTGCATAGTAGTTTTAAGCACCAATTGTAGGTAACCATCAAAATCTGCATTCTCTGGAAGTTTTGCTTTAGCATTCAAGTACTCTCCCAGTCCTACTATCATCTCCACCACCTTCTTGAGAAGTACGTAAGACTTCTCATCAAAGTCATCCACATCGACTTGAATGCTGTCATATACCTGGCTCAACGTTTGCAAGCCTTCAGGAAGGAAAACTGCACCAATAATAGCCTGAAAGTCATCATCGTCGGTAAATGTACGGGTAAATAGTACATGAAGACAGTCAGTAGCTAGGATCTTAATCTTCACGTTGTTCACCGTCAATGCGTTGCTCAATCGCTCCAGAAGGTTTGCCTTACGAATGGCCACCGGAAACGTCCAGTACAAGCATGTTTTTAAAGTTTCTAGAGCCTTTATGGCAAATGTCTCACGGGTCTGATCATTCATTTGCCCGTCACGCTGCAGACATTCTCCAAGGAAGGTAGACCATCGGTTAAGCCAACCTTCTGGATCAGCCCGTAGTTTCTTGAGAGTGTCCACTCTTACATCATAGGCAGCATTAAGAATCTCCTCCGATGTAACCACTTCAATTGACTGTGCCGTCAGCACGGTCGCTCTCTTAGAAGCAACCGGATCGTCCAACATGTACACGTCTTCAAACAATGTACGGTAGATAATAAATGTCAATTCTCTTCGGGATCCACCGTCATACCACATTTGGAGGAGCTGAGAGTCCATATCGGCCCAACCATCAGTGCCAGTCAATTCGGCGTGGTTGTTGCTGTCAGGCTCCATCCCCCAAACGCGTTTAGCGATCTCCACCCACAGCACTGCAATCTTCTCCTTAATGAAGTGAGGGTCATCATTGGATACAGCGGTAGCCAAATCAATAACCCAGTTGCGTACTGCCTGTCGTCGAGGCTCATCATAAGTCAAGAAGTTGTATTGAATGGAATGACTGATAAGAGATAACCCAAAATGTCGCACAATATTATCATTGACACTCTTGGGACTCGCAAGTTGCCAACCCCAGAAGGGAGCGTCCTCCTTCTGTTTTAGACTCTCGAGGAACTGTTGTTAGCAATTTTGAACTCATCGTCGGGCTCCCACATAAATAAGGAGAAAAAAAATAAAAAAAAGCAAGGGAAATACTTACACCTTGTGCCTGTCTTCTGTCTTCACTGGAAGAACTGGGACGATGGACAACCTCCAGAGCGGCCACAATTTGAGACACGCCATCTCCATCCATAGTCATCAAAGCTGTGTTCGCTCAACCCAAATCTACAAGCTTCAGATCCACGGTCGGCGGGCAAAGGTATCAATCAAAGTCAATCACTAACCTGACTCTTGGAATTAAAATCGCGATCGGTCACCAGCTCCAGGCGCTACGCGTATAATACAAAAAGACGTTGTTATTGACCCTGACACAATTCCTATGAAGAACTGTGGTATCGCAACCGTGGGTTGACTTCCAAGACGGGGTTAGAAAAACACTGTGTGGCTCACAGACATGACCTTCGTGAACCGGCGCGGCCTCGTGATGGGTATCACGTGATTGAACAATAATCAGGTCGCCGAACTACCGTTGTGGGCCAGAACTTCTCTGCTGTGTAATCAAACAAAAGACACAAATGTTATCGGCAGCGACGAGACGGTCGTTACGGCCTCAGTGGCTGTGTCGAAGTATTCATACGACCAAATTGCCGGCCGAATATAAGGTGGGATCAACCATTTCGGGGTACAATGTAGAGAATGTGGTTGAAGTTCCAAAGATGGCCATGGTGGCTGTCGAGCTCCGCGAACCCAATACCGGGACCAGACATGTACATGTTGCACGAGATGACCCTAACAATGTGTTTACTATTGGATTCAAGACCAATCCGCCCAACTTGACTGGACTTCCTCACATTTTAGAGCATACGACTTTGTGCGGATCCAAGAATTTCCCTGTTAAGGATCCCTTTTTCGCCATGCTTAATCGATCACTGGCAAACTTTATGAACGCAATGACGGGTCTGGATTACACCTTCTACCCTTTTGCTACTACCAATCACACTGATTTCCAAAACCTTCAGCGGGTCTATCTGGATGCGGTGTATAACCCTTTGCTTCGAAGGAAGGACTTTAACCAGGAAGGATGGCGATTGGAAAGGGAAGACCCCGAAGATCCAAATTCTCGTTTGATTTTCAAGGGAGTGGTATACAATGAAATGAAAGGTATGATGTCTGATCCTTCATACTACTTTTATGAAAGATTCCTCAGGGCCATCTACCCCAGCCTTCATTCTAGCGGAGGAGTACCCTCCCAGATCACAAATTTGAAATATGAAGAACTGGTCGAATTTCAGAAAACTAGATATCATCCCTCTAACGCAATGTCATTTTCATATGGTGACATGCCTGTGGAAAAAGTTCTGGCACCACTTTATGATGTCGTTAGCTCAATGGGCCAGCAGCCATTGGATTCCGGCGTAAGAAAGCCAGTTTCGCTTAGACAGGTCATTAATGTTGAGACAGATGGTCCCATTGATCCCTTGTTTGATGAGAACCGCCAACACAAAGTCTCTTTGACTTGGGTGGTGACTGACTCCAAAGACCTTGACCAGTTGAGTGTGTGGAAGGTATTAAGCATGCTTTTGACATC
Source organism: Blastobotrys raffinosifermentans (assembly GCA_003705705.2). Lineage (NCBI taxonomy): Eukaryota > Fungi > Ascomycota > Dipodascomycetes > Dipodascales > Trichomonascaceae > Blastobotrys > Blastobotrys raffinosifermentans. The sequence goes on from PPJH02000020.1 coordinate 79,694, forward strand.
TGGACATTCCTCTCCCCTTCATCGTGCACTGATTGACTCTGGCATAGGTACAGATTTCTCAGTGAACACTGGTCTCGACGAACTTCCCGGAAAGGGCATGTTTACTGTGGGTCTCCAGGGTCTTTCTGAGGAGACTATTCCCAAGTTCAAGGAGGCTGTTTTTAATGTGCTTCGTGACGTAGCGGAGAACGGGTTCCCAGAGGACAGACTCCAGGCTATAATCAACCAAGTGGAACTTAGCTACCGCGAGGTTGAGGCCAACTATGGTCTGGGCATGGTTTCTAAGTTGGTGTCCAAGGTGTTCAATGGAGTTGAACCTCTGGACCTTGTTGATGATGAAAAGATCTTGGACCGATTCAAGAATATTGTCAGGACCAATCCTGACGTTTTCAAGAACGAAATTGACAAGATGCTTCTCAACAAGCCTTATTTTGAGTTCACTATGAATCCTAGCCCGACTCACGAGGAAGAAGTTGCCGCAGAGGAGGAGCGTCGTCTTGATAAGGTTGTTTCTAACCTGTCAAAAGAAGAAGTGGAAGAGGTTGACCGTGCTGCAAAGGAGGCTGCTGAAGCGAGTAAGAAGGAAGACGATCTTTCGGTGTTGCCTACGCTCAGTCAAGAGGATATTGACCGTACAAAGCCGCCAATTGAGGTCTCCAAGGAGAGTAATGGAAAAGGAGTCAACTATTTTGTTCGACAGACTGACACTCGGGGAATCACTTACGTTCAGCTGCTGAAGAACATCCACAATTCTATTCCAGCTCACCTAAGTCCCTACTTGTCTCTGTTCTCTTACGCTTTGACTAACGTAGGTACAAAGGATCATGATATGTCCGAGCTGGAGAACCTGATCAGACTTAACACTGGTGGCGTCGATGCTAACTTGATTGCTCGCGGCGACCCCCGTGACAGCGACAAGGTTACCATCAACTTCTCTGTTAATGGTTCTAGTTTGGATGAAAAGGTATCCCATGTATATGAGTACATGGAGCAGTTTTTATTCAAGTCCCGTATTGACAACGTGGACAAGCTTCGACCATTAATCCAGGGAATTGCTGCTAGTGCAATGAGTGACTTGTCTAATAGTGGCCACGCCTTTGCTCGTAGACACGCCGGTGCCTCAGTATCTCCAAAGAAGAGACTGGACGAACTTCTTAATGGAATCGAGCAAGTTCGTTTTATTAAGAGTGTTTCTGCTATGGATGATGCCGAGCTTCGTTCTAAGGTTGTACCCCACCTGGAAGAGCTGTCAGCTCTTGTTGGAAAGAGAACAGATTTGGATGCCGGACTGACTTTCAGCGGCAATGAGCAACTGGAGATTAACAAGGGCCATATCGAAGGACTTCAAGCTAAGTTTGGCGATGTAGCTGCCACTCCTGCCAGCCCCTTAGACTTGTCTTTGCTGCCACTACGTAAGACTTTGATCAAGCTTCCATTTTCTGTGAGCTATGCAGGTGTGGTTCTTCGAGGTGCTAATTTCACCCACCCAGACAGTGCTCCTCTTCGAATCCTGGCTAGCTTGCTCACCCACAAGTATCTGCATCCTGAAATTCGAGAGAAGGGTGGTGCTTACGGCGGAGGTGCAGGATACTCGTCCTTGGATGGTACTTTCGAATTTTTCTCTTACCGGGATCCTAACCCAGTCAATTCGCTGGCGACTATTAGCAACTCGGGTAAGTGGGTTGTGGGTAAGGATTTGACTGAACGAGATTTACTGTCTGCCAAGCTGTCAGTGTTCCAGGGCTTGGACTCACCATTGAGCCCTCGATCGGAAATCAATTTTGAACTGATTCATGGATTGAACAATGAATTGCGCCAGGAGATGAGAGAGAGAATTCTTGCTGTGACCCTTGACGATATCAAGCGGGTAGCAGAAAAGTACCTCATTCCTTCTCTTGATAACTTCAAGGCCAGTGGAGTGAGTGTTCTCGGTCCCAGCAACGATGCGTTCACTGGAGAAGACTGGAGCCACCTAGAAGTCAACTAGAAGGCGATTGAAAAAGGGATTCCTAGATATCCAAACTCTTGTACATAATATAAATTAAGTCTATTGTAAAGATACTAAAGATACTCTTATTACAAGTAAAACTTTCGTTTATCACGGTCCATGTCTGGACGATGCTCCCATTCAACATCCTCACGAATACCCTTCTGCACTCGTCTGAGTCGAAGAGTAAACTGTGGTCCTAACTCTTGTAAGCCGACTTTTTCTTCATTCTTGAACACATATCGGTGACGGCGGAAGAAGATGTAGTCTCGCTGGTTGTGGAGAGTAACGACTTGTCTACCCTGGAACTCGGGCTTATGAGGAAATAAAGACTGGAATAATCTGCCGACGGTCTGACCTAGTCGAGTGGTAAAGTTGTTAAGAATGAGCTCAGGAATATGACCTGTAGCCCTTCCGTGGCCCCGAATCCGCTCAGTGCTCACTAGAGAGCTAATGCTAAAGTAAAAAGTTGGTCCCTCGGGAAGATGCATGAATGTGAGTCCATTTACCTCCTTCTTATCCTCGTTAATCACCACAACATCGGTGTAGTTACGCTTGGAACAGATCTTGGCGATATCCTTCATCTCAAACTGCTCCTTTCTCTTGACAAAGTTGGAATTGGGAATTATATCCAGAAGCAGCTCGCTAAATTCGTACGCCTGTTTGTGCGCATGCTTGTTGGTAGTGATTAGTACTTTGGGAGGTCGCCCATCAAAGTATGACTTGAATTCGTCTTCTCCTTCCACTTCTGTGTTTACAGTTTCATCATAAACTCGCTTGGACTCAATTGTATCTGTCTTTGCTTCTTTCAATCGTTCTTCTCGAAGAGTAGGGTCCTCATCTTCCTGCTTTGCTCGCTCCCTCCTAGCCTTATGACGGGCCTTGTTCTGCTCGTCTCGAATATTAGCATAAAGCCTCTGGCGCTTTATCTTATTCTTAATGCCATTAACCTTAGACTTTCGATCCTTCTTGTCCATTGTGGTTCAAAGCCCGAGAGAGCGTTAGGGACGAAATTCTTGATTATCGTTATCTTTTGAATTTTTTTTTTTTTTTTTTTTGAGCCTCAAGCCGCACCCACTCATCATCAGCCAGGTACTCCAGCGAAATACGATGAGCGGTACCTGGTGACGAAGCATCAGTCATAGGTCACCAGATGAACTGGCATAATATTCACAGGCTCTGGTACCACCGATATTTTCTCGTTTTTCGTTTAGTTAGTCATTCCGTAGTAACCCCAGCTATTGGGGCCTTCCTAATCCGGTTATGCCTTGGTGGTCACTGGTGACGATACGACGAAGAGCAGGGTACATAAATATGTGAAAAGATCCATGTAATGTTAACTCTACTTGTCCATGTAATGTAATGACACGACCAGACTTGACTACTGTGGTAGTGTTAAAGCGATACAAAGAGCGCCAGCTTCGGGAGCTGTACCGACAGTACCACCAGGAGATCAGCCAGCAAAAAGAGCAAGAGAACGATGGTGACTGGGACTATGTGTTTGCCGAGAACATTCGAGAGTCCAGTCTTCTGTATAAGATCCACGGCCTAGTGGAGGAGATCTATCGTATGGAACAGTACATTGTAAACTATTAGTAAAAGAAATATTTCGATGCATTAGTTGACTGTACATCTATAGTCTACATACAAAACCACCGATTACCATACATCCTCCTGGTAAATGTTCTGGGTCTTCATATTCTTAACAATATCCTCGGCCTTCTCAAGGGGAATGTCTCGCTGCTCGGAAATGATGCGAGCTAGCGTACCCTGGACGTCTCGGGCCATTCGCATGGCATCACCGCAAACGTAAAAGAAGGCACCCTTCTTGAGCAAGTCGTTAATAATCTTTGCATTCTCCTGGAGACGGTGCTGCACATAAACCTTCTGAGGACCGGCACGACTGAAAGCAGTCTCGACTCGCAAAAAGTTGTTCTCACCGTAAGCCTCAAGATCATCAGCAGCAGGCTCGCTGTACTGACCCCACTCATCAGAGTACAGGTTGTCCTCATCCTTGTTTCGGCAACCAAAGAAAAGGAGCGCTCGTCCTACAGGAGCGCCCTCAGCGGCCTTCTTGCCTCGCTCTTGGACAAATCCTCGGAAGGGGGCTACACCAGTTCCAGGGCCCACCATAATGATAGGCTTGGATGGGTTAGAGGGCAACTTGAAGTTGGAGTGACGAACGTGAACGGGAACGCGAGCAGTGCTGTCGTCCACAGTGTATCGTCCACGGGGACCGTCGATGTGATATTTCAAATCCCGGTTCTCTCCGGCAGCCTTCTTCTTGAGATCAAAAATGTAGTTAGTGGCAACTCCCTTGAGAACGTGGTCGGAACCCTTTGGCTGAAGGGACTCTACCACGGCAGTGATAGCAATTGTGTCCTTGTCAACCAGAGAAGACGAAGAGATGGAGTAGTATCGAGGCTGGAGATGGGCCATAGTCTCAATGATAAACGAGAAGGGAACCTTATCCCACTTTACACCACCAGACAGCTTTGTCAGCAGACGGGCAAGGTTGAAGTAGTTGTGAGTAACCTTCTCGCTAAAGTACTGCTTATCAGATCCAAGCTTGGTGGCCTCAATCTTGACATCCTCGCTAGGAGCAAATGGAGCAATAGAAGACACAAGCTGACGAGACACAGGACCGTTGATCTCCAAATAGTAGCGAACAATAGTGTCATAGGTAGTGGGAACAGGGAATGGTACCTTTGCAGTGGGATCGAGAGGCTTGACATTGATAACCTCGTCTCGGCGGTCAGACAGTCCGAAAATATCCAGGAATCGGTCAACTTCAAGATCAGAGTTCTGGGTCCAGAATGCCAGGTGATCACCAGTAGTGTACTTGAGGCCAGAGTTGGAAATGTCAAACTCAGCGTGGATACAGTTGCGCTCCTTAGACTGGAACAGCTCCTTGGTCTTCACCACTGGAGCCAGGTAAGGGTTGTGGGCACTGAAAGGACCGGCAGCATTGCCGCCGAGGTGAGAGCGGTTAGGCTCTCCCACATACACAGACTCGTCCTCAATGGTCTTATCCTCCACAGGAGTAACCTTGAGCGAGGGCTCGTACACGGCTTCATGCTCCTCGAGGTTCTTTTCAGTCTTCCACTGCTCAAACATTTCATCCTTCCAGGCCAAGTAGTCCTCTTCCATAGTACCATTTCCATCGTCTCCCTCACCGTAGGGTCCGATTCGGTGAGCTCCCAGGCGCTGGAGAACCTTCTCCAGATTACGGCCCATGGCATTGTAGTGCTCATAAGTGTTGTTACCAAGTCCAAAGATCACGTAGTTAAGGTTTCTCAGGGGGTCAGTGTCTTCACCATTGGAAAAAGACACGTCGTCACCATTGATAAACTCCCAAAACTGAATGGCACTATCAGTAGGCTCTCCTTCTCCGTAGGTGGCCATGACAAATCCGGCCACGCAGTCCTCAGGGAACGTGTCAAGGTTCTCAAAATCGTACTCTTCGACGTCAGCAGTCATTGCCTTGAGTCCATACTTGGACGAGGCCTCCTTAGCCAGTCGAGAAGCGTAGTCCTCCGCGGTACCAGTCTGAGAACCGTAGAAGAAGACAACGTTCTTGCCTGTAGACTTGAGCTTGGCCACAATATTGCGGTCGTCGTCATCCAGGCCACCCGATGATGGTTTTGGTCCTCCAAATCCTCCTGCGTACTTGTCAACCTCAGGCTTGCCCCAAAGCGTACCTTTTGTGAAAAAGGCCACCGTGGCAGCCAAAATGGTCACCAGTACTAATAAATCAAGGGTATCCAGAGCCATAATTTACCACCAGTAGTGATGAATCTTGGAATTACTTGTCAACTTTAAGTATATCAGATGAACGTGATTTCCGGCCCGCCTCGAGAGTACTGGGGTAGGTGGCAGTTTCACGATTTAAACGACGATCCCGAAGGGGGGTAATATGCAGATGATAATAACTTTCACGAGACTTTTGAAAGATGCAATGCGCTTTGCTGGGCAGTAATAGCAAAACACCGTGAATACCCAGCAGAATCAGGCCCAGACTTGGTTGGGTGAATGGTGCTTTGAGAGAGGGGCAACCTTTATATCGTCGATCGGTGGTGCCGATATCGGAGGGTCCGTCGCAAGGTGATGAGTATCTTAGGTAGATGTATAGTTGTTGGATCGGTAGTGATCCAATTGATGACGGTATCAGGGGGAAAGATTCAAGCCAGCGTTATAGATACACTAGGCTGTACAGCTCCAGGGACTTTATATCTGGGGTAACGGAAAAGGAAAGGAATTTTCGGGAGCGGAATGTGACGCGGGGAAGAGATCTCAACAAGGCACACTGTCTTCACCAGATTCGTCGACACCATGGCAGTACAACAATTCATGCGAGTAGAATATGAAAGCTGGACACATCTCAAGGGTGGATATGTCGCTCACGTTGGTGAGTGTCTGTTCAAATCTAGCAATTGCTCTGGATTCGTTGAGCGATGAGCTCAGGTTGCCCCCACATTGCGGGCGCCGTGCGCGGAACTAACTGGAAAGGTCTACCCGAGGTTCCGCGGAATACCGTCAGTGAGCATGTCAGATGGTGAAATTACAACAATTAATTATTGTCTATTTGCCGTGGTCTATTAGTACATCTTTTGTTTCCATGTCCTCCGCCTAGTTTTGTTTAGCAGCAAACGCTGCGCTAGCAGGAAGGCGGAATGAGATACAGTACATAGTCTTAGTTGGCGCAACCTTGCGAACCTTGTGGAAGGACAATTGGTCGACAGTCATTTCGCTTCCAAGCTTGCCATTGACAGTGTTCAGCAGATCGTTGTACACGACTTCCTGTGGTGGTTCTGGTTCCATTGGGTCGGCCTTGTAAAAGCAGTGCACGTGGATCATAGGAAGATCCTTGTCGTCATTGATCTGGGCCCGCTTCCTAACCTCTTCATCTCCGTACAGTCCCACGAATGCATCTAAGAAGGTCAGGGCAGAGTCGGGAAGGTTCATGACATAATGCTGGAACCGCTTTGGCACCTCAATTCGCTCGGGCGGAACAGGTTTGGATCGAGATGTACGACGAGGATAGAGATCAACATGATCATGCTCTTCCTGAAACTCTAAGATTCTTCGAGCAGATTGCTCAATGAATGCTCGACCATCCTCATTATAGGGAAACACAGTAGCCTGGACCTTGTTGAGCTTAATGTTTCCCACGAGGGATTCATGAGAGTCAGGGTTCAGATCATTGGCAAACACTACCACTCCTTTTCTGCCTGCAGGGACTGCAAATGGACCTACTCCGGCAAAAACGTCGCAAACTGCTTCTCCTTTGCCAAATTGTTTGATCAGACGGCCATGCTCTGTATGAAGTCTGGTGTTCCAGTATACTCTGTCGAAGCGGAATCTGAACTTGCATCCGGACTCACTTTGTTCCACTTCAAACTTTTCCTTACCGGCCAACACCTCCATGGCAAACGTTCGATAGACAGTGTCAATTGTGTCCAGCTTGTTAACCACCGTCTCGACCAATGGGTTCTTATCCAACACAACTTGGCCAATTAGAAATCTGTAGGGCATGTACTCCTCCCGAATGTTCATATGGGCAATATGCCCCACGTTGGTGAATCCAGAAGGCACCTCTTCTAACAGCTCTTCTGGAAGAATAGCAGCTAGAATTTCATCTGTTTTCCAATAGTCATAGGTTAGAGTTAGAGTGTAAGGTTCAAAACTGGTTCCTGCTTTGTCAAACACCTGTCGAGACTCCTCAGAAATCTTGTCTAGAGCTACTGAGGGGTCTGTAATCTCATGCCGTAATAGAACTCCTCGACGATCATCGTTCGACTTGACTACTCTAGACACTCCTTGGAGCTGTAGCAGGTCGTTACGGGCAACCTTGCCCAAAGTTGTGATATAGGAAGGGTCCTTTAACCATGCAGCTACTAAAGGAACATCTCGCTTGAAAAATTCTCGATCCAACTCCTTCATGGTCCTGTTAACAGGCGGGAGGAAATCCCGAGTCAATTCTGGTTTGGACATTGTACAAGTCGATGCACTGAATCTGCTTTTGAATGTTGTCAACACTCTAATGCCTTTGAATCCAATAAACCGAGCCAATCCTACCCCAGGTCTTCGGCCATAGATCATTCAATCGATGAGAAAGAATTGCGCTTAGTCATGGGCGCCCGAAAGGCTGATGTAAACCGGTTCTGGGACATGTTAGTGAGTTAGTGAATCGGTACCAATTGGCCACTTAACTACAGTTCAACAAGGATCACGACTTCAATATTTCTCCATAGTTTCCCCTCCTTTTTGTTTACGTCTTCTTCGTACCTTTTGCCAATACAATTGCTCCCCTATTGAATTCGAGAGACACGCCACAGTGAACGCGGCTCGAAAGGCTCAAAATTATCGACCGTGCGACTGATATTTCTGACCTTTGAGATATCTTTTTAAGCTTTGTTGAAATCAATAATGGCCGTAATCACAATCTCGAGGCCACTGCCACAGCATGACGATATCTCTGATTCCGAATCTGATGCTGGATCAGATGTGTCGATGCACGACGCCGAAAACACTGGTGCAATCGATGCCCAGGGCCTAGTAACACCCGGAGAGATGGTGACAGACGACACTACCTGGATGCGAGGACATGGAACGTTTGCAGTTGAGGATCGAACATACTCATCTGTCGCTGGAACAATATCACGAGTCAATAAGCTGTTAAGTGTTGAGCCCTTACGAGGACGATATGTGCCTGTTATTGGAGACCACGTAGTAGGCAGAATTGCAGAGGTCGGCAACAAGCGGTGGAAGGTTGACATCGGTGCTTCGCAGCATGCTGCTCTTCTTTTGGGTTCCGTAAACCTTCCTGGTGGTGTTTTGCGAAGAAAGTCGGAGTCAGATGAATTACAGATGCGGTCCCTTCTCAAGGAAGGAGACTTATTGAACGCAGAAGTTCAGGGTCTGTTCGCGGATGGAGGCGCATCTTTGCATACTCGTTCCTTGCGTTATGGTAAGCTGAGAAATGGCTATTTTGTTCAGGTTCCCAGTTCACTGGTGGTGAGATTGAGAACCCATGTGCATCGTCTTCCTGGAAACGTAGACATGATCCTTGGTGTCAATGGATACATCTGGCTAAGCAAGAGTGGTAAAGAAGCTGAGAATGTTTCAATTACCCGATTAGAAGAAGAGGCAGGCGCCGAAATCTACTCTGATGTTAACGAAGATATTTCTCACGCGACTCGTGAGAACATTGCTCGATACGCTAACTGCATTAGAGCACTGGCTAATAGTGAGATAGGAATTAACGAAACTCGTCTGGTAGCAGCTTATGAAGCTTCAATGGAGTATAGCTCTGCCGGAGAGTTGGTAGACCCTGAAGTCATGGCTTCTATCGCTGCTGAGGCCATTGCTAACGGTAATTAGACAATTAATGATTAATGACCATTCATTAGACAATTTTTCGTTTTGTGTTTTATATGTGCATAGTAATATCATTAATATGCGACTAATTACCGCCTTGACTATATAAATATTTGTTGACCCCACAGTTTGTTTCTTCTTAACGTTTATGTTTTACACCTATGGAACCATTTGAATGCAATTATAACCAGACTATTTACCATTTGTTTGTGAAGACTGATTATATCTGGATATTGTGAATTTAATAAGGACTAGTTATTAATGCACGGAGCTTTAGGTGATAAAGAATTGGGCTCTACCGACCATCTACAAGATGAATTTGCTGCGCCCATCCTTCGTTGGCTTGATATTGATTCAGATGATGCTTGCTCAAGGCCACAACTCAGTGGGCCCAATCCAGCTGCTCGCACATTTAACCCTACAATGCTATCTCCCTCAAGCTCCGAACTCAGCTCGCTGACTGATAAAACGCTTCCTCAATCGGCTTCCTCTTCTAGCATCCACACAATGCCTCATCCAGTGATTCCATTCTTCGACAATACTGCCCCAAATCGCTTCGCTGGAGTACACCCTTTGGTGGAAGATGCGTCCCCAATTGGAGAGGTATCGGAAGTTGCTAAGCTTCGCAATGAGCTCCGCATGGCAAATCTAAAGATTTCCTCAATGGAGAGAGATATGAGTTATAGAAGCGGTATGGCTTACCAGCCAAATCCAGAGCCGCCTTCTGCTGCACCTTCTCAAACTACTTCTCATAGACCATCCACATTGTGGTCCAGTCATAGCAATATTCTCAGACAACCATTGTCACAGGTGCCTCAGCCTACGAAAGCGTATACCAACTGGCCCGAGCCCACTGAGCCAACATCATTTAGACAGCCGCCATTAACTGACGTGGACTTTAATAGGCCACCGTACCCTTGGAACCATGCTACTCCCACTGCTGCTCCACAAGCTAAACAACCATCCTCTAGTGAGCTGGCTAACAAAACTTCAGAACCCCTCAAGTCACAGTGGCTAGCCAAAACCTTCGAGGCCCCACCACTCTCAAAATATGCTTCTCAAGCCCGAGAATCAAACTCGGAAGAGCGACTTCAAAAAAAGCTTCATATTCAAGGAACTGACGTAAGACTATGGCTCTTTATTAATAGAGTGACACTGACCTAGGTTTATTATCACATCAACTACTACAATGAGCCATTGAACTATCGGAAGCTTTTAGAAAGAGGCGTTTCATGCGACTGGAAGTTAGTTGTCGATAGGATTGTGATTGATAGCGACCAGCAAGCTTCCATTTTCCTTCAGCAAAAGCTAAAGATTGCTAGCCAAGAACAAAAGGACGGCATAATTGCTGCAATCCAAGACCAAGCTTACCCACTCATGATCAATCGCTTCGGAAATTTCCTGGTTCAGCGCTGTCTCGAGTATGGAAGTCCGGCTCAAGTCGCTGGTATCACTAGTTACATGATTGGAAGAGTCATCGCCCTGTCAATGGATCCATTTGGATGCCATGTCGTGCAAAAGGCCCTGGACAGTGTAAACGAGGACATGAAACTAAAAATCGTACACGAAATGTCTCAGAATATTCGGGAAAGCATTATCCATCGCTATGCCTGCCATGTATGGCAAAAGCTTTTTGAGTTGAGATGGGATTCCTATCCTCCGCCAATTATGAATACTGTCAATCATGAGCTCAAGGGAATGTGGACGGAGGTGGCTCTCGGGGAAACTGGAAGTTTGGTGGTACAGAACATTTTTGAAAACTGTATCGACCAAGACAAGAGACCTGTAATCGACGAGGTGATTGCCAATATGGACACGATCATCCGCGGGCAATGGGGTAACTGGGTTATTCAGCATATGGTTGAAAACGCCGACCCGCCTATACGAGAGACCGTCACAAACAGTATAATTGAAAAGTCTCCTGTCTATAGTGTGGACCAGTTTGCATCCAAGGTTGTGGAAAAGATGCTTAAAATGGGAGACCCAATTGTCATTCAAGCATTCCTGAACAGAGTCACTCAACGCCAGCCTGACAAACCCCGCATCCCTCTAATCGACATTGCATCGGATGCCCATGGGAACTACCTTATCCAGTATATCCTTCAGCATGGCTCCCAATCACAGAAAGATGAAGTTTCAGCACAGATCAAGAAGCATCTTGTGTCCCTACGGGGCTCGAAATGGGGTAGCAAGTGCGCCTGGTTGATTGACCGATCCAACCGATCCGCAGCATCTCGCACAGGATTCAAGGGTATTAAGCCTAAGCTTGATTTAGATTGAGCCCAATTGCTGTCCCGCTTTTGCTATCTTCGTATCTATTTAGTCCAATAAACACAGGTTCCATCTCGGGCCGAGCTTTGCCTCTATTGAACGTAGCGCCGCTCGGTCTTGCTAATTTAATCGCGGCATTCTACGGTGAAAGGAAGCATGAAGGCATTGAGTAGGCCCTATGTCCGTGTTAGGACTGGATTCTGGGTGCCAAGAATATGGAGGTGTTTGGCTACATCAGAAGCTAGTGTACCGTCAATTGACATTGGCACTCTTCAAAACTCTGATCGAATCGCCGAGATCAGGGAATCACAGTTCTTAGTGGAATTTCGAAGGACAATGCAAAACCGAGATGTAGACGCTGGGTTTAAATCCCTTGTGAAATATTACAAGCTAGGGGCTATCAGAAAGAATGCTATGGAAGGATGTCTGTATATTTTATTAACTCAGACGTACCTTAGTTTCGAAGAACAGTTGGAGCTATTGAGAGGCTTCCAGAAGACATGTCAGCGACCTCCTATTAGAGCTGTTGCATTTGTTCTTCATCGAGCACTAAAAACTGGGGGAGTCCTTCAAGATATGAGGAAACAGGTGGCCAGACTCATGCAAATTTGTAAAACAGAGTTTGGAATTGGTTTAGAGGAGCTGAGCCGACACAGTGATATACTGACAGTAGCTGACCGACAAATGCTCGAGAGAGAAGGCGAAAAAATTATCCAGTTGAGAGGCGAATTGATGTATTCCGAAGCTATTGGCGGTAACTCCCTCGACGTGGAAGCTCTTTTCGGTCATGAATTGTGTCAGAGGTGTAAGGATTCAAGCGGAAACGTAAATTTTATGTCCCTATATGACCAGCTGAGCCCTTCACAAAGGCTCGTTTTTGAGCGCGAGTACGACAATGTTAACCAACAAAAGCAGCGAGATTTAGAGCTCGTCGGCATAGATACGTGGATGGATCAGAACAAGCTAAAACCAGCGCATAATGTATCAGTCTCAGCAGCCAAGGACCTTACTGACGAATGGGCTCGCTCGTTGCAGCATCTTATAGATTACCAAAATGTCAAGGAAAAGATATTGTTTAAGAAAAAGCTGGCCCCCCTCCGCAAGTGGTTGGAGACACTCTCTAGCAGGTCGCTTTCTATGGTAATCGCTGGAAAAATAATGCACATGATGATGATGGCCAAGAGGGATATTAACCATCCTAATGTACCTGTATCCACTGCATCACGTCAATTGGCAGATGGCGTCCAAGAGGCCTGCTTAAAGGCGGTCTCCTGGGATAACGGTGACTTAGACCCTGGTGCCATGTCTCTTAGAAGAGAGACACGATGGGCAGGACGCCTACGGTTCAGGTATTTGGACTGGTCAAGTAAGGACCGGATCCAATTGGGCGCTAACCTACTGTTTCTGGCAATTAAAGCGTTCAAGGTCAACGGTCACAAGGCAGTTGTTCACAGCTATCGGGTGCAGAAGACAAAAAAAATTGGAGTGATCATGCCCAGCAAAGAGTTACTTGATGAGTTGGTACATGAGAGATTACCGATCAGAGCACTACTGGGGAACCACCTACCGATGTTAGTGAAGCCCAAGGTTCGCACGTCCCATGATGATGGAGGATATTTATATTCTAAGACGCCAATCCTGAGCCATCCAGCTAAGGAAGATCGCCTCCAGGAATTGTACATTAAAAAAGCCATAAATCATGGAAAAGCCGACGCCCTACTGTACAGTCTAGATGCAATTTCTTCGACTGCTTGGGCCGTCAATGGGCAAGTACTGTCAGTCATTGACAAGATCTGGAATTCTGGGAAAACATTTTTGGGTGTGCCAGGAAAACCTGAAGAATTAGGCGGTGGGGCCTCCGACAAGGAAAAAAGGGCACAGCATACTCAGCGAGTTTCCTTTTCCTACCAACTGCACGTTGCTCGGTTGTATTCCAAAAATGGGGATAGGTTTTATTTTGTGCATGAGATTGATTTCCGAGGCCGAGCATATCCCATAAGCTCTAGTGGGTTCTCATACATGGTATCAGACCCTATTCGAGCACTTTGCCAATTCTGGTATGGCAAGCGGTTAGGACAGTCGGGGCTCAGGTGGCTTAAAGTGCATATTGCGAACATGTTTGGTGTCGACAAGCTAACCGAAGATTCCAAAGTGGCGTTCACTGAGCGCCATTTGGATGAGATACGCCTTAGCGCACAGGATCCTCTACCAAATTCTGGTGAGAATAGGTGGTGGATGACAGGAGAAAATCCATTCCAGCTACTGGCAGCATGTTTTGAATTGGCCCAAGCGCTTCAATTGTCAGACCCTCACGAATTTATATCCCGGATTCCTGTGAATCAAGATGGATCGTGTAATGGACTGCAGCATTATGCCGCTTTAGGAGGAGATGTTGAGGGCGCCCGTGAAGTTAACATGACACCTTTTCCAGTTCCACAGGATGTGTATTCCAAGGTGGCAGGACTAACTAAACAACTGATTGTGCAAAAATTGGGCACTGAGCCTCTGGCAGCGCAGACTATGGACTACGTAAACCGCAAAACGGTAAAGCAGTCGGTAATGACCACAGTATATGGGGTTACAAGGTTTGGGGCAACCAAGCAAATAGCCGAACGTCTTGATGAGGTTACGTCGGGCATGATTAACCGTCGAGCCCTGTTCATTACTGACAATATGAAGGAGGCCCAGAAGCAGTTATTTTCGGGAGCGACCTTGATCCAGCGTTGGCTAGAAGAGTGCGCAGACAGAATATGCAGAGCCATGAGGGCGGATTTCTACACTCAAGAACTAGAATCCGACGAACTTCGCTATCTTACTGGAGTGACCTGGACATCGCCAATTGGCCTCCCGGTGGTGCAACCATATCGCATGGAGAGACCGTTCAACGAGATTGTGACTCCCCTACAAAAGATTAGCTACTACGACGAGAATGTTCAAGGAGTCGTCAATATCCGCAAGCAGAGAAATGCCATTGCACCCAATTTCATTCATAGTTTGGATGCGTCACATATGCACATGACCTCAAGTGGGATGTATCAGGCTGGGTTAACGTTTGCAGCGGTGCATGACAGCTTTTGGACTCACGCCAGTGATGTTGATGAGCTGGGCAGAATTCTACGTCGGAATTTTATATCCTTGTATTCGGAAGACCGGGTTCAATTGCTCAGACAGGAGTTTATCGATCGCTATGACGGGTTTATGCAAATTGTACAGGTACCAAAAACCAGCAAAGCAGGGAAGAGGATTCAAATGCTAAGAAAAGAGCGGACTGGAGGCGTTAAAACATCACAGATTGAACACTTAAAACACGAGCTACAACTAGAATATGAACGATGGATGGACCCTGCCAAATTCGCTTCTACCATTACGCCCAGGGATATCTTGGCCGAAATGGGTGGAGTTGGAACCTTTCGCGGCAAACCTTATGTCCAAAATCTATCTTACACTGAACCGGCAAGTTTCGAGAATGAAAGGGAAATTGATCAGGAAGAGGATCTACAAGAGGTTCGGCCCAGTAGGGGGGCTAACATCATGGTGCTCGTCCCCCTTGAGATTCCACCCTGTCCAGTCCGAGGTGACTTTAACGTTGCTGAGGTCGAACACAGCAAGTATTTCTTCTCCTAATTGAGCTAATTGACTAACTGGACATTAATTGGCCGACAATTGACCTCGGCCGAAAGATGTTTAGCTTTTGCAAAAGATGCATCTTGCTGATCCGGAACTGAATGCCTTCGGCTCCGGTCAGCCTTATCCCCCAACAACGGCATTTTCTGGCTTGGAAAAAAGCGCTGAGACCACAACCAAGACAGAGACAAAGTTGGGACAAGTCGCGAATGACGATATTCGTGGACAAACTACTTGACCAATTCCCTCTATCTGATTGAAAAGAGGGATTGTGGACAGGTTTGCCCATTAGTTGCCCTTGGTCTCCTTATTCCAGAAAACCGTTCCTTAACTCCGATTCTCTGGGGATTTGCATTCCAACAGGGTCCGTCCGATCCGTCGGGCTTTGATCCGAGACACGCGACGGGCTGCACCTTGATGATGGGGGTTTTTTGATATTTAATTTTTTTTTATTTTTTTATCTTTTTTTTTTCTTACAGATCGTGAATTGACCTTCATTCTGTTCTTTTGTTCCTCATTTCGATCATTCAGTGAATAGACAAGATGACCAAGCTGTCGTACGTGGGACGCCCGCCAACTGACATTTTTCAATGGCCAGTAGGCCTGGCAATGCCATCCGGTCCGTTTGGATCTTGGTTCGAGACTATGATGGATGTACGAGTGCCGTTGACGGTTGCCTCTGTGTACGCTACAACTGTTCATGTGCTGAACCATTTCCGAAAGACCAACAAGGAGCCCATTGGCCTGGCAAAGACTCGATTGTTCCAGTGGTTGGTCGTGGCCCACAACATGGGCCTGTGTGTTTACTCTGCCTGGACTTGTTATGGTATGTCTGCAGCAATTTACCAGTCTGTGTTTGAGGTGACCAAGGTAGCAGTCGGAAACACTGAGCGTGGTACTGTTGATGCGTACCTGCGTGGAGAGGGTAGTCTGGTCGATGGAACCAGCGGTAACGCTACTGCCGGATTCTGGCGAGCCTTGTGCGATGTCGATGTTGGTATCTGGGACCACGGACTGTCCTACTATGGATTTTTCTTCTATCTTTCAAAGTTTTACGAGGTGGTCGACACTCTGATCATTCTGGCCAAGGGTAAGCAGTCGTCTCTTCTTCAGACTTATCACCACGCCGGTGCTATGTTGTCCATGTGGGCTGGAATTCGATTCGCTTCCCCTCCCATTTGGATCTTTGTGGTGTTCAATTCTCTCATTCACACCATCATGTATTTCTACTACACCTTGACCACCCTTAAGCTGCGCGTTCCTACCGTGGTGAAGCGCAGTTTGACCACCGCCCAGATTTGCCAATTCGTCTTCGGTGGTTCGTTTGCACTGCTGCACATGTTTGTGTACTATTTTGATCCCAACACCCAATCGTACTCATCCTGTCTGTCCGATCCGGGCCAAGGATTTGCCCTCATGTTCAATGTAGCCTATCTGGCCCCATTGACTTATCTATTCGTCAACTTTTGGATTGACAGTTACGTGCGAAGCAAGCAGCGGGCCGCCGACCGCAAAGCTGCGGCAAAGGCAAAGCAGTAATACTTTGCTTGCTAGTTAATTACAACTTAACTGTACTTTTGTATCGCCGGATAGAATTGATCTCTTCATCTAAATTATTTTTTTTTCCTTCTTTCCAATCATCACCGTTCCTATAATTTTTTTTTTTCTCCGATTATCATGCAATGCATCCTTATCTCTAATCTTGTTACCTATCGCGGTGCTTGACACAATCAGCGCAGCTCCTTGCTAAAGATAAGGGGCACCTCCGAGCAGCAATAGCTTGGGACACTGTAAATTGGTATGTTCAGTCATTCTCTGGACTGCAATTATACTATTTCCAAACATAGTGGTCCAACATTCACACTTTAGACTCCTTCTCGTCGCCTATTCTTTCCCCAGCTTCCCGTGACTCTACTGATTGTTGATCCCGTACTGCAATGAGGTCACCGACTTGTAGCCTACCTTGCTAAACACCCTCCACGCGACTGTGGGGTTTTGCCCTGCCCGTTTCCACGTAAACTTTATACCCATTGCTGTCCTGTCACAAATAGGTGAAGAACATAAAAGACACTGAAACGTATTGTTTCGCTGGCTTTTTCCTGTGATTTTGTGATTGAGTGTGTGCTTGTGTTTGCCGGTGTAAGCGAATCCTCATTACTTTTTGTGGTTGAGGGCTGTCCACCGCTTTATGGTATGTGACTTTTTGTCAGTAATATAACCTTAAAGACTGTTCATGCCACTAACTTTAGCCTAGTTAACTCGCACCCCAGCCAAGGTGTCCGTAGTCAATACTCCTCGCTCAAGTGGCGTCAGCCTCCACGAGGAGTTGGAGAGCAGAAGCCAACCTCTACTGCCTAGAAATTCCTACGATAGACCCCCTTCCGACGACCGGGAAGACGACGAGAACCAAAACGACGACCCCTCCCGTCATAGTGACAGCTCCAGTGAGTCTGATCTTACCATCGGCCATCCTGAACCTAAACTCTCTCTTGAACCCTTTGATCGAATCGACGTTCTACCTCCTATTATAGTGCCAAAGCCGGCCCTTCGAAAACCCCGGATCGGCGATAAGATTGTATCTTACATTATGACTGGCGGAAGATCTGCTTCAGGGCTAACCGGAAAGCCCCTGTTGTACTTTACTTCTGTATTTGTATCGTTAGGCGTGTTTTTGTTTGGATATGACCAAGGAGTTATGTCCGGCATTCTCACTGGCCCGGCGTTTAAAGACTATTTTGATGACCCTACTAGAGCAGAACTAGGTACAATGGTCGCCATTCTGGAAATTGGTGCCCTTATTTCTTCGCTCATGGTTGGAACTGTTGGTGATAAAATTGGCCGTCGTCGTACAATTCTGTATGGCGCAATGATTTTTGTGGTCGGTGGCCTCCTCCAGTCGTTTGCCGTGAGTATGGGTATGATGATCCTTGGAAGAGTTATTGCTGGTTTGGGAGTGGGATTCCTGTCTACCATTGTGCCAGTTTATCAATCTGAGATTTCCCCTCCCGAGAATCGAGGCAGGCTGTCCTCCATCCAGTTTACTGGAAACATTGTAGGATACTCCACCTCAGTGTGGGTTGATTATATCTGTTCCTACATTGAGAACGACTTTTCATGGAGACTTCCTCTCTTTTTCCAGTGTGTCATGGGCGCGCTGTTGGTACTGGGATCTTTTGTTATTGCCGAAACCCCTCGTTGGCTACTAGACAATGATCTCGACGAAGAGGGAATGCTGGCAATTGCAAATCTTCATGGCGGAGGGGACATTTATAACCCTGTTGCTCGCCGGGAGTTCCGCGAAATCAAGGAGGCAGTTCTGATGCAGAGATTGGAGGGAGAGCGAACATATGCTGAGATGTGGCGCCGATACAAAAAGCGGGTGCTCATTGCAATGTCATCGCTAATGTTTGCTCAACTTAATGGTATTAATGTCATTAGCTACTATGCTCCTCTGGTGTTTGAAGAAGCGGGCTGGGTAGGTCGTGATGCCATTCTCATGACCGGCATCAACTCAGTTGTGTATGTTGCCTCTAGTGTCCCTCCATGGTACCTGGCAGACAAGTGGGGTAGACGCCCCATTCTTTTGTCTGGTGCAGTTATCATGGGAGCATCCTTGTGTGCAATTGCATACTTTATGTTCTTGGAAGTATCATACACCCCTCTATTTGTTGTCATCTTTGTCATTGTGTTCAACGCTTTCCATGGTTACTCTTGGGGTCCTATTCCATGGCTGTATCCGTCAGAAATTCTACCGTTGCCCATCCGGGCCAAAGGAGCTTCTATTGCTACAGCTACGAACTGGTTATTCAATTGGCTCGTGGGAGAAGCTACTCCAGTCCTTCAAGAGAAGATCACTTGGCGCTTGTACTTGCTACATGCTTTCAGCTGTTTTACCTCGTTTGTGGTCGTTTACTTTATTTATCCAGAGACCTCTGGCGTCCAGCTCGAGGAAATGGACTCCTTGTTCGGAGATAAGTCTACTATGGTGTCTGGTGCCTCGACCCGAGGAAGGCAGCGGGCTGAAGACCAAGAATCGCTTCTCTCTTCACACGATTACCCGGAACCTTCTACCTCCAGTACCATGCAGCCCTCTGCTGCTTCCATTGCTAGAGCTAGAGATGCATCCTCCAGCCCCTTCAGAGGAACGCCATCTTCCGGGGCTGCTCATTACCTTGGATCTTCCTTTGAAGACGACCAACTTTCAGACAAGGACGACTAGCAGCTTCTATGCATACTCACCACAGATACAGTAGATAAGTAGATTTAAGTTTATATTTGTTTGTATATGCATTTCGTCGATATTAAATTCATTAAATTCATTAACATTAGCTAGGGTTGACGGGGGGTCAGTTAGTTTTTGTCTTTTTTGATACAACCATTTGAGAGCGTAAAACTGTTGACTTGAACACTTGAGACTTTAGCACAAGGCCGCAACCGTTTCAGCTCATCTTCTTTCTTTTCGCACGTCCCATCCGATACCAGTCCAAGAAACTATAGTCAGATAACCTGGACCGCCGAAAATCTACTAGGAGATGAGCAGTTTGTTCAAAGCTAGGCTGTTGAGTAGCCAAACGTTTCATCTCCGCATCTAACGACGCCCGATACTTCTTTACCTCCTCCTCTGTATCTCCTACAAATGATCGACTCAATTCCTTGAGAATTTCGTGATCTGTGGTTAGATGTCCATTCGTGTGGTTCAGTATACATACCTGTCATCTCAAGATCCGAAAAATGCAAATACGCGCACCCTTTCTTAGTGCATCCACCAGGAACAATGAATTCATTCTCACACATCATCTTTTCCGGGTCGATCTTTAAACTGTACGTTAGTGAGCGATATCCGTCCTCTTTAGCATGGTCCAAAAACATTGGGCTCAAGCGAAAGGACCGAATCCCTCGGAGTGGAGATTCGTAGGGTGTGAATGGTTCCGAATTTTCCTATTCGTTAGCTTTGGGGCGTACGTCTCATTGGGACAATTCTTACCAGTTCTATGTCCATAAACTTTCTCTTGAGAGAACCGCCTTCAGGTAGAGTAGACCCACCTGTCAAAGAGACTTGATTCAACTTCTGGTCTTCGTCGCCAACTTGATTATCAGTAGGCCCTGGTGTGTGACCATCATTCACTGATACATCAACGTCTTCGGGATCTTGCTCTGGGTCTGATTCAGAATCTGACACCGTAACAACCTCCACCCTGTTAGGCGATTGTTCTAACTGGTCAGCAATCAATTGCTGACCAAGCTCATCGGTGTCTGGTGCAGACTCGCTTGAATCTGACGAATCATGTGCGGTTTTTTCGTTAGTCACTTCTAAAGTTTCCTGCTGCTCCTGGTCCATAGCAGGCGATTTGGATGACATATCAACGTCGCTTTCCTCCGAGACCGGCGTCTTTCCTTCGGTGTTTTCAACTACTCGAGGAGCGTTGTTAGTTAACTTCCTTGCTTCGTCCAATTGCATGCTCAAATGCGAGATCCGCTTCAAAAGATCCTGTTGCTCGGTCTTTGCGAGACTATGTTGAGCGCGAATGGAAGCAGCCCGAACTGCTGCTTGTGCCATTTCATTCATTTTGTCATCGAGCTTCTTGCGTAGTGCAGCCACTTCGCCTTCCAGTTGGGCCGGGTGGACTGAATCTAGCTGCGAATCTAAATCGGCAATCCGCTCCTTAACCAGTGACTGTCTGTTCTTTGCTTCGAGCAACATTCCTTCTAAAGATTGAATCTCCGGAGTGGAAGAGGCAGAAACATTCTCTGGAATTGGAGTGCCCTGAGAACTGCGGCCGTCATCCCTAACAGTAGCAGTAACCTGTGCCTCAGGGTCATTAGACATTACAGGAGCAGGTGATGAAGACTTTTGTTTCTTTTTCAGAGCCTCGATGCGTTTTTGAAGCTCCCTCATTTCGATGTATTTTGCTTCTAAGGGTGTAGTAGGCTTGGAATTGGTCTCAGTCTTGGACCCCTTCCAGGCTGTAGCCCTCTCAACGTCATTATCATCATCGTCATCGCTAAGCTCGAAATTCAATTGCCGCGACCATCGATCGCTGCCGAACCTAGGCAAAGTTGAATGGGGTCTCTTCATCTGTTCCGTGTCCCGATCTATGGACTTGCTAGGTCGTGACGGGGGTTGAGAAATTGTCCCTTGTTTATGAGTAGGAAACGCATGAGTTGGAGAAGGTTGGGCGCTATTAGGGTGAAGTTGCGCGCTTGGTTCTGATGGCGTACTTGGAGCCTGAGCAGCCTGAGGAACCTGTGGAGTCTGTGAAGGCTGCGAAGTTTGTGAAGGTTGTGAGTGCCACGAGCGGGAATTTGGATCGTTCTGAACAGAAGCATTGTATACTTCGGAAACAGCTCCCGGTGTACTCTGCGCTTCAGGAATTGCTACAGCTCCCTCTCGCGCTGGAGGCGGAATGAGATCTGCCTGTCTGTATACCATGGCCAGAAACGTGGGATTGGCCCCGCTCTGGCTCTGGATTTCACTAAAAGACAGGCCCAGTTTGACCAGATCTAAGAGTGCCTCCCTTACAACCTTAAAATTTTTAGGGTTACTCTGAGAACTGTTATGGTCCGTGGACCCCGTCCCGGCAGTCAAAGAAGACGGCGGTAGCGGGAAAGAACCTACA
Source organism: Blastobotrys raffinosifermentans (assembly GCA_003705705.2). Taxonomy (NCBI): domain Eukaryota; kingdom Fungi; phylum Ascomycota; class Dipodascomycetes; order Dipodascales; family Trichomonascaceae; genus Blastobotrys; species Blastobotrys raffinosifermentans. The sequence goes on from PPJH02000020.1 coordinate 101,573, forward strand.
GAAAGTGGCGGAGGTGGTGGTGGTGGAGGAGGCTGTTTGCGAAAGGCATTTAAAGCTGCCTGACGCATTTGCTCAATATTAGGAGCTCCAGACATATCGTACACCTGTGGCCATTAAAAGTCTATGTGTCGGTCGAAAATGGGTGGATACCTAACTCCGATAAAATACAGCCGGACATCCTTAGTTACTTAGTGCTTTAGAATAATTTAATATTTTACATTAATTACTCGGGGTTGTCTAGACGCTTAAAACATGCAACGTACTTGCTGCCCTTGTTTCGTTCCACTTTTTTGCCTTCTTCGGTCTCCGTAGTCATTAGCTTGACGCTAAGGTCTTCGGCTTCCCATTCCTTGGACAGACGCTCAAACAGTGGGTGTTTTTCTAAATGTTCCACCATCCAGTGGTGCAGGTCCTCTACATCTGTAATTGTGTAAATTACCCCGCCAGGCTTGAGTACATAGGCATATTCAGAAGCCAGAGTGGTGGTGACAATTCGAGCCTTGTGCTTGCGCTGTTTAAAGTGAGGATCAGGAAAGCAGAAGAAGATTTTTTCTAATTGAGACTTTTCAAAAAAGTTAGGAAGGAACTTCATGGCATTACCTCGGAGAACAGCAATGTTGCGGTACTGTTGTGACTTTGCGTGCTGTTCTCGCAGTGCAATGATACGATCCTCCACGTAATTGGTGACCTGAACTCGGATCTCCATTCCCAGGATGAGCTTATCAGGGAACTTGGGTGAAAGCGCTGTCAGCAGACCACCATATCCACAGCCGATATCAGCAATGGTAGGCTTTTGGCCCTTCATGCTGTCAGCAATATCAGGGTAGAGGTGACCCCAGTCCATATCACTTGGCTGAGAAGGATATTCCAGTTGGTGGTCAGAAAATGGATTTGAGTGTGCTCGCTGTCGATAATATTTTTTCTGTTGTTAGAGCGACTGTCAAAAAAGAATCTTACCATTCTCAATAAGAGGACTTACCTGGGGCAGCTTTGCCCGTTCTGAAGACGAGGCCTCCTCAATCTTCGCATGCTTCACCTTCTTTCGCTTTTCCTCCTGCTTCTGACGATAGGCCTTACGCTTCTGAGTGCGGTCCATAGTAGATGCTGAAGCATCGCTAGGAGTAGGCGACATCGATTCCACTCGCTCCTCCATTCTTGTAGTTTGAATCACACACAGGGTTGATTTTGGCAGACAAGAAATTTCATCTCGCGGCTGAATTTTCTTTCTTATCAAGATGCTATCAATGAAAGGGTGAGCAGGCGAGAGGTGAAGAATCCCAAGGGGGACCAATTGGACAGGTTTCCGTGAATAAAACAGTCAATTATGCTAGATTCAATTTTTATATTACAGAATCATGTTGATCCATCCTGCAGTCTGTAAAGAGACGTACTTTAGCCTCCTCCCGATAGTCAGATACATGGTCCCCTATCACGTACTGTCGAAGGGACTCATTCACCCCCAGGATAAGAGTGACCCGAAACTATCTCCCTGACAAGTAGCAATGCTGATTAAAGAATCCTATCACGATGTCAAGACCTCGTACGGAACAACCATGAGGTTGTTTGTGTACCATCCACATATTCCTCAGTATCCCAAGGCAAAGTATCCTGGTGTTATTGTGCACTCTGAAATTTACCAGGTTACTGGCCCGGTGGCTCGATTTTGCCGTCAGATTGCTGGCCATGGCTTTATCGTGGTAGCTCCCTCATTGTACCACAACTTTGCGGGCCCTGAGCCTTTTGCCTATGACGGTCCTGGAACCGACCTCGGAAACCAGTACAAGAAGGACAAGCCCCTTGAGTCCTATGACGAAGACAACAAGCTCGCAATTGACTATCTCTACAACCTAGAAACATGCACCAAACGAATTGGTGCTACAGGAATGTGCTTGGGTGGTCACGTTGCTTACCGAGCTGCTTTTGACCCTCGGGTGCTAGCTGCCGTTACATACTTTGGAACAGACATTCACTCCAACTCTCTCGGAACTACCGACAATGAGCAATTGCACTCCCTGGCCCGTACAAAGGAAATCAAGGGTGAGATTTTAACCATCTTTGGTACAGAGGATCCCCATGTACCTCCTGAGGGCCGTGACCTGATTCGCAAGACCCTGCGTGATAACAAGGTCAACTTTTCCTTTTTCGAAGTGGCCGGGGCCCAGCATGCTTTTATTCGAGATGAATATTCTAAGGGCCGTTATGACCCTGCTGTAACTGGTGTTTGCTTCACTCTGCTTCTGGAGCTTTTCAACCGAGTCCTCAAGTTGGACCTTGGTCCAAGCGTTGCAGTAGGGGCTCCAGAGAATGTGTGCTAAACGCTTTCATATAAAAGCACAATTCCTCCTATTAACTTAAAATACTACGTATTTTCGTATAAAAGAGAACTTTTTTCTATACAAGTGTCTTTCACAAATCATGATTTGACAACGTCAGGGTTATTCTGTGTTGACCGGGAACGGTGCTATTGCTGGTGTTAGCACGTGCGGTTGTGCACGTGATCTATAATTTTCCACCATTGAAAAATGTTCGGTGTGAAAATTATTCACGGTTTACGGCCAGCGCTTATAGAAAGAAAGAAAAAATGAGGCCCATCGTTCTTAAGGGTCACGAGCGTCCCTTGACGCAAGTAAAGTACAACAAGGAAGGAGATCTCCTCTTCTCGACCGCCCGAGATAAGATCGTTTCGGTGTGGTACGGTCATAACGGAGAACGTCTGGGAACCCTCAATGGACACGAGGGAGCCGTCATGACTGTAGATGTAGATCCCACGTCGACAGTGGCAGTGACCGGTTCTGCAGACCTGACAATCCGTCTCTGGGATGTCCAGACAGGCAAGGGCTTGTTCGTATGGGAGACTGCGGCATCTGTTAAGCGAGTCGAATTTTCTGTTGACGCCAAATACTTTTTGGCAGTCACCGAAGAGCATATGGGTAAGCGAGGATCCATCTTTATTTACAAGGTGGATGTCAATGGTGGCGAGAATCAGCAGGTGGAGCCTGTCCGGGTCATTGAGAACCCTGTGGGTGAGTCTAAGATGACTTTCGCTGCCTGGATATATGATGGAAAGCACATTGTTGCCGGACATGCTGACGGTTCCGTGTCCAAGTACGACTCGGAGACTGGCGAGAAGGTTCTAACTGGCAAGGGTCACGAGCAGACCGTGACTGACCTCCAGACCTCTCCTGACAAGACCTACTTTATCACCTCATCAAAAGACAAGACTGCAAAGTTGTTCATTGTCGACTCTCTGGAGAACATCAAGACCTATGTTGCCGATGCCCCAATGAACACTGCTTCTATTACCCCTGTCAAGGACTATGTTATTGTGGGAGGAGGTCAGGAGGCCAAGGATGTGACCACCACTGGATCTCGAGAGGGAAAATTCCATTCTCGTTTCTATCACAAGCTGTTTGAGGACGAGATTGGATCTGTCAAGGGACACTTCGGTCCCGTCAACACTCTGGCTGTGCATCCTCGGGGTACATCTTTCGCTTCCGGTGCTGAAGATGGTTACATTCGAATCCACCACTTCGAAAAGAACTACTTTGACTTTTACTACGATGTTGAGCGACCATAATGGCTATGCGTCGTCAATTGTATCGTATCTGATGTTTATGTTAACTTATGTAGTCACTAGACGGTGGCGTGGTATGCGATAATACATGATGTCCCCTTTAGTTTTGTGTGCTGTTTGATCTTGTTAGCGATTATAGGGATTATAGAATGTGACTGAAGATGATAGATTTTGTCGAGGATTGGTGGAGAATTGGTTCTGGTAGCTTTCATGGTCTGGCATGGAAAGGGCCCGGAGTTGCTGCAATTTCGGATTCAACTGTCGTGGCATATTTGCAAGCTGTTGTCGATAATGATACTGCGATTCCCCTGCTGGGGATAGCTTTAGATTACTAGCATCCCAGTGGCTATATTGTGATTGTGATGTCAATGACCCTGGTACTGGTGGAATTCGTGACGTCTCCTGGCCAATACGTTGCTGTAGATCCAAATAATTCCCCTCAAGCGAAGCCTGACTTCGTCTCCTCCGAGCTGGAGTAACACGCCCACCACTGTAACGACGTTGCATATCCCGAGGTTCAGGAGGTTCAGGAGGTAATGGTAGCGGGCTAATACGTCTGTGAGATCCTTCACTGTAACTGGCACTGATACCTCTGTCTGATTGCCTAATTGTACTAGTAGCTCTTGAACCTAAGATCTGGGATGTGGAGCCCATGTCGCTAATTTCTGTGTAGCGCGATCCTTCACTCTCCCTCGGAGCTGTTTCAATTCCAGTAGAGACTGTTTCTCCTTCCTTAGACTGCATGCTTTGCTTGTTTCTATCCTTAGTGCTGCGCTTCGTGAATGTATAAAGAGTATCCTTATCGTCATCGTAACTGGACCAATATGTCGGCGAGTACGGTGGTGAACGGGAAGGGAACGTCCCACTGGAATGCCTAATTCTCGGGCTTGCTTCGACAACACCAGTATTTATAGGGGGTGTATGTTTCCCTGTCTCTGTGCTTTTCCGTGACAATTGGGGCGTTTCAGAAGAAGATTCAACCCTGCTACCCGATTCCAAAGATATAAGACTCCCCTGCCGTGGAGGAAAACTATGGTCATCCCCCTGAGGAATATACCCTATAGGAATATACGAATCACCCGACCGATGCGGATCTGAAGTAGAAACTTGCAATTCACTGTTTTTCATTTTTTCCTTGCCTTTTCTTCTTCTGCCTATCCCCTTCTTGGCCACTTCTTTGTCTGGACTGGAATTCTTTTGCGACTGGTCACCACGACTCCCTAGATTGAGAGCACTGGAGCTTTTTAGTCCCAATTGAGACAACGCCAATGAATGCGTTGAAGCAGGAAAATGAAGCTGAGGAAGCTGAGGCGCTGTTGGAGGTATGTCAATCTCTCCAGTTCCCAATTTTTCATCTGGTGGGATCGACGATCTTGAGGTCAAGCCAAAAGAAGAAGTGTCGGCGGTAATATCTCCCACCCCTTCGGTATCTTGTTTAGTACCTCCAGAGGAGTTTGTAGAAAATGCCTTGAATAAATTAATGCTGCCCCATGACATGCGAGACAGACGAAACTTCTTTTTTTCTGGAGTTTTTGCGCTTGTTTTCTGGGTAAGCTCATCATCTGAAGCTTCTAGATCATCTGATAGACTTGGTTGAATATCTGTCATGCCAGGGGCAGCAATTGTCAACCTCCTGTTGTCTATCTCATTATGATGGCTGGGCATTCCTTCCGGTGTCGATAGATGCTTGGGGATCATAGCAGAACCCAATGGCAGCGGGCGGGAAATGAATGGCTTACCCCCAGCATTCTTTGAACCCTCAGTAATTAATGGCTCTGGGATAGGGGTTCCCTTTGTATCTCGAGGATCATCAAAGTGCATGGATTCACGGCCAAACGAATACTGAAGCCGACTGGGAGCATGTGAACTCGGTTGCTTGTCTTCAGGATAGATACTGGACCCCATTGTAGAAAACCGAATATTGCCAGTGGGACCTTTAAAGCTTGACGTTTTAGTGGAATGCTCCTGTTCTTTCCTTTGACCCTTGGCCTCAGGTCGGTCACCTTTCTCAGGGTGAGAGCGAATGGCTAAGGGTGCAATTGCTGGAATCCCTTTTTCTTTCAAAATGTATTCAGGAAATTGCTGTCTATCGCCGCCAGTAACTGGTGTACTGAAAGACTGGATCTGGTGGCTATCGGCACGCTTGGTGTCTTCATACCTAGTGCCTGGGGGTCCATCTATAGAAGGAACACGATCAATACCATCACTCTCTACTTTTGTAGGATTGTCATTATTTCCAAGTCCGCCAGTAGGTGCTAAGGGGAGCGTAAAGGGGGCTTGAGGGTGAGAATGGGCCTTTTCAAGGTCAGACCTTTTTTGTCGGGGCTTTAAACAGGTTCTTCGTATAATGAGGAATATCAATACGATTGAAATGAATGCAAATAATACACCTCCTATAATTCCACCAAGAATTGGCGCAAATGAGTGGGATGAATGAGCATTATCAGGACTAGCAGTCTGCTCCGAGTCTGAAAGGGACCCAAGCGCTCCAGAAGAACTGGTCACTGGTACATGGGAACTAGTTCTTGTGGGTGATGAGTGAGGAGCCTGGGATGTGGAGTAGTTCATGCGAGGTACAATTGAAGTCGCATATACGGTTTGAGTGCGAGAGGATACAATTGGGCCATTAAAGGCAGAGTGAGGGGGTTCGGGTAAGACACAAGAAACTTCGGGGCAACTCTCGCAAGTTTGGGCCGTGAGAAGGCAAACGTACCCCGGAGGGCATTGATCACACGACGGAGGTACAGCATTGCATGAAACACACTGAGGGAACCGAGCGCTGGATACTCCAAATGGCATCCAAGGTGCCGGAGTAACTCTAGGAATAGACTCGGACAGTTGAGTAGCAAGCTGGATCATGGCAATGGACCAATCCCATGAGCAACCACACGGGGAACCATTATGCCGTTGTCCTCCACTTTTTGTTCGGTAATCCAAATCAAACAATTAGCCATTTGGACTTGTCATTCCCAATAAGGCAGTCGCAATCAGTGGCTCGAGACGAGCGTAATCAAACCTAATTTGAAAGGTACAGTACCGACGCCGAGGGACCGAAACCCTAATCGTCTAACGAGGGTTCTGGCCATGACTTCATTACAGACGGAACGGTCCCTGGCAACTTATACGGCCCACCTACCAGCGATAGTGCATCTAGCACTCCGGCCCATACTTTTTTTTATTTAATGTATGAGGACATGCAAACCTGTTTCGGCCTACCCAAAGGCACAGGGTCCGCTGTCACCATCACCATTGTCTCTCTCTTAAACACCGGATACGTCTATTGATCAGCTGAAAGTGCGCATTTCCTTCTGGCTGTCATCGTCCATCCCTGCCTGGTAGATCATCTCCTGTATCGTGTAACTATCGATTGATTAGTGATCGTCATTAGTAGCCAGAAACAGTAGCGTCGGCCGTTGCATGCAGTCTGTTATGCATGGGAAGTGTGAACGCACTGGAGCAGTAAGCGAAGTTCAAACAGGACGATCGACCTCGTTTTTCACCACACGGCGCATTGTCCCGCATCTCAACGGTCGCAGGCGTTGGGTGCCGTATCGTACGATAAATCTATGAGGACAAGAACCCCCTAAGCTGTCCATTTTACCTGTCGGGGACAGGTTTGCGCCGCGGCGGCCAACGGGCGCAGCATCGACAAGGTTGAGGGGTCTTGACCTCCGGTTTTGGGAACTGGAAACGCACACGTTCACGTGTGAACGCCTCTGTAAACTCGATTTACAATAAGGTTGCAAAACTGCTTGCGAGGCCAAAGCCCCCCGAACGGGGTCGAAGTGTTATGCGTACGCCTGCTTCCGCTTCCTCCCCTGGAGAGTGTAACGCTGCAGTGATGGCCGCTGCCTTCTCGCAGGTGGATCGTTCACTGTCTCGTGTCAATCTCGGCCAAGCCCGCCCAGACAAGATTTAGTTCATGGTCATAATCTATATTCATGGTATGTTTCCTTGTAAATCCCGGTCAGGATTGAGTGTCTATATCTGACCACCACTACCCACTTGCCCACTTGGCAATCCCAGTCAGCAGTCAGCAGCAGTAATTGAAACGGCCAGGCGTGCGTGCCTGGCTCGATCTCCTGCGGGAAAAGGGCCACTGTCTTACGTACATATCGGCGGGAGTGGCCACTTGTGTGGAGCAGGGCTCCAAAGCGCAACTTAGGGGCAAATTAAAGGACGAATTTTAATCTCCGCTGTCAATTAAACTGCTCCCGGTGCTAAGATATCCTGGTGAAGACGGCATAGATTGTGTCGTTGGCCAGTCTTCAAAGAGAAACGGACGACGTACCTTTTTCACTTGCATAGAGCACCCATGCATAGGCTAAATGCGTCGGGATTTTACGCACAGCGTTGCACACGATAAAAAGAAATAACTCCGGGAGTGAGGACGCAAGAGGTAATATTTAGGGGGGGGGATGAAGGGAAATTAGATTACCGGATTTTTCGATACATATAATACCCTTATCCTGTCTCCTCATTCCCCCAAGGGACACACAGGCCGGATACGATTAGACGATCAGGGCCAAACACTACAGTTTGGTTGTTGAGGCGATCGAATAGCACTGGGCCATTTTATTTGTTTCTCTTGGTTCTCCTTCGATACGACCACTACTAACTCCGCATAGACCCCAGTGACCGGTGAGGATAAACGATGGTTGAAGGACGCGGAGCTTTGGCAGCAGAGTGGACGCTGTGCACCCTTGCCTTTATAATCTACTGTGTGCGATTGTACGTCCGTCGGTATGCCTCCAAGGTCGGATTCCAGCGAGAAGACCTGCTGTTAGGTATAGCCCAAGCACTGTTTTTCTGCTGGATATCTATAGATGCCTATACCATTTCACGGCACTTCATGGACGGAAATCGCAGTTATTTGGACGACTTTGTGGATGAGCTGCCATTGGACGATAGCGAAAAGGTTCATGTGCTCAAGGCCATTTACGCATCATCAATACCTTACTATCTGTGCGTATGGTTTGTCAAGTTTGCCATGATCGGATTGTACTTCCGAATTGTGCCTTCGAGCGCCAAAAAATCGTACTACTTTTTGTGGACCACGTTGGTTTGCACTGTTCTTAGCATTATTGCCGTTATCCTTATCAACCTACTACTATGCCAGCCAGTATCGCTGAATTGGTCGTTGGTTTGGGCGGATCACTGTTACTCGTCGACTGCAGTCACCCCGTTTGCAATCTCGGTGGTGTTTAACATTGTCACCGATATTATGATCTTTGTTGTCCCCTTCCCCGTGTTGAGGACCTTGAAAACGCTCAACAGAAAGCAGCGAATTGGTCTCATTGCCACCTTCTCGCTGGGTGCCATTACTATTGCGGTTTGCATTGCCCGTGTAGTTTTGTTGGCTCTGACGGGACGCATCGCCCTGACCGCGGTTCTTACGGCAGTAGAATGCTTTACCTTTTTGACGGTGGCCTCCATGCCGGCCATGAGAGTGCTGCTGAAAAAGAGACCATTCCGCAACTCCAAGAAATCCACGAGCGATGATGAGAGCGAGCAGTACGCTTCGGCTCAGGCTGCATACCGTCCAAGTTCAATGGCAGTGCCCATGAATGGAAACTTTGACGGTCCCGGCTCAGGTATGGTGATTGATCCTCATTCTGAAGATGAGAAGATGCGATACTTGGATAGCGATGCCCCAGTATCTCCTGGATATCCTCCGGCCTACAACAGTGCCCTTGGAGGAGAACGACCGGATGTCGACCCTAAACAGTACATTCAACCCGGCTCGGCTGCATCCGACTATCCAGACTATGTTGGCGATGAAGAAGGGGTCCAGCTGGTTAACCTGCCCCAGAACAACCTTCACAATTACGGCCAGTCGTCGCGGCCAGATAGCCCAAGTGGACATTACACTGGCTACAGTGGTGGGTACCCTCGAGGAGTTCCAGGATCTAATGTGCCCGTTCCCATTGGAAACATTGGCACGATTGGCAATGCTAACTCTGGACCTATGATTATGGGTAATAACTTGGCCAGCGGTGGTAGCGGCTTCAATATGGGTTCGGTTTACGGAGATGAGAGCTTGCCTCCCGTGCCCGGTTCATCTAGTCATGGCCACAGCCACGGCCACGGCCAGGATGAAGAGCAGCGGGACCCATTTGCACCTGACTATCTCTACCAAGCTCCTCCTAACCCTACTATTTAATGACTGGCATGACCACGAAAGATTAAGATCCCGGGAATCTTTTCGAGACCGAGGTTTGCGAGACTCTGCGGCGCGGTCTCGGATAAACTCACCCTCATGAACGAACCACAAACTGTTAGAAGCATCTTTATTAATAGTCTTTTGAGATATAGAAACAATAGCAAGGCCACTGCTATTTCCCTCTTGTACTGTTTGTTGCACTGTTAATTCATGTTATGCATTTGGTATATACATCGTAATCCATAATACTCGCTAGTCAATAAATATATAAGATAGTTTAAAAAGACGAAGGGCCGCCTGAGAATGCTGCTACAAGACCCATGCCTTCATAATTTGCTCCAGAGTCACCTCTCTTACGCTGGATTCGAATCGGTTGCGACCTAGGCACGCCAGATGGACTCTGGGGTTGTGGAGCCATTTGTGTCTGTTGACTCTGTTGGGTCTGCTGAGCCTGTTGAGCCTGTTGAGCCTGATGCTGGGCCTGCTGCTGAGCCATGTGTGGAGATTGAGGCTGCTGAGCGTGTGAGCTAGGTGAGTGGAGGTGTGAATGCGGAGATAGAGCTCCATGGCTTCCATGGCTTCCAAACCCATGCCCGGGGCCAGGGGGCGAATTCATGGCTCGCGAAAGGTTGAGGGCCTCGTCATGAGAAATTCTCGATGTTGACATTCTTCGCTGGGGCAAATTGTTATTTTGCGCAGCATGCATAACTGCCGACGAGTATCGCCGAGGCATGTCCTGAGGCACCGGGGGCCCAGAAAGACTATTGGACCGAGTCATGTCACTCATTCCTGGTTGCTGGTGGCCAAAAGACCCAAACCAGTCTAGAAATGAGTTTCGTCTGGAATTGGAATTGGGATTAGAACCAGAAGATCCGTCCATTGCAGTAGAAGAGATAAAGAGATAAACAAATATTCAGAACCGCTGTCACAGCAAGTTTTACCCTGTCTGGTCACCAGCGCTCCTTCAACACAAGTGGACTTGAAATGGGGGCAGTGGGAAGATCAGTAGTTCCAGTTCTACATAATCATGCGGTCGCGGACAAGATATACGCAGGGACACCGCCTACGCTCAGTGCGGGGAGGCACGTGAGTGAGCCTCACTCACCTGATACCGGGACAAATGATGCCTCGCTCGATATAGGCTGAAAAGCGACAGGGATGACAAAATGAAGATACGGTTATATTTCAATGCTATGGTCATTAAATTATGCAAATTCTAGGCTAGTGAAGTTTAAAATTCCACGACGTAGCAGATGTGGGAGTAGGCGGTACCACTGGCAATTGATCTGTAGACCCGTTGTCATTGCTTAAGGACCCCACGGATCCCAAGCGAAGAGGACGGAGCGTCTTTTGGCTAGGGGTGCAGGCCCGCTTGGTAGAATTGGACTGGTCGCTTACCATGGACAAAAAGCTCTCGTCGCCATCAATGTCAATGGAACTCGCTGACCAGGTTGATTCGGCAGACCCAGTAGCGCCACTGCCGGATGCTGTCGAAGATGGTGAACATTCGCCATTGGTAGTGGTGATAACGCTAGAGGCGGTACTGGCGGTGGATGGGTTAAATATTATGCTTGACCACGTTGATGGAGGCTTGACTAGCCGGTTTATGGACCGTACACCAGTGCTGACCCCTCCTACTGCTCCAAAATTGAACAGAGAATTGGCTCCAGACGCGGTATTAGATGATGTGCCAGTCCCAATGTATGAGTGAGTACCCTGACGCTTAGCCACGTCAATGCGAGGGGACTTGATCTCGGATCCCTGGGATGCAGCGCTGAATGTCCTGCGGTTGTTAGCCATCTGAGGTCTCTGATGGCTTACCCGGCGGTGGAACAAGGACAACGATCGCTGGGTGATATTAGGGTTAGAGTCTTCTACCACCCGTTCAAACTCCTCAAACTCTAATAGTCTTTTGACTAGTCTCTCCATTGACAACTTGAGAGCTCGGTTGTGATTCTGCAGAGATCGCACTTCAAACTCCAGCTCGTACAGCTTCTTGCTGCTATTAGTGGCCTTTTCATTTGTACTTTCAGGTTCAACAACGTCACTGTGCTTAGGATCCACTTCGGCCTTTGGCTCAGAGTCCTCATCTCGTCCCTCTGGTTCCTCTGATGCACTAGTTCTACCATTGTCAGAATTAGTATCGAATTCCACCGCAGCAAGTTCATCGGCAAGCGATAGCTCTCCCATGACAGTCTTTTGAGCCAAGACAACCTGGAAGCCTTCGTTTTCATCCATGAGTCTCGAATTGAGCAACTTGACCTGCTCCATTTCCTCCTTGACCTTTTCATGCCTCAGAGCATACTCCTTGGACACCAATTCAAGCTGTTGCTTGACCATGGTGAGCTCGTTAGTGAGCCGATCAATCGTGGCCTGCGAATGATCCTTCTTTTGGAAAAAGTAAGACGATTTTTCTTGCTCGTGATGAGATGATGATGTTGATGCTGATGATGCTGATGGAGGGGTGACCGATTTCGCCGCTGTCAGCAACGCTGGTGATGGGGTCCTTCGTGGAGTTTGTGACAGATGCATGTCGCTCTTGTCGGTATAATCAGTCGTGTACGTATTGTTATTGCTGCCAGCAGCTTCTTTTTCTGTTAATGCATTCTTTAGGCGAGCAATGGTTCGTTGATATTCAGTCTCCTTGTCGAGCCATTGCTGCTTTTCATTGATGTTGGTCATTTGCTCCACCGACAGCTGGTTTTCTGCGTCCTGGCGGGCCCGTTTGGCATGCTTAAGTTCTGCTTGCAAATGTGCAATAGTGTTGTTGTGATTCTCTACCTCCATCTCCAACCGAGTCTGGTTAGCATGGGCAATATCAATGGAAGACCGCTGCTCCTTGACCAGTCGTTCCAAGCGCTGGGTCTCCATCTCCTCAAATTCCAGAGCCTGCTTGAGAGCATCGTTGGCAGCTATCACGGACCCTAGATCTCGTTTGGGAGAAGCCAGATGGCCAGTATACCGGGATAACGGTGACGACTTGAACTGAGATGGACTCAGTGCTGCTGGCAACATTGATGGCGATTCGTCTCCATGGGACTGCTCTTCTAATGGTCTGTCACGAATGTGAGTTGCTGGAGGACTACGTAGTCCCACTGTATAAGGCCGAGACTCCATTGGCACAGAAGCTTAGCAATATGCGCCCGCGATCAAGTTTCAATATAACGTCAACCTTAAGCAGTGTCCCTAAGCTCAGGTTCTAACAAAAAAAGAGAAACAGAAAAAAAAAAGGAAAAAAACCAGTGTCACAAACCTTATTTACACCGTGAGGGAACAAGATCGTGCCCGATGAAAGATTTGCCAGGTTGTTTGTTAGTACCACACCCCCAAAGGTTTATGTTCTCTAGGTGGCTTGGTGATTGCCTCCCGGAGTCTAAAATGATGTACACTCCCCCCTTTCTTGACACCCCCTGAAAGCGGTAGGTATCCGTCGGTAAAGTTGAGCGGTGCGAATCCACGCTGAGAGCGGCCAAAACAGAGTTCAGTGCGTAGAGTCCGTGCGAGTGTGTTTGTGAGAGAAGGTCGAACACAAAAGGACACGCCTGCAGGTTAACTCCGTGTGGTCGTGCCTGGGGTTCAGGCCATCAATAAAATGTGATGCGGGTGCGCCGTGAACTAATTTGGACGTGCATATAAATAGTGCAGGAGTCGGATCTAGGGGTAATTATCGGTTTTCAAGAAATCCCGTTAACTCGAGCCATGTTTAGAGAACAAGACATGTTGTCAATGGGATTCAGCTAGGTAAAGGCCAGCAAAGTGGATAATTTCGCCTGAGATATAGTCACCGGGTGAATGATTGGATATGATACTTATTTTGACGGCATTCCTGATCCGTCAGGTAGACGCATCTCTCTGTGCCCCATCGACGCTCATATAGACCATCGCCGGCGACTAGAAGCAGCTGAGAATGTTGTCCTGGCCAAGGATGGTGTGTTATTTCCACAAACTGGCAAATATAGTAATGTTTATTATCAGTCGTAATGATGAATGGCCAGTGGTTATGGTTACGTAGCCACAGATTGATTGCTCTATTCACATGGATATATACATACAATTATTGTGTTGAGATATGCTTTCGACGTGAGTTAGTTCACCTGGTAATCCTCAGTTCTGTTTGGTGACGACTGGTGCCCTGGTAGGGCCACTGAAGTGACAGACTCGACTGTTTACTGCTAATTGCTGATCTTGCGACTTGAACTAGTAAATCCGTTTATACGGTTTTTACATTATTTAGAGTATTATGGTATTTATAGTAGTATAGTAGTTATAGTATTAAAGTATTATAGTATTATAGCATAAAAGTATTTATAGCATTGCAAGTGGCATTACAAGTGCAACGGTGGTTTAATACATGAACAGAGTGACAGGTGGTTTGCGTAAGGCACTTTCAACGGTTCCGCTACGTTCCGCGACTGCATTGTAATTGCTATTACGGCAGTTGCCTTGAGAAGCTTCCCCAAATGGGTATCATAGTCAACCACAGACAAAAGCCCATCAAGCAGCGACTGCCATATACAACACTCTGCACACAATCTCCCCTCAATTTTCTCTTAAGCTCTTCGGGGTCCCATTCTACTATCCGGTAACCGGCATGATCTACTATTCCAGTTAGAAAAACGTTGCAATACCTGCATACAGCATCCCTGCATATTCCAACGATCCGAAACCGTTGGGAGCTATAAGGTTCTTCGTAGCCAGGGCCCGGATATGTCTTCTGTCACTACGTCTGCCACCCCATCGTAGTGGCTTATTACCGCAACGCTGGAAGAGCAACACATACTCCTGTGATCCTGGAACATGTTATTCCTGTGCACTTGAAATAGTCGGGCTACTGTTTAACCGGTGCAACATCTAACGGTATTAGCATTTTCCGGAGTGGGCCGCGCAAAATGGCAGTCTTCTTGCTATAGCTTTGGCATGCCATTATCATGCTAATTCTATTGCCTCTATTTATCACTGTTCAGACTGGTCCACCTTGCGAAGGTTCTTTCCCAGATGGCTAGCATCGCCAAAGACATCAATGACGCCGTTGCGAGTAGCCTTATTGACCAATACAATTGTAAATGAAGTGTTATAGGGCACTCGAATGTCTCCGTCGTGCACCTTAGACGAAAACACAAATCCCCGCTGCAGTAGGTGTACTGCAAACTTTGAGATGACTCCTCCATGGGATACAATCATGATTGTGTTGTAGTTGCTTTCCAAGGCATGGTCCACCGCCTGGTCAAAAGCTCTATTCAATCTATGCACTGCTGCCTTTGCTGATTCGCCATAGTCATGGAAAGTCTTTCCTTCGTTCTGGGCCTTAATGCGAGCATCCTCCACACTCATACTCTCGAGCTCTCCCATGGCTCGTTCACGCAAATCTGGCCAGTACGTGGGCTCTAAACTACTCTGACCGGCATTTTTGAGAATAATCTCTGTGGTCTGGCGGCACCGTTTAAGGTCGCTAGACCATACAGCGTCTATGACACACTTTTCATCCCGAAGTCGTTGGCCCGCTAGCGACGCTTCCTTGATTCCGGTCTCGTTTAGGTCGGTGTCCAGATGGCCCTGTAAAATGCGCTGTCGGTTATGATCAGTCTGGCCATGTCGGACCAGGATAATACGCAAAGGTGGTTGGTCACCGGTCATATTATTACTATTTTGGCTGGTAGTCAGATGCTGGTGAGCTAGATGCTTTTTCAACACCGTACTCATGACATTCTGTCGGACAACGGCTGCAATTTATGGCTGCTCTCGGGGTTTGAGTCATGGTTCGAAGGCTAAACCTGATCACCGAAGCCTCACCATCGGCGGCTGGGCGCTTGCGTCTCAGATAGGGTTGATTATGGTTTCTGGAAGCAGTAATGTTCTTGCTTGCTGTGGAAGCAAAATGCTGCTGTTGTTATTTTTCTTGCTGATTTTTTTTTTTTTTTCCTGTTAAAAAAATGCTACTTGAGTTAACTATAATCGGGATACTTGAGGATGTTTTGCAATGAGGACATGCCAATTGGTGGGGGCGTGAAATACGGAACATTGGAAAGCGCATCCTCCTGTACGGTGTCCGACATGAGTATCTTTTGGAAATACTCGTACGTGACCGTCAATCCGTCCCAAATACGAGAGCATTCATGCACCCGTGCCAATAGCCACGTGAAAGGTTCATAATCTCTCAGCTTGATGCGCCCGGTCAGATAGGCCTCAGACTCTAGGAACAACTTGAGAACAGCAGAGGTACAGATGGCATAGAAGTACTCAAACGAAGGAGGCGCCATGTTATTATATGCTTCAGATGAGTTGCGGCATATGAAATAAAGCTGTTCTGCAGTATTGCAGTATTCGGGCCCTGCTCCAGCAATGATCAAGATTGACATGACGGTCACATAGCCCAACAGTAACTGGGCTTGCTGGGGGGTGATACGGTTTAGATCCTGAGGTTCACGGCGAACCAAAAACCGGTGAGCCCCAACGTAATCAGGACAGGCGCTGTACCACGCTGTCAATTCTTGGGCTTGCCCATTAAGAAAAGCCATTTTCTCTTCCACGCTCATTTCGCCGGGCCATCCGGCTTTGTTTGTTTGTGAGATGATAACGTTTGACAATCGGGACAGTTTCATTACATGGTTGAAGGTGCTGATAAGGTGCGAGGGCATTGAATACGCATGGGGAGAATAGGGTGCTGGCGTCCACAGTTCATACTCTTCTGAGGTCAAGTCTTCATCAACGTCAAAATAATCGGAAGCCCGGATCTGTGGCACTCTTCCTATGCGCCCCGAAATGAAGGTGTCCATAATGCAGCAAAATTTCCAAGTCCGCCTAGTAGACACTGGCATTGCCACGTTGTACACTTGAATACCCAATTCCATGGAGATACGGATTGCATTTCCGGTGACCATCCACGCATTGCTCCAGAACCCACGAGCAAGATAGTAAAAAGATTGAATAAGAAGGGCCTGAACCGTCTCAACTGTATGTCTACACTCCAAGGCAGAAATGGACACGTTATGAAGGATCTGCGCAAGGTGGGCACTAGATTTTTCAGACTTGACGTAGTGGTAGCCTAGAATTGCAGCTGACCACAGCATACAGGTCTGGGCACTCTTCTTGACGGTCTTTTCTTCTGTACTGGTGTTTTCTGCCAGTTTGATAAGCGCCTGTTTGTCCACCATCGGGAACAGAGAGTGAAAGTACGCAAAGTAGTACTCCAGCAGTTCCATCATGTTGTATGGCTTGACCAGACGAGACCATGATTCGATATTAAACGTGGGTTGAGTCAAATGCAGACGCTCAAACGAGGCAATGAACGAATTGTCAAACCCTGATGATGGTCCGAAGTCAAGGACTTCTTCCGTGTCACTCTGATCTTCTATCGAAGGAGCCCGACCAGATGATGGCTGTCCGCTAGTATTGGTTGCTCCTGACGCTGGAGCACCAGAGTTGCCCGTAGATCCCGAGTGCTTATGTGCAGACATGTACGTTAAAATCGGAACCTGAATGGCATCCAGAAATTCGTCGGATAAAACTTTTCGAGGGGCAGAGTCTGTCGATTTATCATCATCGCCGCCAGAGTTACCCCACTGCGCTACTAGGGACTGAACATACTCCTCTCCGTTTTCCATGGATCGGGTAACTAGGGCAAGGATGTTGAGTAATCGATCATTTGTTTTCTCCAATTTTTCGAGATAACCCGAAGGAATTCCTCGCTTTTTCGGGGTCGAATATGCACAGGACAGATTTGAATTAACACAGGGTCCACAAGGCAGAGCACCATCGCACTTTGCCTTTTTGGTTCTGCATTGGTCGCATGCGTGTTTATTTCGCCGTCGTCTAGGACGATC
Organism: Blastobotrys raffinosifermentans; assembly: GCA_003705705.2. NCBI lineage: Eukaryota > Fungi > Ascomycota > Dipodascomycetes > Dipodascales > Trichomonascaceae > Blastobotrys > Blastobotrys raffinosifermentans. The sequence continues at coordinate 119,130 of PPJH02000020.1, forward strand.
GTTTGCATCAGTCCCCTGGATATTTTGAGCATCTTGTGCTGAGCTGTTAGTAGTACCTTCCTGAGATCGTCCAGAAGCTGGTCCCACAGGTAGAGGATAGAACGTAATGGGTTGCGAATTAGGTCCCACCGGACCATTTACAGTGGCTGCAGACGTTGGTGGCTGCTGTAGTGGCTGTTGATGTGATAACGTTTGAGGAGCCATACCTGTGCCATGTGGAATCGGGTTCCCCAATCCAATGTAGTTGGTGTCCAACGAATCCTGTGGATCCAGCACCTGGCGGTACGTGTATGGAGGGTCGTAAGGGTATCGATCCATGTTGAAACCCCTAGTGACAGAACCCAAAAGACTGCTCCCAGCAACGATGAGGAACAGAAAACAGGACGGAGGGCAAAAAAAAATTAAAACCTAAAGGAAATCAACTATCCACAAAACGGTGTGTGAAATACGAGGGCGTTACTCCTGAAGGCGTCAGCACAAACCAGGAGGGTGGAGAAAATATAGGACTTTGCCGTTCTGTACCAGCTCAGGTAAGATCAAAACGTCCTCTTTTGTGTTCACGGATGCCCGTACGATGGCCCAAACTACCTAGTGTCTAGCCGATCTCTGACAGCAAAGTACGGGTGAAGGGGAATAAACAGATTAAGACCGTGTGATCAACAACGTTTGCCTGGCAAAGGGTTGGCGGATTTGCTACTTCAGGTGGGCCTAACCAAGCCGTACACACCCTATCTCCGACCGGTTTAGCTGAGCTGGCCAAGCCTATGCAAACTCCCGGAAAAAGCTAAGGGAGTGGTCCCACGAATAACGATTAGGTCTGGACTGGATTTCGTCGTAGCGACCAATTGCCAGAATGGGATAAACATGTGCAATATTTAGCTTTTAATTGAAAGAGTCACCAATTTAGTCTGCGGCGATAAGGAAAATTGAACAGCGCTTACAAGCCTATGTAGAGCACAATCATCAATCGGAAACTAGATTGTATCAACTTTCCGTATAGACAAGCACCCAAACTTGAGCCATGGCAGTTGCATCTCTCTCCATTGTCTGACTGGCCTCCCAGCTTCATGTCCAAGTAGCCAGAGGTAGCCGTATAGCCCTCTAGAGTGCGGCGTGGTCTGAAGAACTTGAAATATTTTTTTTTTCAAGCATTCTCTTATCGTTTATCTCAATACTTCATTATGACCAAAAAGACTAGAAAGGTCAATCCACAAAAAACTGTGGAACCCGAGGTGTTCAGGGACTCCAAGGCCCGTAACCAGCTGGGATTCTCTAACAAGAACTATGAGAATTCATCCGAAAAGCCCAAATCAAAGAAGAACCGGGTATCTAAGGCCCCTATCAATAACAAAAAGAAGAAGCCTAGCCAGCGGGTCTACTCGGAAAAGGAACTGGGAATCCCCAAGCTTAACCGAGCAATTGATCCAGAAGGTATCAAAAAGGCCACTCGCGGTAAAAAGGGCAAGGTGTTTGCTGAATCAACCGATAGCATGATGAAAATTCTGCATGACGTTTCCGCTCAAGTCGACTCGCGCAATGCATCAAAATTGGAAAAGGCCCGTCAGCTAGAGGAAATTCGAGAGGCAAAGCGACAGGAGATTGAAAAGAAGGAGAAGGAGAAGGAGCAAGAGCTTGACAAGAAGAAGAAGGAGTTGAAAAAGACCAGGGCCAAGAACAAAACGGCCAACAGTTCAGATGGCGGTAGCAAGGCAACAGAAAAGCCTAAGAAGAAGGTGGCTTTTGCGTAACGACTCATGATTATATGACAATTCTTGAAAACCTAAATTTAGCATTTCTATATACTAATCTTTTTACAATGATAATGATGATGATGCGCAATTATCTGCTTGCTTTACACTTTAAGCGACAGTTCGTTAATATACATATACAGCAGGCAAAACTATAATTAAGCATGGCGGGTGAGAGACTCGACCTTCTCCATGTTTCCAGCCTTGAGGTTAGCATTGAGCTCAGCAGTGTACTCGGCGTCAATAACATTAAGCTCATCCTCAATCTTGTTAAGGTCTCGGAAAATAAACCAGAAGACAATTCCAGCAATCACAGTGGAGCAGGCAAGACCAACGTACATCCACAGAAGCTTGGGATCCACCGAGACAGAAGACAAGGCAATACCAAGAGCCGATCCAAATGCGTTAGTGACCAAGAACAGCGACATGATGAAGGACTTCATGTTGGCAGGAGCCTTGGTGAAAGCATACTCCAAACCAGTGACTGATGCAAAAATCTCGGACAGGGCGATGAAAACGTAAGCAGGAGTCTGAATGGCAACGTGAATGTCGTTGCTAATAGAATCCGAGTTACAGTACTTCTGAGGATCGTCATAACAAGGGCCAGATACGTAAATGAGATGCTGTACAATGGCAGCGTAAGCCATTGCAATGGAGGCCATGAAGAATCCCCAGGTGATACGAGTAATGGGCTTGAACTGAATACCCATCTTTCGCAACATAGGGTACACAAACTGGTTGATAATGGGAATGAAAATGATAATGGTGATGGAGTCAATGGACTGCATAATATCATTAGGCATTCCGTGAAGGGCCATCTGACCAGCCTGGGACACAAAGTTGTTCACCATCTGTCCGTACACAAGCCAGTAGATGGGATAAAAGACAAACACCTTGCATGCAAGCAGAGCACGGTACACCTCGTCCACAAACAGGTCAGACCATGCAACGTCAGACTGACCCCTTTCTCTGCGCACAGAGGGCTTTGCAGAATTAAGGCTGAACTTGTTCTTGATAGCAATGCCAATAATCTTGAAAGCGTCAGGAATGACAGATCCCATAGGTGGCTTCTTGATGTAAACATTTCGACCCAACAGCAATGCCACAATTCCAACAAAGAAAAAGGCGAAAGGAAGCAAGTAAGCAGCCCAGAAGTCAACTCGCTGCTCCAATTCGGTAGTGGCAATGTTGGACAAAGAACCGAAGTTGATACAAACATAGAAGATGAGGAAAACAGTCTGGATAGTGACACCAGGATCCACAATGACCTTGGATCCATTCTTCTTGGTCTTAACATAAGGCTTTGTGTTAGTGTACTGCTCGGCAATCATAGGAGACACATTGGACTTGATACCACCAGTTCCCAGACCAATGACAATCATTGCAATGATCAGACCTGCCAAAGAGCCCTTAGAGCCAGGTTTGTCCAGGACCGTGGGCAGAGAGGTCACAAACAACACAAGGTTTCCGATGGCGTAGATGATGGCGAACAAGGTGATAGTCTTGTACTTTCCAAGGTACGAATCGGCTACAATAGCGCCAATAATGGGAGTAACGTAGCACCAGAACTGGAAAAAGTAAGACAAAGCAGTAGCTTCTTGCTGACCCAATCCCAGACCACCATTCTGACCAGAATCTGATCGATCTAACTCCATATAGTTCTGGAAGGGTCCGGAAATACCGTAATAGGTGAATCGCTCACAAAGCTCCACAACAGCCACCAGCCAAGCAGCAGGAGGCAGAGTGTCGGCGATCTTGGGAAGAGTAGCCAACTCTTCTTCAGTAGGCTCAGGTCCAAGAGGTTCAATCTCAGTCAAGTTGACGGGGAGATCCTCGTCTGCCAACTTCTCCTTCTCATCGATAGAAGAAGCATCAGACTGACGGTTCAACTCGTCATTGCGAAGCTGGTATTGTTCTTGAGTTTCGTGAGTAGTCGACATGGTTTATCGATTATCACAAAAACGAAAAGGAATTATAGCAAAGAAAATAATAAGGGGGGATGGGTGAGGAAAAATATGGGGCCAAAGCAAACAAAGGGTGATACCACTCCGGATCTCGCGAGGTTAAGGTTTTTTTAGCCAGATCGGAGATTAAAAAACTAAACGGGTATAATGCAGTAGGATCGACTTTCAAACCCCTTGGACTAACCCTGTCACCAGCAAATGATTTTGGGGGAGCGTTGCTCTGGGACAAGAGTCTTTTTAAACAATGTAAGGCAAATCGCAGTTTACTTTTTCCTGATCAAAGTCAGACACAAATGACTAATTTGGAGGGTAGAATGCCGATCTAGGTGTTTTTTTACTTTTTTCACAACGGTTCTCCCAAAGGTAAGTGGTCACTGGCCCTCCAAACATACATTGCGCACCACGGTAGAGAGATAAGTACGAGGGTGTGGACCAATCATAGGCTCCTTCCGGGTGATTTAGACTAGTTGCTACCCGATGGCTTTAGACCCTCATCTCATCGCACGGCACTAACAGCCGAATCTGCCGATACAGCTTTGTTCTTGGCTGTAAGGGACCGGGCGGATCAAAACCTTGGCCCATTGTTGGCGGGCTTGGCTTGGCTCTATGGTCGAACGGTCGGTCTTAGAAGGAGGGGATCACCCATGTACTGGCATCCAGAGCGGGTGAAGACAACCTGCTTCTGCGGTGGGCGGGGCACGGCAGCATTCCATGATGTTTTTTGTTTTTTTTTCTCCTGTACATGCAACCACAGCGTTGCATCCATCATCGGATGTTGGTGTGTGCCGGCGCCCTTCCGGCAGTTTTGAATCACGGATCGATTATCCGGGAGGCTTAATTTTTGTGTCTGGAGATCTAGATCTCGTGGTCCATTGACTCATTTGTCACTTGGCAAATGTGGCAGTGGCGGAACTTTCAAAGTTAGGGTACTTAGTTAGCGGCTTCATTTGTTAGGACCGTGGCGTTTAGGGCATTATGCGTATCCCTTTTTTTAAACGCACACCCCACGAATATGCAATCATCTGCGTCGTTTTTTGAGAATCCCAACTATTTCGGGTGTGCTCAGCTTCAACGTGGCCAATCATTGATTCCATAGTGTCGGGGTAATGCTCCCCAAGCCAGGGCCTCTACGCAATTCAAACTGTAGATGACGATATCATGGCTTTCCCTTTGCATCAAGGAGATATGGCCAGTAAAAAAAATTCAATCCCATTCTAATTGGCTGCCCCTCATCTTGGACCTCCCAATCAGTACTCCTGGCGCCTATTTTCGGATCGTCGTTAGAGGTGCCAGGAATGCACCGGGTTCGGGGTAGATTGATCGAACCGAATCTCAGAGATGAGCTAGTAAATACCAAGCAAACAAAGTTTTTAGCTTCTTGTCGTAAAGTTGACTATCCATGATTGTCGTAATTTGTGAATAGGTCTCTCGGCAGACAATAAATACTACCTTCTCGGGTCTCCTTCTGCATCCGAGCTGCCTTCGAATACCGTTGCGCCTATTGCCGAGCAGCGAGCAGGCTATAATAGATTAGTATGATCCGCGTTGGTCGAATGCACTGTCTCGGGCACTGGCATTGAAACATGGGGTCTAATTGTGGAGAGTGAATCTGATCTGGAAGAGCTTCCTGTGCAATGGGTCTCAATACGAGCCTCTCGCCATCATTATGCCAGGAGCGTCTCATCCGGGACTGTTTGACCGTATGAATTCGAGTCCTATCGTGGACTGTTGGCTGGAGTACATCTAGGCCGTCATCGTCGTGGAGTATCTAGTCCATTGACATGGTCGTGGATTATCTACGCCATTGATATTGCCGTGGAGCACCTACAATTCGATGACCTATGGCGGCAAGAGCCCGTGTGTTGGTTATCTTGTGTTTGTCGGCTATTGTGTAGCCACTGTTGAGCCTTTTGAACGACGTACTTTAAGTACTTGGACCTACAATGATTACTGGCAAACCAACGACACCTGGGTGTGATCAACGTGAGAAGAACTCTGGGGTAGCGGGGATTATTTATCCCTTCTGCCTCCCCTGTTCTCCTTTATCTTGTTTGGGGCTACAATTGGTCGGTACAAGTTAGTCATGTTTGCAGAAAGCGGACTTTCATGCATGGACCCCTAGCCAGCAGTTGAATTGATATGGTGTCCCCTAATTGACTCCCATCAGACAGCTCACGACTACCGTCCCATAGACTCCTTGACATGTATCAGTCTGTTGAGTATACGTCGTTTGCAATGCTTTTGCGGCATGGGTGTCATTAAATCCTTTGGAGTTGCCCGGACGTTCCGATTCCAGGATCCACTAAATTATGCCCGATACTATGTCCGAATGCGTATCTCGTTATCATAGGGCATGACGATTGGACAGCCGTTGAAGAAACGGGTGTGGACACCCGTCTCGGGTTACTGTTGGTTGTTTGGTTCAGTTGGTTCAATAACTGCGACTATTGATTGATCATGCGTGCTACATTGGGTTTGAATTACTTGTGTAATAGCAATGTAACGGTAATTAACAAAAATAATGAACTGGGGAATTATTTGTCCGGTAAATACAAGTGTCATAGTAGCTGTATACGAGCGATTTAACACTAAGAGATCCAGTGCTTTGACTCCAACAAATTATGTTCTGCCTGCTAGTCGGGCCAACGAAATAAGCTTGTAGCTATGTAGACCTAGTCCTTCTGAGTACTCCTGGAAGTACATAGGACTCTAAAAATCGATTTGTTGCTGTTGTTGTTGCTGTATACGAGCGATATAATGGCTATATACAAGAAACATATGGTGGATATGTACAGTGGATATATAGAACCTATATACAAGAAACATATGGTGGATATGTACAGTGGATATATAGAACATATATAACAACACTATACCATGATTGATTCAAAATCGTCCTACACAAGCAATTAACTCATTAAATAGCACGAAAAACTACAAATTGTCCTTACAACAAACCTTAGCCTGTAATCTCCTGATATACAGGCGGCCCGTTTTTGTTGTGGCACCATCAGCCCCATGACCAAGTTAACGTGATCTAGTTCGTTAATCACATCACGTGCACGCGTAGATTGTGGTCTGATCCCAGATTCATATTTAAACTCGCCACGCCCCAGGAAAACGTGACTCCTTCACCTGACCAAGTCACGACTAACTGTAAGTACCACTGATAAGACTAGCGGATGGTTGAGCTTCACGGACCTGACAGAATGCGAATACTAACTAAAGACAATGCATCCAGAAAAGCGTCAAGTCGAAGAAGAAGAGGAGGCCGTCAAACGGTTCAAGGCTGCCGAAGAGGATGCTGCTGCGGCGGCAGCTGCTGCAGATAGTGGAATTGCTATCGATAACGAGCTGCTTCGCCAACAGCACAAGCAGCAGACTCAGAATGCTGCAGCAGTCCAGGCTGCGGTGCAGAGCTCTAACACTTTCCACCAGATGTTGTTGAACAACGAGCTCCCCCAGACACAGCAGATTCTCCAGGAGCGCCTCAATTCGCCCAGCGCTCAGGAGTTCAAGGCACAGCTGGCAAAGACCGCTGCCGCCGCCACTGGTGCTACCCCTGAATCTAATGGCTCTCCATACGAACCAGACACTACTGGTGGAGGAGTTCTGGCCCATGACGACCATCCACCCAACTCGCAGACTCCACGCCCCCAGGTAGGATCCGCTGAGTGGCACAAGCAGCGCCGAGATAACCACAAAGAGGTCGAGCGACGACGACGAGAAAACATCAACCGGGGAATCGAGCGGATTGCCCAGATTGTCCCGGACTGTGACAAGCAAAAGTCGCAGATTCTCAAGCGTGCCTACGAGTACATCGAGAAGCTCAAGGCTGCTGAATCAGCCAACATGGAAAAGTATGCTCTAGAAAAGCTTCTGCGGGAACAGGCTATCGAAGAGCTGTCTCAGCGCAACAAGAAGCTGACAGAAGAGGTTCAGCAGGCATGGAGGGAGACTGAGCAGTGGAAGAAGGCTGCTATGGAGCGGGGAGTCACTTCCATTGACGACACAAAGTGATTTTAATTACGAGTTATGATATATATAGGACACACTAAGTTTTTTCTTTCGGTAATATTTATAATAAGACATAATAGAGGCAATTAATTGTCAATATCTACTTCTTGATACATCAAGCCTTCCTGAACCTGGGAAAGGCCCCCATGAAACTCTAGTGCTTCCGATACCAAGCCTGTCGTATTGCCCTTGAAGGTCATAATACTGCTTGATCCTGCGTACACAACATCGTCTTCTCGCCCGCATCGGTTGCAAGCCACAAAGACCACTCGCTTTTCAGTATCTGTAGGTTTTAGGAAGGGTCTCATTCGCAATGCCCAGTAATTGACAGTTTCGATATTTAACCTATCACCGTCTAGGTTGGATACGAGCTCCTCTGCTGCCTTTACACGCTCATTCTCTGGTTGATCAGCTTCCAAGGATGGCGACTGAGTGTGCAGCCAGTTCATTGGACACAGAATGAGATTGGCTCCATTCTCTTTAGCTGCGGAAGAGAACTCGAATGCGTCGAAGGGGGCCTTGAATTTGTAAGGATTCAGGTCCATACAGATGCCCACTTGAACCTTGAGATTCTCCAGGGATGCCAAGGGGCCATGGGATTGGAACTCATGGGAGCCCTCTGAACATCCAAATTGCTCGTCTGTGTCATACAAGAAGGCTTTCCTGTGAGTGAACATGAGATCTCCTGATGGTCCGAACATGCTAGCACTGTTGAACGTCTTGTTTGCAGTTGCATCTCGCTCTGGGTATCCAATAAGAGTATGGCACCCAAGCTGTTTGGATATCTTGGAAGCCCAGTTTCCCGAGGGACCTTTGCCTGGTAGTTCCAAGTACGGGTCAATTTCCTTTGCACTGCTAAACTTGTACCCTGTTAAAGCAAACTCAGGCAGGACTAAGAGATCACATCGCCGATTTGCTAACTGAGTTGACAGGATCTGTTCTGCCCGCTCTATATTGGCCCCTACGTGACCTATCCGAGGGTTGAGCTGAAGAACCGCGATCCTCAGCTTGACCATTGCAAACACGGAACCGATAAAGTTCAACGGCTGTGCAAGATACTCTCAGATCCTGAGACTGATTCCTACGGACCATTCATCATCATTGAACAGATGAAATAGTGTATAAAATAATAAACGCAAAACAATAGTCAAACGGTAGGTCGGATGAGACCAGATACCTTCTTGGCATCTTGAGCTTCCCTTAGCTACAGTATCCCACCATTCGGCCACCTGCTGAGCAATACACAACGCCGCATAATGCGTCTAGAGATACCAATACCTAGCATCTTTACACTAATGACTCATGATGCATCTATAATACCTGCTTACTATGCAAACAGACATTTCTCAGCTGAACAATGGACCCCATTTCAAATCCAATTGCGTCATTGATATAGAACGTTCTAGGGTACGGCTAGCGGCTCCCCCGGATTCCAGAATCTTCCAGCCGCACCTCGAACCGCCCATCGAGGTGCAGAGAAGGTTCCAATGTCTCAGATAACCGAGAGCCACAATGCTATAAATTGAAGCTCATGGTGGCACCATCATCTCATCCCCATCATCTACAGGAGCAACAACAACAACAACAACAAATCAACAATGCAGTTTGTCCATCCATTCTATGACGATTACGCCTATGTCCCCGGCTACTTGCAGCCTAGGCCAATGTATGTCAGCTACCAAGATCTGGTTGAGGCCGAACAGCAGCGTCGCATGGAGCAGTACCGGCTATACCAGGAGCAGAAGGAGCGTGCTCGAAGAGCTGCTCTTGCCCAGCGTCACCGAGAGGAGATGATGCGACGCGCTGCTTACGAAGAGGAAATGCAGCGAAGAGCTGCCCTTCAGGAGGCTGCTCGCCGCCAACGACTATACGAGGAGAATGAGCGAAGAAGAGCCATTGAGCGAGCCCAGGCCGAGGCACGCGCTCGTGACCAGTATGGTCCATTCTTCTCCCTCAACTCGATTTTCGGGTACCCATATGCTCAATATGCCTACTCTGAGGACGGAGAAGATGAGGATGTGGAGATGTCTGAGCCCGAGACTCCAGATCAGGAGTCTGCTCAGGTACCAGTTCAACAGTTTGGATTCGCATCTACTCCTGTAAAGGTACAGGTTACAAGCGAGCGACCAGCTGCAACTGATGAAGATGAAGATGACATTTACAGCCATTGCCCTGTCGCTAACCCCACGCGAGTAAGCACTGAGGCTCCTCTTTATCCCACCAAGCCATCTGAGCCATCTGAACCAGCGGGAGCTGGATTTGAGGACGTTGTCAAGGACTTTCTTTCTCAGATTGAGCCATCTCGAGAAGATAACCAGACTACCCCTGCCACTCCTGCTGACGACAAGCAGGACGACACCGAGCAGGAGGAAAAGGTAAAGGAGACCAAGAAGGAAAGAAAGGAAAGACGAGCACAGGAGAACGAGCAACTAAAGCAAGCTCTGGATTCTATCAAGGAAAAGGTTGACCATGCTGTGGAGACCTACGAGAGAATCTTCAGTAACGAGTCTTCGTCAGGATCCGATGACGAAACATCTACGTTGACTGCAATCAACTCCAGAATCAAGGTTCTCCAGAAGGCCCAAATGACACTTGAGCAGCAGTACACAAAGCTTGACACTCTTCCATTTAAGGCTCGCGGTGATCTCAAGAAGATTAAGCATGAGCTGACCAGTCGATCAGTAGCAATGGCAGATAAGGTTGACGACCTCATCCGATCTTTGGAGTCCAACCGAACTTCGATTCTCGCTAAGCAGCAACAGGACTCTGAGTCTGATACTGACAGCGATAACGAATCAGTTAAGGCTGAATCAGAACCCGAGACCAGGGTCACCAATGATCAGCCAAAGAAGGTGAGAAAGGTCTTTATCGAAACCGTTCCTGATGACAGCGACTTTTAAGCCTGATAAGTAGATCTTTTGCATGATACTTATGACCAGAATAATAATAATATGGATTCGATTTCAACCCATAACCAAGTTCTCAAGTAGCAATCGTCATTTCAACAGCAACTAAACTCGTCATCATTCTGTTTTTTGACCTACTACCAGCATTGTCTGTTTTCTGATCTTAAACATAGGCCCGTTCTTTCCCATGACCGGTTCCGCTCCAGGCTCGAACTGCGACGCGCTGCTTACGAAGAGGAAATGCAGCGAAGAGCTGCCCTTCAGGAGGCTGCTCGCCGCCAACGACTATACGAGGAGAATGAGCGAAGAAGAGCCATTGAGCGAGCCCAGGCCGAGGCACGCGCTCGTGACCAGTATGGTCCATTCTTCTCCCTCAACTCGATTTTCGGGTACCCATATGCTCAATATGCCTACTCTGAGGACGGAGAAGATGAGGATGTGGAGATGTCTGAGCCCGAGACTCCAGATCAGGAGTCTGCTCAGGTACCAGTTCAACAGTTTGGATTCGCATCTACTCCTGTAAAGGTACAGGTTACAAGCGAGCGACCAGCTGCAACTGATGAAGATGAAGATGACATTTACAGCCATTGCCCTGTCGCTAACCCCACGCGAGTAAGCACTGAGGCTCCTCTTTATCCCACCAAGCCATCTGAGCCATCTGAACCAGCGGGAGCTGGATTTGAGGACGTTGTCAAGGACTTTCTTTCTCAGATTGAGCCATCTCGAGAAGATAACCAGACTACCCCTGCCACTCCTGCTGACGACAAGCAGGACGACACCGAGCAGGAGGAAAAGGTAAAGGAGACCAAGAAGGAAAGAAAGGAAAGACGAGCACAGGAGAACGAGCAACTAAAGCAAGCTCTGGATTCTATCAAGGAAAAGGTTGACCATGCTGTGGAGACCTACGAGAGAATCTTCAGTAACGAGTCTTCGTCAGGATCCGATGACGAAACATCTACGTTGACTGCAATCAACTCCAGAATCAAGGTTCTCCAGAAGGCCCAAATGACACTTGAGCAGCAGTACACAAAGCTTGACACTCTTCCATTTAAGGCTCGCGGTGATCTCAAGAAGATTAAGCATGAGCTGACCAGTCGATCAGTAGCAATGGCAGATAAGGTTGACGACCTCATCCGATCTTTGGAGTCCAACCGAACTTCGATTCTCGCTAAGCAGCAACAGGACTCTGAGTCTGATACTGACAGCGATAACGAATCAGTTAAGGCTGAATCAGAACCCGAGACCAGGGTCACCAATGATCAGCCAAAGAAGGTGAGAAAGGTCTTTATCGAAACCGTTCCTGATGACAGCGACTTTTAAGCCTGATAAGTAGATCTTTTGCATGATACTTATGACCAGAATAATAATAATATGGATTCGATTTCAACCCATAACCAAGTTCTCAAGTAGCAATCGTCATTTCAACAGCAACTAAACTCGTCATCATTCTGTTTTTTGACCTACTACCAGCATTGTCTGTTTTCTGATCTTAAACATAGGCCCGTTCTTTCCCATGACCGGTTCCGCTCCAGGCTCGAACTGGCTCATCCATAGCTTTACCTTAGTAGCGTGCTGAAAAGTCACTCGCTTCAACCCATTTGCTGTGAATGCGTCCACCAGATCTTGCCTTTGGAGAAGACGCTCTCCATGAGAATGCCCTTCAATATCCGCCACATAGAGCCATCCGCCTATTTTAAGTTTGCTCACTAAGGTGCTGACTGTCGAAGGGACATCATCAAGATGATGAAATACCATTGACGACACAACCACATCGAAGTCAATCTTTGATGGCATGGTCGTGGTCGCGCACATCTCTATAGGGTCTATCCCTTGAAAAGAAACTTTGGCGTTAAACTGTTCAACCATCTTTGGGTCAGTATCTACACCAACAATGGCACTACAATAGGAACTCAATTCTTGGGATAGCAATCCTGTCCCACAGCCAAAGTCGAGAAGTTTGAGGCGTCCATTCCAAAGTGGGCTAATGTCTTCATCAGAACTTACAGAACTGGAATCTGACATGGAACCCAAATCAACATCCTTCACACTATGTACCTCATGATTCTCGTCATAATATTCTAATATTCTCCTTGCCAAATCAGCTATCACAGTCTGTCTCTTGGGGGAGTCGTAACTACATTGGGACATGTTGTAGAGGCAACTCGACAAGGCTACCTGTCAGGGAAGAAGAGCACCTACGTCTATCTAACAAAACATAGCATAGCATAGCACAGCAAAGTACAGCATAATAAGCAAATACACAGAGTACAACTGGAAGAAAATATGAAATAAATAAAAGGTCGACACTACCGAGCAGGGCGTGGCGTGTAAACGGACACACATCAACGAACAGTGCTAGTTCACACTAACATTTACAAGGGGAGATAACAATACAAATGGTCAAGAGAAATTCCCTGATCGAATAAGAACACAGGTTCCATTAGGTCATCTAAACTTCATTCAATGAATATTACAGCATACAGCAGAGCTTAGATGTTAAGCTTGGTTCGGCGCCAGTGTCGTCGCTTGGCGTTGTATCTACAGTTAGAACATGAATCATTATAAAGCACCTCCTTGGTAGCGGAATAAAAAAACTTACCTGATAGTAGTATCAGTCTTGAATCGGAACCACTGGGGAATGGGACGGTTCTGCTTGGAAGCCTTAGCAAGCTTGACCTTGGTCTTGAACGACTTTTGGGACTAAAGTTAGCAACCGCACAAATATTCCAACAACATGAGCGACATCAGCGAGCTCTCATCCGTGCTTTCGCAACGTATCGTTAGGTACATACTGGCATCTTTATTCGTAGTCGGATGTGTCTACAAAGTAGATTTTGAAAGCAGAAGTATACCAGAGTTTGTTAGGGCTTGTGTCGGGGGGCTGTTTCCAAATTAGGAAATAGCGTGACTGTGTTTCTTGCTAAACCCACACGTTCAAAGATGCACAGCCGTGCAACGAGTCGGACGATGAGCTCTCGGAAGGCGATAAATTGACATGCTATTGCGCGAAAAAGAACAAATTTGACATTAATTACGACAGTACTTTGTAAGATTTCAATCAATTCTTATAGATAATGCGTTTAAGGCATTAACGTAGTCACTACCCCACATCTTCACGTACATATACAAAATTTGTTCAGCTACGGCCATATCCAGGTGAAAGCACGACTTCCCGTCCGATCAGTCATAGTTAAGCACCTGAGAGCCATACCCAGTATTGCGGTCGGAGACGACGCGAGAACAGATGGTGCTGTAGTTTCATTTTTTGCTCTCTTGCGATTGAAATTTCTGGACCATTGCTTGCGCGTTCCAATTGTTTTTTACGATTTAGGATCCACGATGCCACTCTTTTAATGCTATCTGAGAGAATTAATTTCCAGTGAGGCCCACAATGGGCCACGGATCTCACTAGAAACAAATAATAGATGTCGTTTGCTTTTCAAGAAGATTCCACGCAATTGAATTAAAACTATTTCCCAGTCTCATTACTCTGTTGACAACTATGAGTTGTAAGAACTATCAATTAAGGGCATTTCTATAAGTTAGAAAAGTACATTGCTAACAATTGAAGTATTGTGAAATGATCATGCATAGATGGCTAGTGTCTTGATATTAATTATTATAATATACTGAATCACTTTGGTACCCTGTACATTGTACGCTGGCTTGCCCCAAGTACGGCTGTGAAGGTAACCCTAACTACCCTCACTTGGATTCCCGTAGTTGATGGCTTGAAACCAATAGAATAACACAAATTATATACGTAAAATACCAGAAAGATAATTATTGGTTCATACTTCTTCTTATGCAGTTACAATTGTCCTATACAGGCATTCGTTGTTGAGATACGATTCATCGACCGTCCTGAGATATGTCACGTGACTATCGTGACTGTGACTGCCTTTTTCCCAATACGGCAATACCACATTTGTCTCCCAAACTAATGCCCACTCTCAAATCTACACCTTTCATCGCTCAACCTTTGACGACACCAAATACAAAAATAATGCCCCCAAAGAACGAAAACGTCACCCTTGGTCTGCAGACCCGTGAGGGAGAGCTCGTGTTCGGCGTTGCTCGTATCTTCGCCTCATTTAACGATACTTTCGTCCACGTCACTGATCTGTCCGGACGTGAGACCATCTCCCGTGTCACTGGTGGTATGAAGGTCAAGGCCGACCACGACGAGTCTTCTCCTTACGCTGCCATGCTGGCTGCTCAGGACGTTGCTGCCAAGTGCAAGGAGGTTGGCATTAACGCCCTTCACTTCAAGATCCGTGCCACTGGTGGTACTGGAACCAAGACCCCCGGACCCGGTGCCCAGTCTGCTCTGCGTGCTCTGGCCCGTTCTGGCATTAAGATTGGCCGAATTGAGGATGTGACCCCTGTTCCCTCTGACTCTACTCGTCGTAAGGGAGGACGACGTGGTCGTCGTCTCTAAGCATCACGGTGCTTTGGCCTATTTCTTTGGCTATGTACTATGTTAACGTAATGTTATTGCTCTGCTAATGCAACGTAGGGTCATGATGCCGTTTAATTGTTCGTTTGGCTGTCCATTTTTTTCGTTGTTCAATTAGTCAATTTAATGAGTTTGTAATACTTCCCCCTATGGTTCAGCTCCACCCTGTGAACGCTGGTGAAAAAATCGCTGAATGGTTTTCAAAAAGCTAGTGCGGCTCAGGGCCCTCATGGGGCTCATAATTCCCGTGACCACACGTGATGCTATGTAGTTGGAATGAAGTGCGGAAGCATAGCTAATCAAGGGGGGTAGTTGGTTTGGCCAAGTTATCTGGCCACGAGGGATAGGGATCGTCGTACTCGACGATTGTTTCCGGCGACCTCGCCGATTGGCCAGATGTGGGTATGAAAGGAAACTTTACCCGCACCGACTGAACAAAGGTCCCTGGATCTGAGTATACTCGGTAATGACGTCAGGAATTACCTAGTATTAAAAGAGCTTGATGGGTGAATATCCACTGCTTGTCCAAGTCGAAATGCCTGGCCCATTCATTTTGATCCGCACCCTATAATCGACATATTCGAACCCCATCTGGGCCCAATGAGGATAAAATAGGATCGGGTCAAGAATGCGCACTGTCTCTAATTCAGGTACCCGAGAACCCCTAGTCAATAGGATCTGCAGCCTGCTATCCATTATGGTCGATTGATCGCGAAGCCCTTCATGCCATGGAGAGTTTTTTCTGTTTGGTATTGACCGAAGTTGGTACGAGATGGAAATCGACCTTAAACAATAGTTGATCTATTCCAACGTTGTGGGCCATCTATAACGGTCCGATTATTGTGATGACAGTAGATGATTTTTTGAAAAGAAGGAGAATTTACCCCAGAAGACCCACTTGAGACCGGCGGGACTTTATTTCCAGCGTAATTTTAACGTACAAATGCGCTTGCATGTAATACCTGCGCATAGACTGGGCATAGAGGCAGATAATCTCATGTCTTAAAAATTCGAGTATAAAGGGGATATCATTCCTGCGACCAGTATCAATACACTTCAATTACAAACAAGATGGTCGCTATTAAGCTGCTTGTCGCTTCCCTGGCTTCTCTGGCTCTGGCCCGCCCCATTGAGCCCCGATCTCCTGATTTGGGCTCGCAGCTCTCTCAGCGTATTCATAACCTTGGAGACACTGTTGGTGACCTTCTTGGTGAGGTATTTGATGCTAATGAAGTTACTGAGGTCATTTCTCAGGTGCTGACTGCGGTTGATGAGAAAATTCAACAGCTTAGCCATGTCGTCCAAGAGGTCGCTGATGAAACGAGACATGCCCGTGGGGACGTGGTAGAGGCAGTCAATGAATCTGGTCTGGGTGTCATTGTTGGTCAGCTTGGTGGTTCCGTTGATCGGATTCAGCAAATGCTTCTTAACGCCCCTCTTCCTGAGTCTCTGCGCACGGCCCTGAAGGATCTGCTTGGCGATGTTACCTCCCTCAAGGATGACATTCCCAGCACTGATGCTACTAGCGATGTCATTGACAATCTTGGAAACCTCGAGGACACCCTTGGTGGACTGATCGGCGGGGACAACGATGTCACCCAATCTTAAATGAATTACGATTGGACTTGGTATGACATAGAGATGACGGGTTTAGATAGTAATATGTAACTGAGGACAATATTTGAGGACTTTATTATCAATTCACCGAAGAATGGGGTGATACGAAGCAATTGAGTCCCAAGCGCACACTAGAGCCGAGGGGAACGGTGCCAGTAAAGTGCCGGCATGGCAAGGGTTTGCGATGGGCAGATACAGCGCAAAAGTTGACTATTCAACCCAAAAATAGATGAAATTTTGTAAATTGTTCATATACATGTTCAATTGTGGATTCTATTGAAACCCTGAACTGTGCGTACGGTTATCTACAGTAGGGTCCTGAGAACCCCTTGTCAATAAGATCTGCAGTATGCTATCCATTATCGTCGATTGATCGCGAATCCCTTCGTGCCACAGAGATTTTTTTTGTTTGGTATGGACCAACGATGGGACGAGTTGGAAATCGACGTTCAACAATAGTTGATCGATTCCAACGGTGTGGATCTAACGGTCTCGTTGACAGTTGATAACAGTTGATGATTTGAAAAATGGACAATTTTCCCCAGAAGACCCACTTGAGACCGGTGAGACTATTTCTAGCTCAATTTTAACGTACAAATCCCTTTGCATGAATATTGCAGAGACAGGCCGGTGCATAGACCGGGCATATGGGCGGATGATCCCCTGTCTTAAACTGAGTATAAGAGGGGGCATTATTCCTCCGACCAGCATCAATTCAACCACAAGTGCAAACAATATGGTCGCTATTAAGTTGATTGTCGCTTCCCTGGCTTCTCTGGCCGTGGCCCACCCCATTGAGCCCCGAGCTGTAGCAATGAACTCTGAGCTCTCTGGCCTTGTTAGCGACATTGGAAACACTGTTGGCAGCCTTCTTGGTAATGTCCAGAATGCCAATAAAGAAGGGATTGTCGAGAACCTTAGCGACCTATTGACCGATGCTAACGACCTTTTTCAACAGCTTGGTGAGCTTGCCGGACGGGCGACCTCTGATTTGGGCAGTGCTATCGACGATCTGAGCAAGAACAATGATCTGACTTCAATTCTTGAGAAGTTTAGTACTTCCCTTGAGAAGGTTGAGCAGCTGCCTGCCGACGATGTCCCTGTGGCTAGCTCCTTGCTCTCTGCGATTAACGATGTCAGGGAGGTACTCACGCGCGAACTCGGGGAGAGCGTTTCCGAAGTTACAGTCCAAGGCCGTGAACAGCTGAGATTTCTCGAGGAGAGACTTAATACGATTATGGAGCAGATCATTAAAGCCCTAAGACAGCGATTCGATATACAGACATGACGATTTTAAGTTAGTAATATTAGCCGAAGATTATTAGCTCACTAGGATTATAGGATGATATGAAGACACTGAGTCATAATTGCTTACTTGAACCTTGAGGAAGTGCTAGTAAGGTGCTGGCATGGTAGTGGTTTATATTAGACGCACTCGGGCAGAGATCAGGTACACTTCTCAACGCCTCGTAAAGGAGACAGAAATTAACTAGATTTTTGTAATCCGTGTTTTATATGTTAGATTGTGGATTCTATGTCTACAGCGCCATGCATTGGCCAATAAATGTGTCTGACAAAACACATCTTAGCACAATTGCATTCGTAACAAATTTCCACTGGGCTTATCCAAGTGGAAACATCTGTCCCCTTCATTTGATCGGGATATTCGAACCCCAACTGAGACCTGAGGTAGATCGGGTCAAGAATGCGCACCAGCCCCTACTTCAGGTACCCGAGGAGCCCCATGTCAATAAGATCTGCAGTCTTCATTCCACAGAGCATTTTTACTTGGTACCTACCAACGATGGTACGAGCTAGAAATCGAACAAACAATAGCTGATCTATTCCAACTTTGTGGACCATCTAACGGTCCCGGTGAATGTTGATGACAGTCGATGATTTGAGACGATGGAGAATTTACCCCCAGAAAAACCAAACATGGGGACCGGTGGGAATGTGTTTCGAGCTTATTTTTTGACTTACATATCCTGCAGGAGACAGGACTGCGCATTAGACTGGGCATATGAGCGGATCATCCTATATCTTAAATTGACTATAAAAGAGGGCATTATTCCTGCAACCAGCAGCAATTCAATCTCCAAGCTTCTGTTTCAACCCACTCCACCTCAAGTGCAAACAAAATGGTGGCTATTAAGCTGATTATCGCCTCTCTTGCCTCTCTGGCCGTGGCCCAGCCCATTGAGCCCCGATCTCCTGATTTGGGCCAGGGGATTTCTCAGCGTATTGATGGTCTTGGCCTCCCTATTGCTGGGGACCTGGTCGATGGCCTGAAGTTAACGCTTACCAAGCTTGGCGACTTGATGGGCCTCATTCTCAGAGAGGCTTCTACTAGCAATCCTGAAGATCTCGGAAACCTCCGGAACACAATTAGCAAAATAATTGGCGATACCATTGGTGCCGCCCAGCCTTAATGAGCTACGATTGGGCTTGGTAGGACATAGAGGTCAGATTAGTAATATATAACTGAAGACTACATTTGGTGAATTTCATTAACAACGCACTAGAATAGTAGGGTGATACGAAGAACTTGAGTCCCAAGCGCACACTAGAGTCTAGGGGAAAGTGCCAGTAGGGTGCCGGCACGGTGGGCAGGTAAAGCGGAAAGTTGACGTTCAAAGAAAAATAACTTGAGTTTTGTAATTCTTATTCTACATGGTCAATTGTGCATTCCACTCAGAACCCCGAACCATGCAAGCGCTTGTCTACACCTCTGTGTATGCAGCTGGTCAACAGGTGTGATGAACACATTCGCAACATATTTTTTCAAGGCTTACCAGCCTGTCACTATTATTCTACCGTCTGAATTATACACTTTCAAGCAATTGCTCTTATAATTGCAACTCTACTTTGCCATTTAAGATGAATAGTTCGAACTTGATGCGGCTCAGGGTCTCAAACCATGTGAGGCTGTGGTCATCACCCTTCACGACTAACAGAACCTTGCAACATTGGAATGAAGCGACAATGTTATTTTGGGGTTTATTTTCGGTTCGATCCGCGAGGGGAGACCGGAAATAATTAAGGTGGTAGGTTAGCGGAACTATACGGTCGCGAGGGATAAAGATTGTCGTTGTAGACGACTGTTTGGGAGACTAATCCTTGACGGCGGCTGGTGGTTGGTATGAAGGGGAACCGTACCCGCACCGACTGAACAAAGGTTTCGTCAGGGTGACTTGGTAATGACGTCAGGAATTGCCTAGTATTAGATGAGCTTTACCGGAGAATACCCACTGGGCTCACCAAAGTGGAAATATCTGGCCCCTTCATTTCGATCGGGACCACCATAATCGACATAATGTCATCCCAATTAGACGCTGAGGTGGCCCCCCTGTCCCGATCTCTTCACCAATGAGATGAACTCGAGGCATCAAGAAAAGTAGGAGTCGGGTCAAGGATGGGCACTAATCCCTGTCTTTACTTCCGGGACCCGAGACCCCCTTGTCAATGAGATCTGCAGTCTGCTATCAGTGATCGTCGATCGATCGCGAAGCCCTTCGTGCCACAGAGATTTTTTTTGTTTGGTATGGACCAACGATGGTACGAGATGGAAATCGAAAGTGAACAATAGTTGATCGATTCCAACGTTGTGGACCATCTAACGGTCCCGTTGAATGTTGCTGACAATCGATGATTTGAGACGATGGAGAATTTACCCCAGAAAACCATCATGGGGACCGGTGGGACATTATCCGGAGCTTAATTTTGACGCCCGTATAATTTCCCTTGCATAATTTGGCCTGCAGGAAATGAAGGGGAGGCCGGCCGAGGGTGGCTAAACTCCTGCGCACAGACAGGGCATAAGGGCAGATAATATTATAATCCCCTGTCTTAAATTCGACTATAAAAGGGGATATTATTTCCTGATATCCGCATCAATTCAATCTACAAGCTTCCCTCTCAACCAATTCACTAAGTTCTCACCTCAATCGCAAACAAAATGGTCGCTATTAAGCTGATTGTCGCTTCTCTTGCCTCTCTGGCCCTGGCCCACCCCATTGAGCCCCGTTCTCCTGATTTGGGCTCTAGCCTATCTGGCCTTCTTGGTAACCTTGGAAACACTGTTGGCGGCCTTCTTAGCGATGTCTTGAGTCTCAATGGACCTGACATTGCTAACGACATTAGTGGCGTGCTGGGCAAGGTTAGCGGCCTTGTTGGGGACCTTGGTGGTATTGTAGGAAAGATCGACCCTAGCTTGGGTCAGACCGTTGACGACCTGCTGAAGAACAGTGGCCTGGAAAACATTATCAACCAGGTTCTTGTTACCGTCGACGAGGCTCAGCAGAAGCTGCTTAATTCGAAACTGAGTGAGTCCGCACTCAACACCGTGAAGGGTCTGCTTGGCGAGGTTACCTCCCTCAAGGGCAAGCTTTCCGATGCTGGTGCTTCTAGCGATGTCACTGACAAGCTTGGAAACCTCGAGGGCACCCTTCAGAATGTTATCGACGAGGCCAACAAGGCCACCCAATCTTAATGATCTACGATTGGACTTTGTACGACATAGGGATGACGATTTTTAGATTAGTAATATATAACCGAAGACAATAAAGATATTTGTGGATTCTATTAACAAACTCACTAAAAGAATAGGATGATACGAAGCAATTGAGGTCCCAATGCTTACTGGAGCCTGGGGAAAAATGCCAGTAAGGTGCCAGCATGGCAGGGGTTTGCGGTGGGTCGGTTAGGCGCGTTTGGACAGGGGTCAGGTACAGCGGAAAGCTGACCATTCAACGCAAACCTAATAACTGGAATTTTTGTAGTTTTATTCTACATGTTCAATTGCTGGTTTTACTCAAATTCTGAACCATGCGAGCGCTTGTCTACAGGTCCTAAAGTCCCTACAGCTCCGTGTATGCAGCTTGTCAACAGGTGTGACGAGCACTACACGTTTCAGCACAATTGCGTTCGTAACAGATTTTTCCAAGGCTTACTAGCCTGTCACTATTATTCTACCGGCCAAATTATACACTTTCAAGCAATTACTTTTATAATTGCAACTCTACTTTGCAATTGTTAATTGTCCACGACCGTCGATGACATGGGTCCCTAATGCGTGGGGGCCGCGCGCACGGCTGGGAGGACTCGACATAATAAATTATTGCAACAAAGCCAAATCAATTAGGTGAGGGCTGCAACGCATTGGCAACGAGTGACCGTATCTGACCAATGTCCAATCTGCCTACTGAAAGCTGCCATTGCGTCGTATACCCCTGATTTGTGACATATCAGCCATTGCCTCCTTAATTGTCATGCTCATATACTCTTTCTACACTAAATAAACCCCCTCACGGGGAACGCCGGCAACCCGCAGCATAACCCGAGTAACGCTCCCAACAAATTTGGCACGGCCCGGTAGATACCGGAAAAAGGCTCGGAAAAAAATCTAAATAACTTTGCAACTGACCCTTCAAAGGTTGAACAGTACATCATGTTGCGAACGGTGCGACCTTTGAGCGCCAATGGCGTCAAGGCCGGTGTGCGAGCTATGCACACTGGTAAGGATCTGGTTAAGATTAACCTTTCTGAAGACTCGTTTGCTACCTACAACTTTGATGCTCCTTCTTTGGAGGTAGAAATCTCCAAGGATGAGCTGCTCCAGATGTACAAGGACATGGTTGTGGTTCGTCGTCTGGAAATGGCTGCCGACGCCCTGTACAAGGCCAAGAAGATTCGAGGATTCTGCCATCTGTCCACTGGTCAGGAGGCCGTGGCGGTTGGAATTGAGCACGCTATCACCCGTGCTGACTCCATCATCACTGCCTACCGATGCCACGGTTTCGCTTACATGCGAGGAGCTTCGGTCAAGGGAGTCATTGGTGAGCTTCTGGGAAAGCGATCCGGTGTTTCTTACGGAAAGGGAGGTTCCATGCACATGTTTGCTCCTAACTTCTACGGAGGAAACGGTATCGTAGGAGCCCAGGTGCCCGTGGGAGCCGGAGTGGCCTTTGCCCACAAGTACCTCAACGAGAAGGCTGCCATGTTCAACCTGTACGGAGATGGTGCCTCTAACCAGGGTCAGATCTTTGAGTCGTACAACATGGCCAAGCTGTGGAACCTGCCTTGTATCTTCGCTTGCGAGAACAACAAGTACGGTATGGGTACTGCCGCTTCGCGATCCTCGGCCTTGACCGACTACTACAAGCGTGGACAGTACATCCCTGGTCTTAAGGTCAATGGAATGGACGTTCTTGCTGTTTACCAGGCCTCCAAGCTCGCCAAGGAGTACTCCACTGCTGGCAATGGTCCTCTGGTGATGGAGTTCGAGACTTACCGATACGGTGGTCACTCCATGTCCGACCCTGGTACCACCTACCGATCCCGAGAGGAGATTCAGCAGATGCGTTCCACCAAGGACCCCATCACCGGTCTCCAGCACCGTCTCATGGAGCTTGACATTGCTACCGAGAAGGAGCTCAAGGCTGTCGACAAGGAGGCCCGTGCCAAGGTCGAGGAGGAGGTTGCTGCCGCCGAGGCTGATGCTCCTCCTGAGGCCAAGGCCCAGATTCTGTTTGAGGACGTCTACGTCCCCGGCACTGAGATTCCTGTTCTGCGAGGACGCATTCCCTCCGAGAACTGGTCGTTTCAAAAGTAAACGGTAGACCTATCCATTAATCTCATTGTCTAATTTCGCTAGGGTTTACTTAGTCAATCCATTTTCACAAATCTATATTCCTACATCATTGCTAGTCTCAAATCACTTATTAGAACTTTTTCCATAGTCCTTAGCCTACTTTTTTCATGTCCCTCGACATCGATAATAATCTTATCGCCGCACATTTTTTAGATTCAACATCTACTTCACTCGAGTCGCCCTTGGAGGTTGGGTCATTACAAGAACAGACTTCAATCCTTTTGACTTTAAAAATGGGTGACGACGTTTCTCAGTATAAATAGTAAGTGTTGATGCCTCCAGTTTCCCCTATGAATTGCACTCTTGTCGGAATACTAACCAGTGATGAAATGTCAAGTAAGGTCCTACGGGTGGACCGAAGGTTTGTGGAACGCGCCAGTAATGACGCCACTGGCGATCCTGAATCTCTGGCCGGCCGTATTTCAGTACGGGAAATGGGTTCCAGAGTAGCTCGCAGCGAAACTCCTCAGTCAACTGACGACCGCTCGTCTGCTCCGCTTAAAACGATCGCTCCAAAGTCCAAGCGGTCCCGACCATCACGTCCTGATTATGCTGAAGGTACCGTTCTCGATGCCTCGGTGGGTGATCTATCGTACTTTCCATCTACCGAGGAGACTCGGGAAGTCTTTGATATGATTATGGCATGGATTCAAACTCGTCTAGAGGACCAACCTCACGATATCGTCCGATCCGCGGCCGATGCTGCCCTGTCAATTGTCAAACAAGATGGCCTGAAAGATTTAGACAAGAAGAAACAGGTCGAAGAAATAGTAGGTCCTCTTTCATCTGACCAATTTAACCAACTTTTGAACTTGTCAAAACAGATTACTGATTACGAAGATGATTCTAACACTGCTGACCCCGGCGCCATTGACCAGGGAGTAGCGGTCAATTTTGACGACAATGATATGGACGACAATGCATTTGGCTCTAGTGATGAATACTCTGACGACGATGACGATGCTAGATCATTTGGAGCTACAGATAGTGAGGAGGAACAGGAGAGTGAAAAACTAGGCGCAGCTCAGGCCCCAGAGTTAATTGCAGACACCTCAAAGCCTTCTGAAGAAGCCACCTCTTCGGCTGCTGGACAAATACAACCTCACGAGATAGATGCCTTCTGGCTACAACGACAGCTGAGCTCAGTGTTCCCTGATAGTCACGTCCTACAACAAATGACAGCAAAAGTGTTTGATACACTAGCTGCGCCAAGCTCTTTGAGTCAGTGTGAAAATGATATCATGGAGTTGTTCGACTTTGAGCATTTCGACCTTACCAAGCTGTTGGTCACAAACCGCCAAATGATTGTCTGGCTCACTCGACTAAGTCAGGCACAAACTCCAGCTGAGAGAAACCAAATCGAATCGCAAATGGCTTCTGAGGGCCTGTTGTATCTGCTACAACAATCATCAGCGGAGTCCGGGGATAGTGCTGGATCGAAAATGGAGACTGATACTTCTACAACCTCAACGAGCGCCGGTGCAGCCATCGCAAAAGATAAACTGGAACCTCGAATTGTGGATCTTGACGCAATGGTGTTTGAACAGGGTTCCCATTTGTTCTCGGGAAAGGATATTAGCTTACCCCCTGGATCCTACAAAGAGGAAACCAGGACTTATGAGCAATACAACATCCCAGCACCGAAGCTTGTACAAGACAATGACGAAAGGGTCCCTATTTCAGATATGCCTGAGTGGACGCATTCTGCTTTTTCTACCACTGCAAAGCTGAACCGAGTCCAATCACGGGTCTTTCCAATCGCATTTGAATCCGACGAAAACCTTTTACTATGCGCCCCAACCGGTGCAGGTAAGACGAACGTAGCTATGCTAACCATGCTTCGAGCAATGTCACATTTTCGCAACCCAAAAACGGGCCACCTCGATCTTGATGCATTTAAAATCGTCTACGTTGCTCCCTTAAAGGCCCTTGTTCAAGAGCAAGTTAGGGAATTTGGCCGCAAGCTTGAACCATACGGAATCAAGGTATCTGAACTTACCGGAGATCAGAACATGACCAAACAGCAAATCTCAGAGACTCAAGTGATTGTCACTACACCCGAAAAGTGGGATGTTATCACACGAAAATCCTCAGATACAAGCTATACGAATCTGGTACGACTTATTATCATTGACGAAATTCACCTGCTCCATGATCTCAGAGGTCCGGTCCTTGAAAGCATTGTTGCACGCACTATTAGGCGGTCGGAAAGTACCGGAGAAGACGTTCGCTTGGTTGGTCTGTCCGCTACCTTACCAAACTACGTTGACGTAGCTGCGTTCCTCAGGGTTGACCCCGAAAAGGGTTTGTTTTACTTTGACTCGACGTATCGACCATGCCCTCTAGCCCAAAAGTTCATTGGTATTACTGAGAAGAAAGCATTCAAGCGTTTCCAGGCGATGAACGATGCTTGTTATGAGAAGGTTATGGAATATGCTGGCCGCCAGCAGATGATTATCTTTGTCCATTCTCGAAAGGAAACTGCCAGGACTGCTAGGTATCTTCGAGACCGTGCCATGGAGGAGAAAACACTAGATCGATTCTTGCACCGAGACCTGGCATCCCGTGAAATCCTTCAGAGTGAAAGTGAGGAAGTACAGAACGCCGATCTAAAGAACCTTCTACCCACTGGTTTTGCAATCCATCATGCAGGTCTATCAAGAGCTGACCGTGCCTCTTCTGAAGAGCTTTTTGCCGCGGGAAAAATCCAGGTCCTCGTTAGCACTGCTACCCTTGCCTGGGGTGTCAATCTTCCTGCTCATACTGTAATCATTAAGGGCACCCAAATTTACAATCCTGAGAAGGGAAAATGGGATGAACTCAGCCCGCAAGACGTGCTACAAATGCTGGGACGAGCTGGAAGACCTCAGTTTGACAAGCAGGGTGAGGGTATCATTATCACGGCCCATTCAGAGCTGAATTATTACATGTCATTGATTAATTCTCAGTTACCCATTGAGAGTCAGCTCATGTCTAAACTTGCTGACAGTCTTAATGCTGAAGTTGTTTTGGGCACAGTAAGGTCTCTCGAGGAGGCCGTGGATTGGCTTGGGTATACCTACTTGTACGTACGAATGCTCAAGGATCCTCGTCTCTATCGTGTTGGAGAGGATTATTTCAATGATAAGGCTCTTGTGCGTAAGCGAATGGATTTAGCTCACTCTGCCCTGGTCATTTTGCAACAGTCCAATATGATCAAGTACAACACTGATTCTCATAAAGTCCAGAGTACAGAACTGGGCCGTATTGCATCTCATTTCTACATTTCTCACTCATCTATGGGTGTCTACAACAAGCTGCTTAAGCCCTTCCTTGGACCTATCGAACTGTTCCGTATCTTTTCTCTTTCAGAAGAGTTCAAGTACATTCCAGTGCGTCAGGAAGAAAAGCCTGAGCTTACCAAATTGCTTGAACGAGCTCCCATTGCCATCAAAGAAGGGGCCAATGAACCTGCTGCCAAGATAAATATTCTCTTGCAGGCATATATCTCGAGATTGAGGCTAGATGGATTCTCCTTGATGGCTGACATGGTATATGTAACCCAGTCTGGCAGCCGATTGCTTCGAGCAATGCATGAGATTTGTCTGCGAAAAGGGTGGAGCGCAATGGCCAAGACCACTCTGGATATCTGTAAAATGGTCGAGAATCGAATGTGGCTGTCCAGTTCTCCGTTGCGTCAGTTCCCTAATTGCCCCAAGGAGGTTATCAAGAAGATGGAATCTTCTCAAATGCCTTGGCCAAGATATTTTGATTTGGCAGACCCCGCAGAAGTGGGACAAGCTATTCGACTAGAAAAGTATGGGCGACCTGTCTACGATATGATCCAACAGTTTCCTAGGTTAGAGCTCAAAGCCGATTTTCAACCTATCACACAAAGTTTGTTGCGGATTGAGCTTGTGATCACTCCCGCCTTCCACTGGAACCCAACTGTTCATGGAAACATAGAATCCTTCTTGGTGTTAGCAGAAGATGGTGATGGAGACACTGTTCTCTACAGCGATATCTTCCAACTTCGGCAGGAACATGCTGAAGATGAGCATATTGTAGAGTTCACGGTTCCAATTTCTCAGCCAATGCCTCCGAATTACTTCATCTCTGTCATTTCAGAAAAGTGGCTGCAGTCCGAGACCAGGCTTGCCGTTTCGTTCAACAATCTGATTTTACCGGAAAAGTTCCCTGCCCCTACTGCCTTGAGGGACCTTGAGCCATTGCCTGTGACCCGTCTAGAAAACAAACGGCTCCAGGCGATGTACCCCAACTGGACTCATTTCAATAAGATCCAAACGCAAACTTTCCAGGCGCTGTATGAATCGGATGAGAGCGTGTTTATCGGCGCGGCAGCGGGCAGTGGAAAGACTGTATGCGCAGAGCTGGCTCTGATCTCATTCTGGAAAGATGTTATGGAGCAGATGTCTGAAGATGGAGAAGGGTTCATTCGACCCAAAGCACTCTATCTTGCTCCTCACGAAAGCCAGCTGGAGGAACGATATAGAGATTGGTCCAACAGAATTACGGGCTTGCTGGAAATGAAGATTGGAAGAGCGTCAGGAGAGCTGGCTCAAGACCTGAAAACTCTAGAAAAATCGGACCTGATTCTTGCAACTCCTTCACAATGGGACATCTTATCACGACGATGGCAACGCAGACGAAACGTGAAAAGAGTCACATTGATGATTGCTGATGACGTCCACACTGTTGGAGGCCTTAATGGTTATGTTTACGAGTCTGTGATTTCCAGAATGAGGTATATGGCCGCCCAGTTAGACAATCCACTGCGCACTGTGGCATTGAGCGTACCACTTGCTAATGGTAAAGATCTTGGAGCGTGGATTGGAGCAAAGAGCCAAATGGTTTTCAATTTCAGTCCCAGCGATCGAATGCATCCAATGGAGATTCACCTTCAGTCGTTCTCTATCCCTCACCACCCTTCACTTATGATTGCCATGGCCCGTCCAACGTTCTATGCTGCCCAGTTGTTGGCATCTCAGGCCCCAACGCTTGTTTTTGTCCCTGACAGAAAGCAGTGCGCAGAAACAAGTTTAGAACTCATTCGATTCTCCCATGCTGCAGGCAATGAATCTCTTTTCAGGCTGGCAGAGAAGCTTCCCCACCTTGATGACATTGAAGATAAGGTATTGCAAGAGAGTGTTAGCCATGGAATTGGCTATATTTATCCTGCTATGAATTCTACCGATAGGGATATCGTGGAGCAGCTTTTCCGAAGAAATCTTATCCAGGTCCTCCTCTGCACGCGGGATCTGTGCTGGTCCAGCCCGACTGCTAAATTGGTCGTCATTATGGGCACCCAATTCTATGATGGGTCAGAACACCGCTATATTGATTATCCAATCATTGATGTCCTGCAAATGCTCGGCCGTGGCACCAGACCCATGGAGGACTCCTCGGGAAAGGCTCTCATTCTTACCAATGCCTCCAAGCGCGACTATTATCGCAAGTTTTTGAGCGAGTCGCTGCCAATTGAGTCTCATTTACAGTTCTCTCTTCAGGATGTATTTATTCCTGAGATTAGCGAAAGAGTGATAGAGTCCCGTCAGGACGCGGTGGACTGGCTCACGTTCACATACTTCTACCATCGCATTCGAGGAAACCCAAGCTATTACGGCGTGATTGATAACACCGATATGGGTGTTAACGAATTCCTGTCGGATCAAGTTGAAAAGGCTCTCGGTGAACTGTCTGGACAGGGTGAAGAAAGTGGTGAAGGCTCGAAACTCATCGAACTCGAGGATGAAGAGGCAGAAGATGGGGAAACTGCTACTATTTCACCACTCAATGGGGCAATTATTGCTGCTTATTACAATGTCGCATTCGTTACCATGCAGACATTTGCCTTGTCTTTAAGCTCATCAACGAAGTTGCGAGGAATCTTGGAAATTGTGACCAGCGCTGCTGAGTTTGAATACAGCGTCCCTATTCGTACACACGAGGAAAGAGTTCTTGGACGAATTTATGACCGCGTTCCTATCAAGCTCCACAATCCTGAGCCAAACACTGCCCGTTTCAAGGCATTTGTATTACTCCAAGCACACTTCTCCCGTATGTCTTTACCTCCAGACCTTGTTGCTGATCAGAAGATTGTTCTGGAGAAGATTCTATCACTTTTAGCTGCGTGCGTGGATGTTTTGTCAGGAGAGGGACGATTAAACGCAATGACCGCAATGGAGTTGTCTCAAATGACTGTACAAGGTCTGTGGGACAAGGACTCTCCATTGAAGCAAATTCCCTATTTCGGTAACGACACGGTGGAAAGATGCAAAGCTGAAGGAATTGAATCTGTTGCCGACTTCATCAATATTGAAGAAGATGAAGTGCGCAATCGTATCTTGGCCATGGACGAGACCGACCCTAGAATGAGTGCAATTGCCGATTTTGTAAACGGTTTCCCTAATATTGAAATGACTCATGAGCTGGAAGAGGATACAATGGTCACTGATGAACCAAACGTGATCCATGTTACCCTTGAGCGAGAAGTTGATGAGGATGAAGAGGAGATCGACACCCGAGTCAAGTCACACTTCTACCCATTCAACAAGACTGAGAATTGGTGGTTGGTCATCGGAGATGTTAAGAAGAAGCAGCTTTATGGAATTAAGCGAGTTTCTGTTAACAAGCCTGTTCAAACCGTTAAAGTGGAATTTATGATCCCTACTGAGGGTCGACACCAGCTAGCATTGTGGTGCGTGTCAGACAGTTATTTGGACGCTGATCGGGAAATCGAGTTTTCGGTCCAGGTTGAAAAGGGTACCGATGACGATGGAGATGTGGAAATGGCTGAATAGAAGATAAAACCCCTTGATGATCTATCAATGAGCCTATGATTTAATTTAGTGTATAATATAATATTATCAATGTCGTAAGTTTTCATTACATGCAAGAGGAAGAAGATGATTTGACATGTCTTTTCTAGATAACATGCAATCAGGTAGAGAGCCATTCGTCGTAATAAACGCAAGATCCTGGATTGACTGGACCTGATGGATCGCAGACGTTAAAAACAGGACAGGCTCCACAAGCAGTTTCTGTTAGTGGCTGAGTGATTGTTTCCTTTGTGGGACCACCTCCTTCAGCTACGACGGAGGCCCAGGTTGCTCGGTATGCTCTGCCAAGATGAACTCTTTCCAGCCTGTCGTCATACACTAGCACTTCACAAAGATGTCGAATATCTGGTACAGCAATTGGCGTGCCCTGAACAATTTTGCTGTCGATTACAAACTGGTGGACTTGTTCAACAGTAGGGTAGTCAACGTGACCGACGGGATAGGATTGCTGAGGCTTGGATGGATCAGCTTCGTTAAAAACTGCTGGAAAAGTGCGACTAGCAATAAACTTCCAGACTACCATCAGCAATGTCTCGATGAATTCCGAATCCATCTCACTGTCCGTAAACCAAGGACCTCCAGTGAGCTCTGCAGATGGCTCCAAGTGGTATAACATGTAAATCTTTCGAGTGGGATGCTTGACAGACTTGATCGACTTGATCTGACGACTGTTCTCCAGACTCTTTAAACAGCGGGATACCACTGTCTGATGCAGTTGGGTTTTTGCTCGAATTGACTTCGTCCATACACCATCTCTACCAGCTGCCTGAATGCATGTGTATACTAAATGCTCATCTTGGGACATACCCTTGATCATCTCGGCCTCTTGAGGGTCGATTGGCTGGAACACTACATCTGTTCCTCGACTAGCCACTGCCACCAATCTATGGTTAAGCAGTTCTTGCATCATACCCACGATTTGCTCGGGGGTAGAATTGGGGCTAAACTTCTTGACCTCATCCTGATTATAGAACTTGATCTCTGCACTGTTGGTCGAATCTCTGAGCAGAGCATGGTGGACGGTAGCAGCTTCAGAGCTCAGTCCTTCGAATGCGGGCATTGTTGGTGAAACTGTCCAAATTGATTTTTTTTGTCTAGGCCCGATATATTAATTTTTTTGGGTAAGCATTGATTAGGATTTAAACCCTAACCCACGGCCGATAAACCACCTTAACCAGGCCGTGAGGGTGACAGGGCAGAGAAAATGGAACGACCGAATTTGAATGGCACAGAATAAATTGGATAATAATAATAATCTCGGTAATATGTTCAGAATCGAACTATTAGTATCTATACACGTACATCTATCTATCATTAATTTAATCAGACTCTTCGGAAAGGAGCTTTTCGCAGTCCAAAGCAGCCATGCATCCAGTACCGGCAGAGGTGATTGCCTGGCGGTATCGCTTATCCTGCACATCACCAGCAGCAAACAGTCCCTTCACCGAAGTGAGCGTCGATCCGGGGACGGTCTTGATGTATCCGTCCTCGTCGGTCTCAACCTGGCCCTGTACAATAGAGGTAGCGGGGATGTGACCAATAGCGTAGAAAAGACCGTTGGCCTCAAGATCTCGCTGCTCTCCGGTTCGGACATCTTCAACGGTAACATGCGACAGGAGCTTGCCGTCACCCTTGGCCTCCTTGGACACAGTGTTGAACAGGACCTCCACCTTGGGGTGGGACAGAAGTCGCTTGGCCATAATGGTGGATGCTCTGAGCTTGTCCTTACGAACCAGCACGTATACCTTAGAACCATACTTGGTCAAGAAAAGGGCCTCTTCGGCGGCAGAGTCTCCACCTCCAACAACCACCAGGGGCTTGTTGCGGAAAATGGGTACAGCTCCGTCGCACACAGCGCAGGCGGAGATTCCCTGCTGCCAGTACTTGTCCTCACCAGGCAGGTCTAGACGCTTGGCAGAAGCACCAGTAGCAAGAATAATAGCATCAGCAGTGTTGGCCTCTTGGTCCTCATTAAATTCAGTCCAGTACTTGAAAGGTCGCTGGGACAAGTCAACCTTGGAGATGGTCTCAGTGATAATCTCGGTTCCGAATCGCTCAGACTGCTTTCGCATGTTCTCCATCAGCTCAGATCCGGTGACACCCTCGGGGAAACCAGGGAAGTTCTCTACGTCAGTGGTAGTAGTCAACTGTCCACCAGCAGCAATACCGTTAGCAAGCATACCCTCGTACAAGGTAGGCTTGATCTCGGCTCGAGCAAGGTAGATAGCAGCGGTATGGGCAGCGGGTCCGGACCCAACAATGACAACGCGATGGTGCACCATTCTTTTGTGTGGTTGATTAACTAGGAGCGGTTTTTTAGTGTCGAGAGCAACTAGGGGGGCCGTAGTAACAGCTAGTCTTCGTGTAAACCGAAACACTTTATTGAACTGAATCGTTGCAAGAATAAAACAAGTAAGGGGAACAGGTGTATTTAAATGTTCTCGAGAAGGCTGAATAATACTACTCAGTAATACTAATCTGTCTGGACCGGGGGTGGCCGAGGCTGACAAGTGACCAATCAGGAAAGGGGTCTAGACCATCACGTGGTTTCCACGTGTAATGTCATCATCGAACAAAACTGGGTCATTGGAGTCGCCAGTAGATTGTTGGGCATTCAATGAAAGAGAGCAGCGTGCACATTGTTTAGAAGGTTAGTGAATAGAGCAAAAAGGCTTGAAACTTTGCAATCTTGACCTGGAACTCAACTTAGAATTGAATCCTTACCCGCACGGCTATGCTCATCGATGACTTTGATGATGTTAAGATTGCCGTTTGAGGTCTAGATGGTTCTGCGCCGCACCCGGATATCAGTTCATTACGTTGATTGATCTCGGCGTTCAATCTAGACTTGTAGTGGCTATTTAGTTGGTATAAACTACGGAGCTGGCTCAAACACGTGGCTCTGACAAACGTGGAATATAAAAATAAATACATAGCTGGGGAACCGGCCATCAGTTATATAAATCCGCCGTAATGAGTGATGTACTGTGATTTAAGTTTCATTGAGTTAAGAATACATTCTATTGATTAGAAGCGATCATTGTTGTTGTGTTGTAGATTAGAAGACTCCCTTGAGCCCTTTAGTCTTCTTGCCGACGGCCTGATAAGCTGGGCGAGCCTCAATAGACTTGAGCCATTTGAACAGATTAGGATGCTTCTTCTCAGTGAGAAGATTGACATAATCTCTACTCAATTGCAAGGGATACGAGTAAATGAAGTCAGCACCGGTGAGGTGATCGCTGACGAAGTATCCCGAGCCGTTCTTAGCCAACAGGTCCTCCAGATAAGCAAGCTGAACCTCCAAATCAGGAACGGGGTAGCCAGCGTCAATCTTGGATGCCACTTCCTTGGCCACGGGCTTGACCATGAATGACACGTTCGCGTTACGGACCTTGTTGGTAATGCGCATGATCAGGAGATCATCCTGGACCGATCCTTCAGCGTGATGAAGTGCGGTCTCAACGGCCAACTTGTCGGCCTCGGAAGTAACAGTAAACTTTCCATCCTTGTCATACTTGGAGATCAGGTAGTTGATAATCACACCACTCTCAATGAGCTTGAGCCCATCAATCTCCAACACAGGAGAGTGACCGAGAGGATGAACCTTCTTTAGTTCAGGACCAGATCGGTGGTCTTCGTTTCTAGTGTAATACACAATTTCATAATCCAGACCCAGCTCTTCCAAGAGCCAAGCTACTCGCTGTGCACGAGATTCTTCCAGGTAGTGAAGTACAATAGTGGGAGCCATAGTTCAAATTCAACAACGAATGGACTATTTTACTAGGACTGCAAGCTGTTTATATACCCTGGGCCACGTCATCTTCGGTCAGGGCTCGGGCTAAACATTTACCACTCCAAATGCCGACCGTTGCAGTCACCGAGATGCTTAATTCACCTCGGGCGGGGGATCTACAGAGTTTTGTCCGCATCAGGTACCAAATTTCCTATTTTCGGCAAGTTCATAAACGGCTAAGTCTTTCACGTTCAAGACACTCATCATCAGACCCTGACGCATTCCCCGATTAGACACATAAGGCCACGAAAAGGTCCCTTGTAAACCTGAAACGCGCTATTCCGCTTACCTCGTATTACTCCACGTGTTGTACTGGTCATACTCGCATTATAATTGGACGCAATTAAGGAACCCCGGCCTTCAGCTCTGCAGTGCATCTCCAGGGTTGGCTAAAGAGCATAAACCGTGGTTGTGATATCGTGTAGGTAATCGGAAATGTATTACGTATTCCAGGTTAGGTCAGATTAGGTACATTCCTAAAAGGAATGGAAAGAGAATTTGTGTTCAGATTAATTACATTCTAGACCCCTGTCGTTGCAATCTATAGTTGACGGCAACCAACATGCGGTCAAGCATCTCCAGTTGTGGAACTGGAACATTGACCCGTTTAGCCGCCTTCACAATGTTTCCACACAAGACTTCATGTTCGATTGGCCGACCTTTACGAACATCCTGCAGAGTGCTAGGCAAGAACCCCTCCATAGATCGGTTCTTGGTGAAAGTAATCAACTGATCAACATATGCTTCAGGGACAAAATCGTCTCCAACAATTGCCTTACCAACCGTCCACACTTCGAATGCAACTTGCCTCATGACTGGTTCGAACCCAAGGTCAAATAGTGCTTGCAATTCTAAATTGGTGGCTGCTGCAAGACCATTCATTGGAGTGTTCCATAGTAATTTACTCCAGCGCTCACTGAGAATGTTTTCAGAAAACTCGAACTGAGAGAGCCCTGCATCTTCACTCAACTCGCACAGAGCCCGAAGCTTGGCCTCGTCCTTCCCGTGGACTAATCCGGCCACAATCGACAAATAGTCCGAGTAGTAGGTAACTAGGGTAGGACCATTTAGGGCAACCTGCGTTTTTACCACAGCGGATGCAAGCCCTAGTGATGGGTAAGCTTCAATGTAAGGGGTCTCAATGTCAATTCCGTTCTGGGCCAGAACAATGAGGGCATCATCTTTTGCGTATTGTTCAAGGCCGCGAACAGCTTGATTTTCCTGGATCTTAGAGGCCACCACAATGTAATCAAACTTTTCTCCATTGTATGGCTCACCAGTCTTATAAACGTCTACTTTGAACTTGACGTCTGGTTTATCTTCAAAGTTGGGATATTCTATCGTTACTCCATTAGCTTTGATAGCTTCGTAGTTGGACCGTGCCACTACAGCTACTCTAACACCATGGTCGAGCAAGTACTTAGCGTAGACCAAGCCTACGCCTCCTGCTCCTACAATAAGTACCGATGTCATTTCTCTGTGGAAGTACTTTGGGGGGAACTGTTGAAGTACAGTTCGGCTGATAGTGATAGGCGGGCGGGGGCTCCTCGGAGAAAGTCCGTTCCGCGTTACATCGACAGCTCGTGAGGACAATATGACAACAATTACAGCATAGAAGACAGAAAAAGAGATAAGTTGTTACAAAGTCACTCGCAGTGCATTGGATTCTATGACTGGACCAATTGATGACTGGTGTTTTTGGTGATAAACAATACGTACTGGTGGTCACCAATAGGACAATGTAATTCAAGTGCTTTTAATCCTCGCTACATTGTACGTCTATTCTTTTTTGATCGTTCATTGTATTAGTCCAAAATATGTTACATGACCCATCTTGGGTCAGTGATGTTAAGTTAAGTTATTTGGTCGCACAAACTGTTTAACCAAATCGTCGTGACTGAAAATGGGATTCAACAAAACACAAAGCAGAAAGTACTCTAGACCTTGACGTCGACTTTCCAGAAACTTTGGCTCAAACCGTAGGACCATCGACTTCGGAGGTAGTGATGGAATCTCGTTTACTCTTGTTTTATACCGGTTCACCAGCGCTTCCCGTAACTTTACAAATTCACTGTACCGTCGATGAACGCGAATCCTTGTCCCCTTCTTGTTCGCATCATCTGATTCAGATACCAAATCCACTAAGATAATCCAAGTCACGTAAGCTCCAGCCCTAGTCGAGCCCTTGACCACCTCATACTCGTCGATATGAACATCCTTTGCCCAACTCTTGTGGCTGGGGTCTCGATCGCCGGAATGATCAACGAGCGTTATAGGCTCAGGAGGGACTTCCCTTAATATATCGCCCTCGATCATGTCAGATCAATGAAGCATGGGCTGCTGCTGCTGCTTGCTCTTTTCCCCAAACCCGCAGAGCGTAATCGGTAGATCAGAACAAGAGTCTCAGCCCCGTACATCTTTTTGAACCGCTGGACTGGACGGTGGACTAGAGCGATTTGCTGGTATATGATTTAATTGCCCGATGGTAATATATTTAATATTTAATAGATCTATGCGACCAGTTCGCGGTACTCTGGCCTCCACATTTGAGCCTCGATCCATTCCGCTAGCTCAGTATCATCTTCTGGCACTCCCTCTACTCCCAGGAGATCACTTTTCCGTGCTTCCTTGATAATTGCAGCTGCTATTTTGACACTCACAGGCTTTACTTGCGTCACATCGATGCACAAAGACTTTGTGTCATCTTTCAGAGCAGGCGCCTCACTTGCTAGAGCTCTAACTGCTTCATCCAGCATCTCATCGGTCAACAATTTAACCCGTCCCAATACACATCCTAAGCCAATTCCAGGGAAACAGACAACATTATTACATTCTGCTGGTTCAAGTACCTTCCCATTGTGCTCCACTGGATCAAATGGGGACCCCGTTGCTACCAAAGCCTTACCATCGGTCCAGTTGTAAAGGTCTTGAGGAATCGCTTCGTGCAGCCTAGTAGGGTTACTCAAGGGGAAAATAATAGGCCGCTCGACATGACGGGCCATCTCCTGCACTATTTCCTTTGTAAAGCTTCCAGGTCTGGTGGACGTTCCTAGCAGTACATGAGGCTTGATCTCATGGATCATAGTCTTCAAGCACTTTGTATCCTTGCCTTCCCATTCCCCTGCCGGTTTGGCAAAAGGCAATTGAGCCAAGCTCAAATCGTCGCCCATGTTGTCAAGCAAAAGACCCTGGCGATCCATACAGAAAATCTGTTTGTGTGCTTCCTCCCTTGAAATTCCCCTGTCAGCGGCAATCCCCTTGGCGATTTGGTCGGCAATTCCAGTTCCAGCGCTACCACTACCGTATACCAGCACCCTAAGATCGCCAAGCTTAAGTCCACTCACGCTTGCGGCAGCCATAACGCAGGACTGTGTTACACATCCAGTGCCCTGAATATCGTCATTGAACACAGCAAACTGATCGCGATACTTGTCCAAAAGCCGTCGGGCATTGTATACTCCGAAATCTTCAAAGTGGAGGAAGGCCCTGGGGAAGAGTTTGCGAACAGCCTGAACGAACTTGCCCACGAATTCATCGTACTCCTTACCTCGTGTCCTTCTTTGTTGTAACCCAAGGTAAAGTTCGTCTACTCTCAATTCTTGGTTATCTGTTCCCACATCAAGCACTACCGGGAGCACCCGATCAGGATGGATACCTGCACAAGCAGTTGTCAAAGCCAATTTGGCGCTGCAGATGAGAATGCCTCCCACTCCTTGATCACCAATTCCTAGAATTGCTTCTCCGTCAGTTACAACGATATAATCAATTCCTCCATCCTCAGGACTATTAGGCCTGACAAAACGGCCCAATCTCTCTTCTATCTGTTCTGGGCGGGTAATAGGCAAAAAGCACCCTGTTGGACGGCGGAATATCTTCGAGTATTGTTGAATTGCATCTCCCTGGGTCGGTGTGTAGATAACACTAGACATTTCTTTGATGTGCTCCTCAATTAGCTTGTAATACAGTACAGTGTTTTGTTCCGACATCGAAGCCATGAACGCGTTTCTCAACAGCGGCGTTGGCAATTCACGGTATTGCTCATAAGCACGCTTCTCTTGCTCTTTCAATGTCTGGTAGCTAGGAGGAACTAACCCCCTTAGGTTCAGAGCCTGTCGTTCCTCCGCACCAAACGCGCTACCTTTGTTGTAGAATGGAGTATTAAGCAGCGGCAGACCAACATAGGGGACTTTAACCTTCCGCTTAAACGCCAAAGGCAAATGGTTGAACTTTCCCATTATGAATAGTTAATCCAGTCTTCGGCCCGCAGTAATTCTACGGCTCAGAAACCTCAACGGACCTCAATCTCACCTTATTTAAACCTCCCTACCTTTGCTATCGCAGACAAAGGGGGCTCGGAGTCCGTGTCGGCATGTTTGCAAACGCGCAAACTTCAACGCATGGCTTGTTGTTGGCTGACGGTAAGTATTCTGACAAGAATATACTCAGCTTTGAGCTCTCTTCTCCGAAATAGAAAATAGACCGAGTATCATGAGCAGGTACAGCAGAATTACTTATGAAAACTAGCTCAGTTCCGGCCTTGGCATTTGTATGTTCATATATGCACGGGAAAGGACACTTGCAGGTTCAAACTGGCGTGACACAGCAAAGTATTACGTATAGCACGTATGATGTGAATAGACATCTTAATTGGCTCATCTCTCATTCCCAGTGATTTGAGACCCCCAGAAGTGAGCCGTTTTACGTGCGTCGCTGCTCCATCGCTGCTCCCCCGCTTCGTATGCACCGCGCCAACGCTCAAGCATGGACAAGCAGGAGCAGCGTTCCGTTTGATTCCGCCGACGCATGCGAGTACGCAGGGAGGGTGTCCAACCACCCCCTTGCAACCTTGCAAGTAGTTTGGTGACTACACATAGAATAACCAATGCTCCAAAAGAGTATCGTTACCGGAAAGTCAATAATCTTTCAATTGTCCATCAGCTTAAATATCAAGCTATACTACATACTTTTCCATGAATGAATAAATATCAGGTGCTCCCGAGCGCCATCTGTTCTGTTGACATTGGTATTCAATGGTTTCCAACATGGCAAGGGGACCGCAGCCCATGACTGCGAGAGATTTTGACATTCCGCCTCCAATTAGGACATCAACCTCATTGTTCACAATCTCATCTGTGGGAATCTTTTCGTACTCAATAGACATTCGGGGTGTACTACTTGATGACGGAGATCTCTTGATGATTGTAGTTTCATCAGCGATTCGCTTCTTTGAACTGTTGCTATCTTCCCTGTCAAGCTGAACTTCTGACTTTCTGGTGACCAGGACACGAATCTGGACATTGAGATCTTGGGACAATTCCTCAAGAAGGTTTAATTCATCCCTGTACCACTCAATGTGATTTTCAGTTCTGCAGTACCAAATGAACGTTACTCGAGCTTCTGTAGGCCGGCCTACAAAGTCTTGAGACGCGTTTCGTTCTGCGATGTTTTGCAAAAGGTCAATAGCCAAGGGGAATGTAAAAGAGCCACCAGAGCCTCCTGAGATAAACAGGACAGAATCAAATGACAACAGAGGCTGAATACGGGCTCCATAAGGCCCATGGACCATTACCTTCATTTCGACTTCGCAATCATCACCCAGGTTCTGCTTCTGACGCTCCTTGGATACTTGGTTAAACAGTGCCTTCGTAAACCCTCCACGCTTGCGGATGACCATTTTGATGTTGCCAGAAGATGCGACAGATGCCACCGTAAATGGATGCCATTGAATTCGTCGCACTCTACCGACCCTTAAGTAGTAGTGCTGTCCAGCTTTCCAAGATCCCCAACTGAAAAACTTCCATTTCTTTTTTTCCATTGGAATGTTCACAACGACAGCATCCTCAATGGTAGTTACCTTGGCCCTACATTTAGTGGGAGAAATGTATTTGTTGATCAGGGACCGTCCCATTTGAGCCCACACTCTGTCCAAGGCTACCAAATGTACAGCAAAGAGGATGTGTGCCTTTCCTGGTCCTAATGAATGGAAAAAAACCATGAGGAGTCCAAACCCAGCGGCAAATCCATGATTGAATAGGAAGAATTCATATGACCATTTTCGCATAAACCTCATTGACAGCCATGTGCAAATTGTCATCATGCCAAAGCCGATCATTCCAAAGATCTGTGGGGGAATTGTGATCATGCCTGGGAATCCCACTCGAACCCAGTATGTGATGGTAAGACAGAAATGAGCTACAAACATCAACCACATGCATCTACCCATCCATCTATGAAGGAGGTTGATCTTATCGGCAGAAAATCCAGTCAGCCAAGCAACCACATCGTTCTTAGTGATAAGGACCAATAAAACAGGAAGATTTCCAAGGGAAATTTTCCCTACCCTTTTTCCAACAATATAGTAACGTGGTTCATAGTCAATCTTTTCTGTGCCCACGTAACAAAGTCTCATATTCACAATGATATAGATGAATAACAGTAGCACAAGACTGGGTTGAAAGTAAAGAGGATCGCGCTTGAGGGGTACTTCCAATCTGATGCATCCATTGAACGAATACCATAGTCGCTGGATATGGAGGTAGGCCCTATACACGATTCCCCGTCGTGATTTTTGACGACAGTATTTCTGAAGCCAATACATCAGCAGGCCATAGCCAATCCAAATGGCTGCTGCAATTCCTGTTAGCATCCATGCGTAGCGATCGTTAAGCTCGTTTTCCACGAAGTATTGCAAATTGAATGGAATCGACATTGTGCCTCTAAATGGAAAAGACTTTTCTTCATAAACACCACCAGAGACGACAAATGTTGGTATTTGAAGGAAATGCTAATACCCTACCAAGCCGGGCTGTAAAAGTAATTGGTTACGGATCCTTGGCAGCAGACCATCCTCCGGCCTTTGCCGATAATCTGATTAGATTCATCAGATAACTCGCCGTTTCTGGATATGTGCATGCAGGCTGCAGATGCCAAGTAGCGGCGGATTCAAAGGCATTGCGGAGCGTACGTGAGATGATCAGATTAGATTATCCGCATCGGATTCCCGGCAGTGGCCGGATCGTCGAAATGGGACAGAGCTGCTGTCTTTGATATAAAAATCTTCCCCAATTGCTTCTTGATGTACTTCACAACATAACAACACCCAGGATGAACAACTTGATTTTATTCTCTACTTTAATTTCAATCGTTGCAGCTAGTGACTGGGATACTTACCCACAAGTTCCAAAGACGGCCTCTTATAATGGCTTCGCAGACCCCATTTTGAAAGAATTGCCTTCATGCGCAAATGAGTGTGTCAAGGCTGGCACTGGCAATACCCCCTGTCCTTACTGGGACACTGGGTGTCTATGTGTTATGCCTCAATGGTCCGGGCAGGTTGCTGAGTGCATTGCTCAAAATTGCACTGCTGAGTCGGACCTACAATCGGCAACTAGCTTAGCATATTCGCTCTGCAGTTCCGTTGGTGCGAACATGTGGGCCATGCCTGCGTCCGTTTCGGTGGAGCTTTCGAATGCAATTGTAGCCGCCGCCGCTACTGCTACAGGCACATCAGAGTCCAAAAATGGGAATGATTCTGCCGCCACTCAATCCTCCAATTCATCAACCAATTCATTAACATCTGGAATAAGTTCTGCAACAGACACTTCAAGAGACTCCAGTGCCGGTAGAAAGTTAGTTACACCAATTTTGGGCCTGGCTATTGCTGGAGTTGTAGCTATTTTAGCTTGAAAAATTACTATAGGAAATATAATTACAATTGACAGATAAGGATGTCCATAGTGTTATGAATATTGGCATATAACTCGCAATAGAAAGGTAGGGATTATACGCCTAATTTGGAATAAATGACTCAAACTTTTCAAATTCTTTAATGCAATTGATGTTTTATCCTAAAGGTTCGTTTGGCTCGTTCATCTCCGCTGTAACATTACTAAATTTGTATAAGCACCTCCCTTTGCTCGGCACCAAAATAGTTACTGCAGACCCCATTTGGTGTGTACTGCAACAAGGGTGGAGGTAAATTAGTAAGAATTAACAGAAATTCCGTACAGAGTGCGAAATCCTCTTCGGGCCTATTAGTTTTTCTCCTCAACGTTAAAGATGTCTGCCGATTCCTAGCCGTCGATCAGGGTCTGTTCTTCTTTACCAAGAAATTCATGATGGAGCTAGTCAAAGTATCCAGGAGGAGTACAATTCAAGGAGCTTGGCATCTGTGCGTCTTCGTTATTAGGCTAAGGCGAGTTTCCTGCAAATGCTTGTCGGGAAGGGACGGAGGAATTCCCAATTTGAGATTATCTGATCTTATTTGCTTTTTTTAAAACATTTCGTAGATCCTGCCGCGTACGCGGATCAGACCGGTCCATCAGATTTCCCCTTTTGGGTAGTAACCGTTTCGAGATCAACCGCCCATCCTCCAGACCCCAGAATTATAAAAACCGTAGAAAATCTTCCTCTCCCATAACTTACAGCTACTACCATTACCAGTACAAAAGATCTGTCCAGAATGCTTTCTCTTGCCATCTTTCTTGCGTCCGGAGCGCTTGCTCAGAACTGGTCTACTTACCCATCGGTGGTAAAGACTGCCACTATCAACGGATTCGCTGATCCAGTTTACTCTAATGTACCATCTTGTGCTCAGCAATGTCTGACAGAGAATGAGTCTACCGATTCCACCCCTTGTCCCTACTGGGACACCGGGTGCCTCTGCATGATGTCCCAATTTGAGGGCCCTATCGCTGAGTGTGTAGCATCTGCCTGCCAGGGCAGTGATGTTGCTGTTTTCACTAATGCTGCCACTTCTGTGTGCTCATCTGCTGGTGTGAATTCTCCTTACTGGTATATTCCATCTAGCGCGTCTGGCGCTCTGGCAGCAGCTGCTACCGCTACATCTGAGGCCCCTGTAACCAACTCGGAAACCCCCTCTGCAGTTGCCAGTGCTACCACTGCCGCAGTCGCTTCATCTACTGCCGCCTCCGAAATTGCCTCTTCTTTGGCTGCTCCCAAGTCCTCTACACCTCAATCTTCTATCCCTGAAGCTAATGCTGCTGTCAAGTCCTCGGCTGGTGGAACTTCTGCCATTGAAAGTACTGCCGCTGCCGATTCCACTGCCGTTGGAACTTCGGCCACTGAAAGCACTGCTGTCGTCGGGCACACCTCTGCTGCTGGCTCTTCTTCTTCTGCCACTGTCGTTCAAACACCTTCTTCCAATTCTACTACTTCTACCATCCAACAGACTAACAGTGGAGCTGTACTCTCCAGCTCCGTTTCTGTTGCTGCCCTGTGCTTCATTGGGGCCCTTTTCGCCTTCTAATTTGCTAATGAGGTCTCTAGATACAGTAGAATACGTGTGTAATTATGAATAGGGACAATTAATCATAGGAGCGGGAAAGCTACAATGCAGAATTGCTGAGGCTTTTTCGATACTTCGGACTTGCCCAACAGACTGTTAACTATCCAATTATTCAATGACCATGTTCTATCATCTCATCGCATCGTAATAATAAATCAAATGTAAGTCAAATTTACTTACTATCATAC
The DNA here is from genome assembly GCA_003705705.2 of Blastobotrys raffinosifermentans. Taxonomy (NCBI): domain Eukaryota; kingdom Fungi; phylum Ascomycota; class Dipodascomycetes; order Dipodascales; family Trichomonascaceae; genus Blastobotrys; species Blastobotrys raffinosifermentans. The sequence continues at coordinate 162,620 of PPJH02000020.1, forward strand.
ACTGGAAAAGCCTTTCAGTGCTATATGCTATATTTCAAGGGCAATCTTGTTGACATAGGGCTATCTTCATCCCCTGGATATTAGCCTAGTTTGACAAGTACGTCCCGGTCTAACTTGGCTAATTTAGTGGATTACATTAGAACTTATGCGTGTCCACATCTGTCTATCTCAGTTCATTATACAAAATACATTTCTCTATCTGACACAGGCAATTCCTACAGTAGTCGTTCATATTCTACGGGCTGGACATTGAGCCGCAGGCACCCTGTCAAACTCGACAATAAAAACGCTGGCGATTGAAAGACGTTGACCTTGAAAAAGCCCTATTAGGATTTATTGAACCAACTTCTAAGAGAAATGTGGCCTGGGGGGTTTCCCAGAGTAACTCTGCTCACCAAAATTAGTCTATTTCGTCAACAGTCTATCCTGTTTGTGGGTTTTCTAGCTCATCATTTTGCGCAACAGAAAAAAGCCGTCATAGTATAGTGGTCAGTACACTTCGTTGTGGCCGAAGAGACCCAGGTCCGATTCCTGGTGACGGCATAATTTTTTTTGGCATTGCATGAGCCTGTTTCCTGGGGAACATTCGGTAATCTTCAGTGTGGAATAGGCTCATCGGCTTCTGTAAAAATGCCCGGCAGCATTATGAGCCGATCCACTACAGTAAGCACAAAGATTGTTGACTCGACGGCGTGCCTTTTCTTCGGAAACACACGTCGAGAACGTGCGCTACGTAAGGATGATATCATGTGGAAGAGCTAGACGGAACCTCTGCCATGGCCATACGATGCAGTACCCTTAACTTGATCTTAATTTATAAATTGTTACCTTAAATAATCCAAATGGTCCAATTGCCCAAATATAAAGCAGCAACGCACGAATTTCTCGCACTTGAATCATTTCCTCACTAAATGTAAGGGTCAGTTACTTCTGTCAGCCATTGCCAGACTTTGTCCCCTTCCTTTCCCTCAGCAGCTTTCACAATGTCGCCTCTCGCAATTCCCACTGTTCCATAGGGAACAATATAAGCACCACTATGCTTTTCCACAGTGAGATCGGGGCTTACTGCCCCATACATTTCAGAATAAGCACCATATACAACTGGTTGAGCAATAAATGATGAAAAAAAACTTTCCACCGACGACAGGTAACGTCCGAGGTCGCTATTGATCACTCCTGGATGAACGCTGACGCTCAAAACCCCCGAATTTTCATGTTTTCGGCTCCACAAAATAGCCTCCATGACATTGAGTGCCTTGGAGTGGAAATACTTCTTCTTGGTGCCGCTCTTGTCCAAATTGATGTCAGACCAGTCAATTCCGTTGGGTGCTCCGAGGTGACCAGCAGAGGATACCCATACAACTCGCACGGTATTGGGGGGACTCTTCTTAGCCGTGGCGATAAGTAAATCATCCAAGTGTCTTTGAATCAGAAAAGGTGCAATCACATTTACTCCCAGTTGCTTGTCAAAATCCTGCTTAGTTCGTTCTTCCACAGGAGGGAACATGATACCTGCATTGTGGACAACCCCATGTAGTTCAGTAGCTGTCGACAAGAATTGTTGCAACCCCTGCTTGACTGTGATCAAGTCATTGAAATCAATCACTATAGAACGAACATCGGCATTTGGAGCGTCTTTTTTCAGTTCTTGGATGGACTGATCCAGTTTGTCAACACTTCGACCTACAATCCACAGCTTCGCACCGGCTGCCAATAACAGCCGAGCGGTCTCGAACCCTATTCCACCCACAGACACTCCCGTCACAATCCATGTTCTTCCCGCTTGATCAGGGTATCCATCAGAATACACTGGTTTCCAGGGTCTTAGTTCATGAGCGATATTTTTGAGGAGGTCCATGGTAAGTTGGTTGCGCTGTTGAAGACCGGAGAGAGCAATATAAGGCTCGGTTGGTGGCGCTGAAAGACGGAGATAAGCTATAAGGTACTGCCTTGGTGCGGCATAGATGCAATCTAGGATCGAGGCGTTTGCAAATCACGCCAACGCATGGTCACTATAGCAGCTCCTCACATGTTGATGCTCTAAGTGTGTACATTAAGGCTCATTTGAAAAGAGGGTACCCAACAAATTACAGCGTTTAGTCAAAGTTGCCAATTCACTTTGATTCTGATTGGCCGAACGGCAGGACATCGCGGGGTAAGGGTCTCGATTTCAGTGAAGATCTTTTTTCCGCCCTGCATTGTTAGGTTTGGATGACGGCCAAGCAGTTTCTCGTGTCAGATCATTAGCCTAGAGAAACTCACTGGAAGTGACAGAGACGCATTACATATGCATTGTGCAATAGATGAATGTTAGAGTGACTGAAAATGTAGCTGTAGGTCATATTTGGGCCCTGGTTTCTTACAGCCGGCAGATTAACTTCTGAATGACCCTTGAACTGAGTTTCACGATGGCCCCACATTATCTGTATGGCACTTCCGCGACTCCACCCTTTTTCTGATCCATGAGGGGCCCCATAAAAATGGTTCCGCTCTAGGGTTCCGAATTGATAGTAGTACCAAAATGCATTTCCCCCGCAAATGCTAGGCTAAAATGAAGATTTATATATACAGAGCCAACAGTCTTGGTCTCGCGGGTAATCGAATAAGCTAACTGAAATGCCTCCTTCAGAGAAAGCTTTCGATAACGCGGTGGCTGCCGAAGGATCGTTGAAGGATGTTTACTACAATGCAGATGATGAGCTTCTAGCGCAATTAGGGTATCAAGCAGAATTGAAACGCAACTTCTCCGTTTTAGAAATGTTTGGAATTGCGTTTTCTATTATGTCATTACTTCCGTCACTTGCATCGACAATGACTTACGGTCTTCAGGGAGGGTCTGTTGGTATGACATGGGGGTGGCTCGTTCCATCCATGTTTGTGCTCTCCGTAGGGATGGCAATGGGAGAGCTGGGGTCTGCTTTGCCGACCTCAGGAGGATTATATTGGTGGACTTTTCGATTTTCTCCGGAAAAGGTTCGCAAGCCTTTATCTTTTCTCATCGGATATTCCAATACCTTGGGGCTAATTGGTGGTGTATGTTCGATTACCTACGGGTTTTCGACAATGGTCATGTCTATCCCGGCTATATCCAACCCCTCTTTTGTACCCAATGACTACCAGAGATACGGAGTCTTTGTTGGAGGACTTTTATTGGAGGTCCTGGTAATTTCTATTGGAACAAAGTTCATTTCCAAGCTTCAAAGCTTTTGTATTATTCTCAATTTGATTGCCATTCTTATCACCGTCATTGCCTTGCCAATTGGACTTGGATCAGAAAACATGAATTCAGCAAAATACGTCTTTACTGATACTACTGTTTATTCAGAATGGCCCAAAGGTTGGGCATTTTTCATGTCGTGGTTGTCTGCTATCTGGACAATGGGCGGGCTTGACTCATGTGTCCATATGGCCGAAGAAGCTTCCAATGCAGCAAAGGCAGTACCTCTAGGAATCATTCTTTCGGTCATAATGGCTGGGATTTTAGGACTTGGTCTTTCTTCCGTTATTGCCGCCTGCATACCTGATTTTAGTGCGGTACTTAACAACCAATATGGACAACCCATGGCAGCTGTGTATATGACAGCACTAGGCAGGAATTGGACAATTGCTATGATGGTACTTATAGCAGTAATCCAGTTCTTTATGGGCATCTCAATCACTTTGGCAGCTTCGCGACAATGCTGGGCCTTCAGTCGTGATGGGGCTCTTCCCTTCTCTAGGTGGGTCAGAGTTGTCAACACTAGGCTAGGAGTGCCAACGCGGGCCTTGTGGTTTTCTGCATTCTGTGCTGGAGTCATTGGCCTCTTGTGCATAATTAACCAAGCTGCCAGCATTGCATTGTTTTCACTGGCAGTCTCTGGGAATAGTCTAGCATGGATGACTCCTATTCTATGTCGAGCTATTTGGTTCAAGAAGGATGAATTTACTCCTGGGCCATTTTATTTGGGCCACACTCTATCACGGATCAATTGCTTCATCGCATCTATCTATCTAATATTTGTGATCACCATACTGGCAATGTTCCCAACTGCTGGTCCAAATGTGACCCCAGAAACGATGAATTATACCTGCGTTATAACTGGGTTTGTTTGGTTAGGAAGCCTTACATACTACGCTGTCGCAGCCAGGAAATGGTTTACTGGACCAAAAACTACGTTAGACGTGGTTGAGGAAATTTGATAGAATCTTGGTACAATATTCAGGATGTTGGTATTATAAGTTATTATTATATACTAAACCGGTGAGGCTCAGACGAGGCTCACCCCGCGAACATCATCGAGATTTGAAAACTGAGCATTCGCAGCACAGCATGGACATTCTAAAGGGGAAAGTATCGCCTTTGAGGCAGGCCTATTTGCGATGGCGATCTTTGCGAAATGTTCCGCTCCGTAAAAAGTACTTTGTTGGTTATGATTTAGACGGTAACACCTTCTGGGAGATGTACGATTACAACAATCCTTATCGACCTCGCCGGATGGTTGAGTACCACGATAAAAAAGCGAATCTAGTAGACGTTAAACTGCCACCCCAGTGGATCCAGTGGTTAAAACATACCCGACCGCATACGCCCACTTTGGAAGAATTGATCGCAGATGTGAGACGACAAGAGAGTTTGAAAGAACTAGTTCGGGCCGCTGATCAACGATGGCGTGAGATTCCGCTGAAGTCTGCAACTAAAGAGGAAGCAAAGTCTCCTGATACCATCCAGTCAAAGCCCACATTTGAGCAACCCATGACAGCTTCAGGTAAAGAAGAATTTCAGCCTGAAGGGTGGAATCCTTCTGCGAAGAGGTGAGGTGTAACAAGTCTCAGTAAGTACTAAATTATATCATTTTGTATATAGTTCATATTATGAAGTCGTCAAGTCGTGGTCGGGTCATTATTAATCTTAGCGGACACAATGTCTATTAGACGGTCCCCCAGGGTTTCTAAGAGTTCGTTAACTTTGGATCGTTCACCTATCGATCCGTCCAAGAGTCGTAGTGTTTGTTTAAGCTCGTTCTTTAGTCGCTCTACGCGGGTTTGGTCAAATTGAGAATGTCGTCTTCGATAATTATCTCTGAATTGTCGTAGTTGGATGCAAATGGCGTCGGTGGACGTGCTCTTGGGGGGAGATCCCTTAGGAGGAGAAATGGATCCTTCCCTATCATCGTCAGTGGCATCATCTAACCTAGAGGGCGCGCGCTTTGGTGGTGATGGAGAGTCCAGTGGGATTACAGTATTATTTCGGGAAACCTGTGATCTGAAGTCGGACACAGATTTAGATGGCGTCACTGTACGTTTGCGTTGAACAGGAGAAGGCAGCACTGAGGTTCTTCTAGAAGATGGTCGAGGAGTGGTGCTTTGGCTGGGGGGTGGAGCAGGGGAAGGTGATCGCTTAGAGTAAGGTGAAGATGATTGCGGGGCTAGAGGGTAGAACTTCGACAGCTCTGATTTGGTCAGAACTTTGCGGGTGGGTGAAACTTTCAACATTGAGGAACCTGGTCTATTGTGTACAGCACCAGATTCAAACTCCCACAAAAATATACAACCATCATTTCCACCACTGACAATCACCTGTTCGACTTCCCCATCGCAAAAACGTTGGAGCCACGTAATTCCGGCCACACCCTCGGAGTGACCCCATTCAGAGCTCAAAAGCGTACCACCCCTGTGATCGTAGACTCTGATTCCCTTGTCTTGCCCCATTCCTGCCAGCAGCATCGATGATGTACCATCATAGGTTCCCAAAGATGTGCTGGAGAGGTTTACGGCATCAAACCAATTGTCGACTGTCCTGTAAGTAGATTGCAACTCCCCAGAAGGTATCTTGTACTTTAAAATATGCTTATCGCTAGACACGACAATGTTGTCACTTTCGTAATCTAGCTGCATATCCATCGGTGCCGTCTTGAGAGAAATTGTCTTTTCGTGAAGGAAAACAAAAGAGCCATCGTCTGCATTAGTTGCAAGCTTATGGATTTGCACGGTGCGGTCAGCAGAACAAGAAATAATGCGTTGACCATTATTGGTTATCCGAACAGACTGTACACTGCCCTTGTGACAGGTGAGTGTCTGGTGCAGAGACCATTCTTCATCAGTTCTGACGAAAATTTGTAGAGTGCGATCTCTGCTAGAGGATACAATCATATCATGGTCGTTGATTTGAGAATTGGTGCCAGATATCATTGCAGGAGTGTAATAGTCAATCCAAGTAACAGAGGATCCATGTGCTGAAAAAACGGTTGGCTCGCTTTGCCCCGTCAGATCTATGACGTAGATATTACCAGTGGTTGTCCCCACAGTTAATAACTCTCTATCATAAGAACCGACACAGGCAACTGTAAGTTCTGCATCGGAACCTTCCTCCGGAATATCTACTCTTTTTAGTAAAAGTCTCTCACCAGAGCTGCTCCAAATAGATACAATGCCATCTGAAGACCATGTTAGAAATCTTTCCCTGTTGCCATGAATTGGGCGGATGCCACGAAGTTCGGGCGCCTGAGAAGACACAAGGCTTACACGAGCAAGTCTACTACCAGGAGTGCCCTTATCTTGCGCTTTGGGATCTTCAATATTGAATACTGTCATGTTTTTGTGAGAATCGAGGCCAACGGCTTTCCCATTAGTCCATGCGTAAATGCTCCGCAAGGTGGGAGAACTGACATTAGAGAACAAGTTGGCACTACCAACTGACGCACCAGTCAAGGGAGGCAGTACCGTCTTCAAAGGCTCAGCACTCAGAATCTGTTCTAGACCCATTGTCAATACTTGATCATCACCTCCGCCTATAACCACGGACCCAGAGTCAGGAATAACATCTAGTGTGGCCGAGTCAAAACCGACCCCAAACTTTGGTGTGAATACTGGGAGTTTCTTCTCGTCGTCTGTATCATGGATAGTAGCAATCTCGCCACGATCTGTAGCAACAAGAGCCACATTCTCACTAAGAGGGGCAATTGCCTTGAATGTGCTTCGTGAAAAGTCCTGTAAAACAAAATTTCTCCCCGAGAGGACGTTAGGCTTGATCTCTGCCGATCTAGGGCGACTTTGTCTGCTTCCATTGGGCTCGGTCTCCACATGCCATACCCGCACATGGCGCACACCGACTGTCACTAGCTTTGATGATCCGATCCACTTCATGTCATTAATGAAGGAGATACACCTATTACTAGAATGCAGTTGTGCGATTCCCTCCCGCATGGATATATACCAAATGTGCAGGAAACCATCGTTAGTATTGCCTAAGCTGGCCAGATATTTGCCACAGGGAGAGAAGGCCAACAGCTTGACTCCAAAACGATGTTCGCTTAGAATTGCCAGTGGAATTGAGCTCGCATCAGGGGCCAAAGAGTAAACAAACACTTTAGGTTGATGCCCCGTCTCGCCTACTGCGCAGAGGGTGCCGTCTGACGACAAGGTAACTGCGCTGGTGGTTTTGATCTTATCCTTGGCAGAAGGGGTTGAAGAAACTGCAGGCGGCCTGCTTGGCGACTGGTGAGAAGATTGTGAAGAATCGTCTTGAAATGAATTTACCCCTGGAACAATAAACGTCCCTGACCCAGTAGTGTTAGGAAGAACACTAGGAAGAAGGTAACCATTAGAATCCCTGCTGGGGCTGGACGTGGTATTATGAGAGGATGGTGGCTCGGGAAGCCAAAGATTGGATGAGCTAGATGCCTGGATGGATTGTACCTTGCGACTGGAGGTACATAAGAACCGTTGAGCAGTAATGTCGTTCTTTTGCGGGTCCAGATTCGCTACAACCGCCCCTGCCCCGGCAGTGTACGCAATAGCATTTCCTACTAGACAAAAGTTTGCATGAGATGTTGCCGTGGTCCCAATTATTCGCTTCACAGATAGTCTACATTGACCGGGTTCCAAACTTCGACGCGGGGAGTGGGACGGAGATGGGCTCAGTCCATTGTCGACACTTCCGGTATCTCTTTTCGTTGGAGTATTTGGTCCAATCTGGAGGCCACGAATCTGTGACACCACGCTTACGATTTCAATATCATCTGCCATGAGTGTCTAGGCAGCATAAATTACTGTGTATACGACGTTTACTGATGAAGGACACTATGCTATGCGATATTTGAGCCGTGTTTACCAAGAACCCGGAAAGGTAAGACCGCCGATCCCGCGTGGGCCAAAAACGGGGCCGGTTCACGTTGACATCAGACCGGTTAGGGACAATAAGTCAACTAGACCTGACGAAAGAGCGACATAGCTTGAATGATATTAGCTTGCGACTAGATATTTAGAATGGACGCTTTATCTGTTTACATGGAAGATCATTGGAATGAACTTGGAAAAGGTAGCCAGTAGCAAGAATGGCTAGGACGGGGTTCGGACGGGTTCTGTGAATGTCAAATTCAAGATTGAATTTTGGGCCCTACAAAAAAGAGAAAAAAGAGATGATTTAGCGACACTTGGTTTCGATCCAAGGACATCAGGGTTATGAGCCCTGCGCGCTTCCGCTGCGCCATGTCGCTGATGATTCCAAAACATTAACGATGCCCATGTCAATCCTACAGTCCTACAAAAGGTATGGCTTGTAGCAGCTCGTTTTCTGTGGTAAAAAACCGTTTCTGTGGTAAAGAGACTGTCTAACAAGTTTATTTAAAGTCAAAGTCATTCGAAAAGTATAGCAGCTATCATCAATTAGTTTCCAGATTGCCTGTAATGGAATTCTGGCTATTTAGTGTGGTGCTCCGATACTAACGAATCGTGATTGGAATACAAATTGGGTCCCAAAGTTATACATTGGCGTTACTCACTTGCTAGACTCCTCGTGTTGTCAGAAGTGACGATAGGAGGGCCGGATTGGATGTTGTGGTGAAATGGAACTTGAAACGGATCTCGGACTTGGAATGAGTATCTTGAAAAGCTGACTACAGTGTCACCAGAGCATAGATGATTCCTGTTAATCCAGGCCTTACCTGCGTTCGAAACAAACCTTTCTACATGCACAATCCTTGCCCCAGGGTGTCAAGGATGTCAATTGACTACTGTGTTGAGTACTAACAGCTATACAAACATTACGCAATCAAATTCCAACATAAGGCCGGAAATTCAAAGTCCTTAGGCCAATTCCGGACTCGAAAGTAACACAATCTGTAACAAAACAGAGTACTCCGTCTACAGCGTCGAGGACAAACTATTCTACCCTACATCCAACTATAGTATATACACATCTATACTGAACGTAGAAATCCTATCAGCTCTAAAACTACAGAGCTCTCGCTTATATCTACAAGTATTGTATTTTTTTGCCCATCTTATTCTCCACATTTTTTCGTCTTCACAATCCTGGACTTCGCCTCGAAAGCCGGAGATCGATAACGATCTCCGCCACACACTGTACGGCTGCAAGGCATCACCCCTCCCCTGACTCTCAGTTCTAAATACAGCAGCGAGATCGATCAAGGGTATAAGCGAGCAAAGCAACCAGGAGCCATTCGCCAGTAAGAAGATCAGGGGTGGAGTTTGTGAAACGGATATCGCTCCTACTACCAATGCATAGGAATAGCCGTCCTCGCTACTCCTTCCCCATGGTACAGGTTCTTTGTATTTCCCCCTGAGAGGAGGATTCACATGCCGTAGCCGTGCATGTCTCGCAGGAGGCGGATTTCCTGTTGCAGGAGCAAAACAAAATTGCCGGGTGCGTGAGGAATGCTTGGTACATATATATAGGAAATGCTGTTAATCATTGGTCTCTCACTTCAAATACCCTCCCGGCCCCTTTTTTTGTTGCCCTAACCTGTTTTAACGTTTTGTCATTTTGTTTCTTTCGCTCGTTGCATAATAAATGGTCCGTGTTTCTCTTCTCGCTTTGGGCTCTTTGATGGCCCTTTCCGCTTACGCTGACTCGAGCGCTCAGGCCTCGGGTTCCGGAGGCTCTGGAGGCTCTGGAGCTTCTGGAAGCGGTCTGCCTTCAGGTTTCGCAGTTGTTGGTACTCGATCTGACAGATCCGCTGCTGATATCTCTGCTTTGCTGACCCAAACTGACGCTTTCAAGTCTCTGAGCCAACAGGTTGCTTCGTTCAACGGTGCCGCCTACGCTTCCAGCAACCTGGCTGCCGCTGAGGCTAGCGCTTCTAAGCAGGGCGCTGCCCTTGGATCTGGTGGTGGTGGTGCCTCTGCTTCTTCGACCGAAAAGTACCAGTCTGGACAAGAATCCATGTTGAAGGCTTCGGGAGCCTCTTCCACTAGTGGTAAGAGCGGTGCGTCGGGTCCTGCCCAGTTTAACCCTGCTCTGGCAGCATCTATGGGTGTATTTTTGGCTATTGGAGCTACTCTTGTTTAATTATTTAATAGATTACTTAGGGGGTCTTTGGGCCTTTTTTTGGGTCATCTTTTTTATGCGATATCCACCTCAGGCCCCGAGCGCGAAATGCATTATAATACATTGTAGGGTTTCTTAATTTGGTTATGTCCATACCCCGCACGGGACAAATATGTAAATCGCATGTGCGGCGCATTCCAGTGCAAACCCCGGGCGTCGCCGCGAGATAACTAATTGTGATGTACCTAGTCACAGAATTAACGAGATACGAGAAAAAGGGTTGGAGTAGAATTTAGGGGAGTCATCGGGTATTCCTTTACGCACACTATGTAACAAATGAAGAGAGTTTAGCCTCCGAGATTATAAACGAAGTACGGAGAACGGTCAAATAACGAGAACACGATAGACCCTATCATGATATAGTCTGTAATCTCTGGAATACCGGCAGTATTGCCAATAGCTCAGCATACAGCACACAAGAGCTGAGTATAACAGCGGGTTTAACGGCTGAGTTTCACGATCTACTATGGATCGCTTTAGATGCGCCAAGACGGAAACAGACGATATTAAATAAATAAATAAAAGTCCGAAAGTCAATCTTCGAACAAAGTTCTGGATCTCGTATGCAATCCTCTGAGACCACATTAGTCAAGATACCGCGTGGTCGTTTACATGTCGTTGGATCCATTGTGGTTTGGACGTGCACAGATGTAATCCATCGGAATTTATTGATAAGTGTGCAGACGATTAGGAGGGGGGGAGAGTTACCCCAAGTCAGCTATCCGCGTAACTCAAATTGGCTGAGTTGGAGGGATAAAGTTAACCTAAGGTTAGCCCCTGTGCCACCATCCTGTGCCAAACGGTTTCACGATCCGGTCACCGAACCCCAAGGCGTCTTTAGTCTCGGCGTGTATGGCACCTGTCCACACAAACGGCATCAACCGTAGGGATAGGGGATCGTCAAGATCGTTAATATCCATACGCATATCAGGTTGTTGGGGTCATTTGATATACTGCAGCTGGCCGTCTTGTAATCGATAAACTTGCCTTGTCCTCTAGTTTTGCACCGTTTGCAAGCCACAGTTTCGAGAATTGGATATAAACAGTCTGTATCAGGAGAGCATTTCAAACTCCGCCCGAGTACATTGCGGAAGTAACTAGTTTCTGAAAACCCAATTGAGGTTAACGGTGATGCATATTCATGCAGAAATGATTGCAATTCGTATTTTACCGAAATAATAGGCAAATCAATGCCTAAAACGCGCCAAAATACACCCACACAGCGGTGTCCGTGCGGAGCTCGGGCATTCCTCCCCTCCCGTATTGTCCGAATTGTCAGGAGTCTTTCTCAGTGTATATAAACTCACCGACCCAATTGACCCATTGATCTTCACTCGATCGATCGGGAGCTTATTTTATTTATCATTTTTAAGATCCCAAATCGTCGCTGCCTCTGTTTTTCTTTTTGCCATGAACTTTTCAATACTGTTGTTCACTTTAGTGGCAGCGTCATTATCTTTGGCCCAAACATTACCTACCGAGGATGCCTTCTACTCTCCTCCCAGTGGGTATGAGTCTGCTCCTAATGGACAAATTCTGAGGTCCCGCATACCTCCACGCCAATTGGACTTTGACAACCTTGCCGCAGCGTATCAGTTGTTGGTCAAGTCCACAAACTCGTTTGGCGATGCCATTGCTTCTGTCACCACGGTCTTGGTGCCTAACAATGCCCAGTTCAACAAGGTGGTATCGTATCAGGCTGCCGAAGATGCGTCGTACATTGGATGTGCTCCATCATACACAATGCAATCGTCTGGGGACGGAATGGCACAACAATTGTTGGACCAAGGATGGGTTGTCAGCGTGCCGGACCATGAGGGGATCAATTCTTCGTTTTGCGCGGGAGTGCTGGGAGGAAAGATTACCTTGGACTCAATTAAGGCTGTTCTGGCTTCTGGACAACTGACGGGCGTTGCTGAAGACTCCAAGGTTGCGATGTGGGGGTATTCCGGAGGATCACAGCCGTCAGGATGGGCTGCCGAACTTCAACCTGAGTATGCCCCGGAGCTCGACGGCAAATTGGTGGGTGCAGCAGTTGGAGGCTACGTTGCCAACATTACAGCAGTCGCTCAGTACGTAAATAAGCACGTTGTGTCCGGATTTTTGCCCGCTGGTATTTATGGGTTGGCCATGGAATACCCCGAGCTTGCTTCGCTGGAATTCAAGCACTTGGTGGACTGGAAGTCGTGGTACTTTTTGAAAACTCGAAAGAAGTGCATGACTGCTAACCTGCTCAGCTTTGCATTTCAGGATGTTTGGTCATACTTTGATTTCGGAGAAGACATTCTTTATCAGCCAGTGGTTCAAAAAGTTATGGGGGACCAGGTACTGGGAAGTAATGCGCCCAAGATTCCAATGTATATTTACCAAGGAAACAGCGACGAGGTGGTTCCTTATGATAGTGTTAAGGAAACCGTGCAAAGCTATTGCAATCTTGGCACCAAAGTGCAATTCATTACCTATGACGGGCAATCGCATACCGAAGCTGGGGCAACGGGCCAAGATGCAGCAGTTCAGTTCCTGAGTGATCGACTTAACGGCAAGGCATGGAGTTCGTCCACGTGCCAGTTCTCCACGCCCAGAAACGCAACCGTCAACCTAGCAAGACTTTCCGATCAACCATTGGCTTCTGTTACCATCACTGGACCCGACCCTGAAGCTCCAACTGCACCTCCAGTTACTAAGAGGTAACTATTGTTAAAATATCGACTAGGGGCCGTGTGCCCCTGCTAACTAATACTCACTACAGAAGGCGAGCAATCTGATAAGAACATAGAACAAAAAATAATCAAAATTGGAAAAAAAAATTATGCTAAAATTGAATACATCAATTAGCTTAGAGCTTGGCCTGAGTTCGGGCCTGAGAAAGCACAGTCTCGATAGAGGCAGCCTTCATCACGTTACCCTTGACCTTGAGCTTTCCGGTCATGAACAGCTTCTGGGCATTGGCCTTACCCTCGACAAGCTGTCCAAAGTGCTCGTCGGACAGAGACAGAGTAATGTCGGCCTTGGGGGGCTGGCCCTTGCCAACCTTACCCTCCTTCTTGAGGTCGAGGAACCAGGTTCCAGTCTCGCCAGACTTGTTCTTCAGGTTGAAGACAACAACGGCATCAGACTGCTTGATGACCTTCTCCTTAAGACCGGGCTCGTTGGCGATGGCCTGGTCAATAAAGTCAAAAACGTTGGAGGCGGGGAATTTGTCGTCAGCGTAACCCATTGTAAAATAATAATTTATCAGAAACTGGTTCGAATGATTATTGCAGAGATTAATCTGGGGTATTTATATTGCCCTGTCACACTCAGCCGAGATACCGAGATCGTGGGTTAGGGCGCCCCCGTCACCGTCGTTTTCATGTGAAAATCACCCCCATCACTGGTTGGGGGCGGCTTGTGATCGTTAGCCAAAGTTGCTGACGAGCCCATCTTTTGGCCGTACTTGCTGGGGACAGATCACGTTCGTGCGGGGGTCAAAGATGATGAGAGGAGTTGAGCGAGGTACGAGGGGGAGCAGATGAAGGTGTGAATTGGTTCAACTTTCGGTGTGAATTGCATTGCTACGGACCCGGGGAAGTAGTTGACACTACAGTTGGACTAGAGTAGGACGTAAGAATAAGACTAGAGCTAGACGAGAGTAAACTACAGTTAACTACAGTATAGTAGCAGTAATCGGACAAGGTGTCATTTGGTACCTGAAGTAACAATCTCATTATGGCATTATGCCGGGGCGCGGGACGTGAAAATCACAGGCGATGGGCTACCCCACGGAGCCAGTGAGAAACTTGTGAGACCGAGGACATGCAAGGCGGAACCGCGCTGACGAAACTGTGACGAGAGGCGATAAGGATATCGGTAACTTTGTGGAGATATGATAGCATGTGGAGATTTATTGGCAATGTAGATGGGTAGAAAATTAGTTAGTAGGTACATAGATTAGTCGTGATTAGCAAGCATTTGGTAGTCATGAGTCTTTCGCAAGGACAGGGCTCGAGAAATTGACTGGCGCAGGCGGGCCAATTGGCCCATTTGAGGCTTGATGGGCTCAGTGGCCATGGTGATGTCCACTGGACCCTCCCGCATCCATTGCGGTGGTGTCCATCGTTGCAGTAACAGACTGGATACTAAGACACTGACCGAGGACATTGCCATTGCCGCGCCGGCCACCATGGGGTGGAGAGTAATGCCAAAGGGGAGGAAGAAGCCCATTGCAAAGGGGATCATAATCACGTTATACAAGACAGCCCACAGCAGGTTGCGCTTGATTCGACCGAACGTCTTGCGACTGAGGTCAATTGCAGCCGGGACGTCTAGCAGGGCGCTTTCTCTAGTGAGAACAATGTCGGCCGTCTCCATGGCCACATCACTGGACCCAGTCATGGAGATGCCTACCGAGGCGGCAGCCAAGGCTGGTGAATCGTTCACTCCATCGCCGACCAAGGCGACAATGCGGGAGCCAGACCCTCGCGGAGCATTGACCTCGTCGTCGTCGTCGGTACCCTGGAGGGTTCGCACAAGGTCAATTTTACCGCTGGGCGAGATGTTGGCCCACACCATAGTCTCGGGAATACCAACCTGCGACGCGATTTTGCGGGCCGCAGACATGTTGTCTCCAGTGACCATTCCCACTTCAATTCCCAGCCTCTTGAGCGATTGTACTGCCAGAGGCGCTTCAGGCTTGATTGTATCTGACAGACGGATTTGGCCAGCATAGGCGTTATCCATGGCTACCATTACTACTGTCTCGCCATTGGCATTGGCATCCCTAGCGCCATCTACACCCTTAATTCCCAATCGTGCAAACAAAGCGCTGGTACCAGCCACCACCTTTGTTGACTTGCCATTGGCATACTTTACAGTTCCACACACTCCTTCGCCGACAAAGGCTTCAAAGTCTGATACTACGGCACCAAAGCCCTCATTAGCTGAAAGGCCGCATTCTTGGCGGGCCTGGCGCACTACTGCCGCTGAAATGGGGTGCTCGCTAGCCTCTTCCAGAGCCCCTACTCCTTCCCAAAACTGCACAGCGTCGGTATTGGTTTCATGAGCAGAGACAGACATTGAACCTTTAGTCAATGTGCCAGTCTTGTCAAATAGAACCGTATTAACTCTAGTAGCTGTCTCCAGAATAGCGCCTCCTTTGATAAGAATGCCATGGTCAGCTCCGACTCCAGTTCCAACCATAACCGCCGTCGGGGTCGCCAGACCAAGCGCACAGGGGCAAGCAACTACGATGACCGAGATGCATAACCGTAGGCACACTAGGAAGGACGAGTGGTCAAAGATTGCTGGGGGATTTGGCAGCAGATGGGATAAAAGCATCCATGCACAAAACGTTATCACCGCCATGCACAAGACAAAAGGAACAAATTTTCCTGCTATCTGGTCCACCAACCTCTGCACTGGTGCCCGAGATGTCTGAGCGTCCTGGACTAGACGAATTATATGCGCCAATTTGGTATGGTCACCAGCATGCTCCACTCGAAACTCCACGCGACCGGTGCCATTGACCGAACCGCCTAAGATGGAATCCCCGACATTTTTGGGTACCGGAACAGACTCTCCAGTAATATGAGACTCTGAAACATAGGTCGACCCTCTTACAATGACGCCATCTGCGGCAACCTTTTCTCCAGGTCGCAGGATTACAATATCGCCTACCTGAATAAGCTCACTAGATACTACCTTCTCCTGTAGCATGGACAGATCGTTCTTTTCGATTGCTTGTTCGTAATCCTTAGGGTTTGTATAAATTGCGGCCTTTCCTGGCACCAAAGAGATGAGCCTGGAAAGGGCGACCGATGTTTGTCCTTTGGCCCGGTTCTCCAGGTACTTTCCAATAGTTACAAATGTGATTACCATTGTTGCAGTATCCCACAGTGTGGAGGGGTGTCCATCAGAACCTGTGCACATTGCGTGCATGACCGAAAAACACGAAAAGAAAAAGGCGCACGAGGTGGAAATCATCACCAACACGTCCATGTTAGGCGCGCCATGGCGAATGGCTTTGTATGCATTTCTATAGAACCGTTTGCCAATGCCAAATTGGACCGGTAATGTAAGGGCAAAGTTGATCACGTCGTCGAGATAGACTCCCTGCAGTAGACGAGTCTTGAGAAAGGCCAAGAATGGAAGCACGCCAGGGACCAGCATTGATATGACAAACACAGGTACCGAAAATGCCAGTGCAAACAGCACGTCCTTTCGATACTGCTGAATTTCCTTGACCCGAGACAGCGCCTGGACCTGCTGCGAGTTATCCAAACTACTGGCCAAGATTCCATCAAATCCTGCGTCTTCAATTGCGTCAATGATTGTACGAACCCCAACCACCGATGGATCATACACAACCGATGCCTGCTCGGTGCCAAGCGCTACCACGGCAGATTCAACCCCGTCCAGGGATCTAAGAGCATTCTCAACTGCATTGGTGCAAGAGGTACATGTCATTCCATATACCTTTATCGCCACAGTTTCGGTACCATTTGCAGTCGCCTCAGCACTTTGTTCTTCCGTTACTTCTATTAGACCTCCTTCGAATCCGCAGTCCTCTATCGTTTCTACCAATTCATTAGCAGAAACCACAGAGGGATCGAACTCAACCTGAGCTCGCTCCGTCACTAGCGATACTGCTACGGAGGATACTCCATTGACAGCTTCTAGGCCACTAGTCACTGCTGCTGTACAAGACCCGCAGGTCATTCCGCCAATTGAAAGAGTTGCTCGGGCCATGGCGACCGAACAGTTTGGTCAAAAATCCAACAAAATTTGAGCAAATAATCAAAATAAACCTCGCAAACAGCAAATAACGCGAAGAGATGCAAAATATATAAAGGATGAATAGTAAGATGCTTCTTGCGGTGCTTTCTAGTTTGTCATCAAACCATAATAATTTATTTTGCCTTCGCTAGTCCGATTTAAGCCGGATCTAAACCCGGCCCGAACGGATGCCCCAACGTTTAGTGCATGGGTTACCTAAATTGGCAATAAGGGGCGATTATCAGATCAAAATTCGGGTGTTGCAGCTAAAAAAGCTCATAATTGCATTTGCTGCAAGCGACATATTATAGAATAGACAGTGCTGCCGGTGGGAATGGATTGCGTATTCTATGCTATATTTACAAGTTAGTATTGATATCCTTGAGAGTCTCTCTCAGAGTGCGTGCCTGCTCCAAATGGGCGGGCTCTCGGGCACCGAAATGGGTGTATACAATCGATCGCCGTTGCCTAGAGCGACCCTGTCTTTCATCAGGGGTCTCTCCGTCTTGATAGTCCTCGTTCTCGTAATCATAGTCATCATATTCATCCTCGTCATACTCGTAGTCATCATACTCATCCTCGTAATTGTCGTCTTCGTAGTCCTCATCGTAGTCCTCATCATCCTCGTCCTCTTCGCCCTTATCGCTCTTCTTTTCGGATGACATGACTGGAGGACCCATGTCCATGGGCCCTGATTTGTCGGAGGTCTTCTCGTTAGCTTTCTGAGGGGATTGACTACTAGAAAGCATATCAGATGGTGATTTGGCTCGCTGCTCAGGGCTCTTTGGACTCTTTGGTCCTTCATCTTCAAATCCATCTAGAGATTCCAGGTCGGAAATATCAGGGATAGGGTCTCGCCAGAAATTGACATCGGAATACTTGTTTTCCACATCCTTACCCCCACTGGCCACCACTGGAGGGAAAAAGTGGTCCACGAGGTCGGCAATATGGACGTAGCTGGAGCGGTACCCTGCCAACTCCAGGAGTTCCATGTGGACTTCAGAATTGGTATTGATGGTGAAGATCTTCGACGAAGGGATTCCCACCGATCGATAAGATAGCGCGTCGGTGATACGATTACCAAACCCTGCATAAAATGGGGTGCCCTCTTTATAGTCGTACAGAGACTGGATATCCCGAAGGGCGGCCATCTTGAACACCTCGGGTTTGCGCATGATAACCTCTCGGCGCAAGGCAGCCATTGTCCTATCTGGAGACAAAATAACTGGACCAGGGGGCATTCTATACCCTTCTTGCTCAATTCCCTGAAGATAATATCGAGTAGCATCTGCCTGGCCAACTGATCGTGCGGTCAAATATACAATATTGTACCCATTGTTAGCAATATCCACATATAATTTGGCGACCCCAGAGTGAGTCCAGTCCCGCCCAAGCATGGTCAAGACATGGCCCAGGGCATCCGACTTTGTAATGGTTCCATCGATATCAGAAATGACGATTGGGGCGTTGCTTTTCCAGTAGTACAGGTGAGCGTTGATCACGGCCTTGTTTTGGAGCACCTTAAACTGGACCTCATTCCGCCCAGACTTGAGATTGAGCTTCTTGAGCTGATCCGAAGTCAATCGCAACGTCTTTGCATAGAAGGGCTCTCCGGCGGTGGGAGTGCCTTCGGTAGATGCAGGTTCAGATGATGACGAAGAGGACTCAGGGGCAGGGGTCACCGGCGCAGTGTCCTCAGCACTAGGGAAGGGATGATGAGAGTGACTATGGCGGTGGCCTGCCGTGGCAGCATACAAATCGTCACGGGAATAAATACGAATATTGCCCTCCTCGTCGGGGCCCATGATGGATTCAAAATCGAGCTCGGGACCCAGCCCAAGCTCCTCAGCCAAAAGCTTCTTTACTACTGCTTCTGAAGTTCTAAACTCATCCGCACCGCTCTTGTACCCGGTCATGTCCAGCACAATGTCGCCATTGTCGGTGATCTTGGATGGGATATTGATATCAGTCAATCTCTTGGTCAGACTATGAACCCGGTCCTTTGAAATGGCCCGCTCTGGTTCAGGCTCTCCTGGAGACAGCGGCGGCGCCTCGGTCAAACTAGGACTGGACTCGCTCCATTGGGCGTTGTTGGCAGGTGGCGGAGGGAACGAATCAGCGCTTCGTAGAGATCCGTCCTTGTTGGGTGGCCGCTGAGGGCTTTCAGAGCGAGCTCTCTCAGGTTCAGTACGGGAAAGATCCAAAAACTCCGGCTCTTGCAAAGGGCGTCCTTCGGCATCCTCATCATCCGCTACGATCGATTCTGGTGAAGACGACGGGGACACTACCGGTGAAGTTAACAGGTCACTGGGGACCTTGTTGGGAGTCTCAAACACAAAGAACGCTTCGCCGCCATCCCCCAACTTCATTGGCAAGTCAGTGGCCTCCCCATTTACGGAAAACTGGACCTTCTTCTGCGAGGGACGAAGCAACGAGAACTTGCCGAACCGGACATGAAAGGGAGAGCACGACAGAGTCCCATCGGGCTGTTCCACAACCATGATATCAATTGCTCCCGACAGCGTAGCAGGGTTGATGGAGTTCCATGTCTTGGACACAGATCCAATCGCTCGTCCTACGTACTGCATTGTGAGCAATGAAGAAAAACGATGTCTATAGCAACGCTCGGTCAAGTGGTTGGTGGTTAGTAGTGGTAGTTGTGAGGCTTCAAAGTGGCTCAACTAATTATACGCCACAAGCGATAAATTAATAAAGAGGGGATCGTTCAAAATTAATAGAGAGGGGGATCAGTTCAACAGATATACATAAAGGTAGTAGATAATAAAGATGGATTGTCGTAAGTCATTATATCATTTGGCCCGGCGGAGTATTCCTAGGTCCTCGTTAATCTCGTCTGTTTTGAGCGAAGTTAGGTATTTTGACGGCTGTTTGTTGCGGCCTCCTATAGAGGTGCCATCCAGATCTCGATCTGATACGAGCGCCAGTCCCTGGCGGGTGGTTCGTCCTGAAGGCATATCAGAGGTAGAATCGCTGCCAGATCCGGCGGTATTATAGCTAGCAATGTTTGCTGCTTCGCGACGGCCTCTTCGGCCACCTCCACCTGGTCCAGTTGCTGGTCCTCCTGTGCCTGCACCACCAGCAGATGCTCCTGAACCATAACCGGCTTTATCAGACCCATTTCCAATCCTACCATCCCCGAAAACTTCATCGCCGTTGGCAATCAATCCTACTGATGCCAATTGGTCAAGATTTGCGTCTGACGAAATGTCAGCCAACGACTTGTCATCCTTCATCTTTCTAACATGGCCCTCGATGCGAGACACTAGTCGCTCTTGAGTGGCCTTGGAAGCAGTAGTATGGGCTTCCATAATAGACGACACGGTTGCCTGGTGATCCCGAGTCATCTTGTCGACCACTGAGTCTCGCCACAGCTTTAATGTCACTAGTTCATAATCTCTCTGTTCCTCCAAATCTTGCAGACTTTCCAGAAACTCTGGATCTTGCCCCGACCGAATCTGGTCAATTCGACGCCGAATCGCCGCCGTCTGCTGAGCATACTGCTCTTCATACTCTTTGTTCAACCGCTGCTCCAGCCCTCGATACTTTAGAGTTAGCGCTGCGGAGCTGGGCGCGCCTCGTCTGCGACCAGGGCGAGGCATCGTCGTGGTTCTAGCCATGCTACTGGTCGCGCCCCCTTGTGCAAAGTCCCAAACAAAAATCTTCTAAATAGGCCGGTCCCCTAGTATATACAACAGTCCTCTGGATTACTAGTGCCACTGGTCAGCGCCTGTTCTCACCCTGCTCCCTGTCTACGCACGGTAGAATGGTTAATTTGGAAAAGTCGATGCATGCGAGTCAGCGTGGGTCGCGCATATGGCACGGCTACAAGGAGTACTGCAGAATATCGCTAATATCGCTATAGAATACGTGCTCCATTGACGTCCTTAGGTACAATACTGGTTCTATATATAATTACAATTTGTTGTTCACCATTCGTCCCATTCCTCCTCGGCCTTTTTAGACTTGATTCCTTCGAGCTTGGTCCGCTCGTTCGGACGGGCGAGACCAAACGCCGGCTCTACTTCAGGCTTTCCTAGCAGGCTGCTTTCGTCGCCAATGTCATCAAACAACTTGCCATACTGAGAACCCCCTGCTCTGGAAGATTGACCTTCGTGCTGCATATGCTGCTGAGTAAACGTGTTGAAAGTCTCAATTCCGTACTTGCCAGTTTCCTGCATCTTCTGGCCAAACTGCAGCATGGCCTTGCGAGCATTGCTGCTCAGATCCGATTCTCCAAACTGTCGCATCTGGGGCTTGATGTAGGTATCGGATACTTCTGACACGGACTTTGTGAACATGCTCCAGCCCTTTGTCAGGGATCCAAGAGGATCTTTTTGCAGAGAATCGAGGTCAATTCCTCCGCTGGGTGATCCACCCCGGTCACCACCGCCGGGCTGGTAGTCGCTGCCAAACCCAGTGAATCGTCCTCCTTGGTTGGGAGGCAGGTTGTCAGGTCTGGAGGCATTCTTGGCTCCCAGCTGAGAAAAGTATGCCTCATTCTGCGCCTTTTGAGACGAAGCTGCGCTAGAGGGACGCGAAGGACCGTTGGATCCAGAGTTGACAGATCCCTCGCTAGGCACATGACGAGGCCTCTCGCGACGAACCCACGAGTCTCCTTTGCCCTGTGCCTTGGCCGCCAAGTACTCCTTGTAATCCTCAGCTACCGTAGAGTTGTACTTGACTTTGGCATCCAAAGATCGATCCAATCCTTCCTTCTCATAAAAGAACTGCGCAGCAGCCTCATTACCTCCATTCTCCATCAACTTCATCTCCTCGGCCGTGAACTGGTCCATAGTCACCGATCGCACAAACGAAACGTGCACTCCCAGTCCTCGGTGGATGCCTGCACAATCCAAACAGATAAAGATGCCATATTTTGGCGACGCCCATTGAGGATTGGCGGCTCCGCAGTCAAAGCACTTCTTGTTGGCCCCAACTTTCTGCAGAGCTAGCAGTCTGCGTCGGTTATCAGGGTCTACTGTCCAGTCTGCCGCCATTGCAAGTTTGGGTTCGAGTTTTGGCCATGTCGTGGCTTTCGCCGGGGATCATCAGATTTCAGTCACGTGACCTTTGCAATCCCCGGGAGGCCCCCTGTTGAAATACTCATTTCTTTCATTGGCAAAACGTTGTACAATAAATATCATTAGCTCATTCAGCATTACATCATTAGGTCAATTAGTCGTCTTTAGGTTTGGACTGGCGGTCACTTGCGTGCTTCTTTTTGCGAAACTTGATTGACAGTTTCTTCCCAGCATTAGTGAACGTTCGTAATGATAGACCGGATGACGATGAAGAAGAGGAAGAAGAAGATGATGATGATGATGACTTCTTGACTCCATCTTCATGCGCGCCTTCACCCATGTCCCCAGAAGAATCTGATTCGGTGTCTGAATCGCCGTCATGGCCGGCGTGGGACTCTTCACCACTATGGTCGTTGAGGCCTTCCTCCACACTCATGTGGTGGCCTGCGTTATCGCCCTGCAAAGGAGACATTGCTCCTACTCCTTCATCACTTGCCCTTCGTTTGCGAGATCGTTCCGACACGTTATCAGACAGATTGCCTTCCAATTGCCGTTTGGCTGAAGTTTTAACTTCCAGAACCCTTGGTGGAGGAGTCTTGATATGCTTTGCGTCGCCGTTCTCTTCGCTGGGCTTTTGACTACTTTGCTGTGCTTCCTCTTTGGCACATATTACTGCATCTATTACTGGCAGGCTAAGCTTGGTCTTGACCTGTTCAATGCCATAGTCGTCCACCAGGTAGTTGAGGATCTGAACGCAAGGACGCTTTGGCGATGAGTTGAGAAACGTTGTCTTGCCAGCAATAAGATACAAAACCTCTATGCATGCCGAGGTGATCAAATTGTTACGGCCCTCTAACGATACCATAACCGATATCAGATCAGCAATAGCCCTTGATTCAATCAGTAGTCCCAAGATTGCGGAGTCGCTAAGCAGCACCGCTTCCTTGATGCATCGGATTGCTGCCAGCCGAATTGACTTGCGGTTGAGCCTGATTAGGTATGAGATGCTCCATGCTAGCCCGTTTTCTTCGAAAAACGCCTCGCAGCGCACGCCATGATGATGAATACAGAATGCAAGCAGATCAGTCAGTATCTCGATCACTGCATCATCTTGGTGATCATGCGTCTTCTCAGCGTCCCCTGTCCGGTTACTTTCTGAGGAGAGCCTGATCAACGGTCCGAACAGCTGCTTAGCGTGGTTTTCATAAAAGGAAAGAACAAACATATGCATATCTAGGGAACCAATTTGCCCAATTGTACTTCCCCGGGAGTCCTGTAAAGATCGCTGGGAACCATTTGGTCCTGCCAGTGAAGGCATTAACTCAGAAGGAGGCTCCAGTAATATTCTCAGGGCCTCACTAGCCAAAACTTTTAACCCATAATCCCGGTTGTTGTCATTGAGCAAAAGGTCTGTCAAGACACCAATCACAGCGGCGTCATCACCTCCCTGACGAACAATTTTTGCATCGAAATCTAACAGCCCTGACACAAGCTCTGTGGCGGCCCGCTTGGTACTCATAGATGCGTTCGAACTGCTTCCGAGCCCGTATCGCAGCATCACAAACAACCCGTTTTTCACCAAAGCAGAATATAGTATCGCCCGTTGTTGCAGGGGGAACGTCTTTACCATATTCCATATCTCTCTTACCAATCTTACTCCGTCTTCCCTCTGAAGATGAAGGGTTTCCTGGTCCTGATCATGTTCAATATCATCCCGATACAGATTAAACAAAGAAGATAAAAATGACCCTGACGTCTGTAATGCAGCAACAATTTCAGACTGGTGAAAGAACAGGACGCTGTTCATAATCCCCTGGACGTTTTCGTCAAGAATACGAGAAAGAACCACATCACGAGCAAATTCAAGTCTAAATGCCTGTCGCACTTTGATCTGCAGGCCCTCAGAAGGCAATGGGATGACCTGTCGGAAATTATCAAACTGACGGAGGTAGCTGCGATAGTTTGCCTTTTGTCGCAAGTCGACCTCTGGATCATATTCCAACGCACCAATGGCCGCTTCAAAGATATTATCCTGTAAAAGGGCATCCCATATCCCTGCGTCGCCCATTAAGAACAGAACTTTTACAATCTGGCTCAAATAATGCAAGTCCTCCAGCGATTCTAAATCCTCCGCCATTGCAAAAAGATCCGGCAACTGGGCCAGATAGTTCCGATTCAGTAAATGTCGCGCTAGCGCTTCATTGTTGAACTTGTTTGGGCCCAACGGACTAACACATTCGAGGACGGCGTCCAGATTGCCCAAGGACATGTTTGGTGGTTGAACCAATGGCCCAGCAATGATCTCTGTGGTCTCAGTACCGTC
The DNA here is from genome assembly GCA_003705705.2 of Blastobotrys raffinosifermentans. NCBI lineage: Eukaryota > Fungi > Ascomycota > Dipodascomycetes > Dipodascales > Trichomonascaceae > Blastobotrys > Blastobotrys raffinosifermentans. The sequence continues at coordinate 187,065 of PPJH02000020.1, forward strand.
ATCATTCCTCATTACATATAAAATGGATATTGTGCGTTCCATTGTTTGCTGAATATGAACCAGAAAATCGCACAGGCCAGCGCATCCTTCCGCCTCTTGGAACGACAGGGCCACGTCAGTCTGTTGGGCTGGCTCTGTCCATACAACCAAGGTTTCTTGTTGCTTTTGAAATTGAATACCTGCGCTCACAGTGGCGCGAAGGATAATATCATCGGAATCTTTCTCATTTCGTACCGTTAACCGAGCAAGACTTGTTTCGTCCTCCTCGATGATCTCGCCAGTGCAATAACCGGTGCCCATGTCTACCCACTGATCATCCTCCAGAAAGTACACCTTTACCCGTCGGGGGTATGTAGGTATTTCTATATCCATTGCGTTGCATATGTTTTGGAAGCACAGATACGTCGGGGAGGGTATCAGCTAGCTGGACGATATCTTTCAAACAATTCAAACCGCTATCAGTGCCAGTGCTCGAAGAATTCTCCCCGGTGGGTTAATGCACGAGTCCAGTGGATCGGATCCTACCGTCAAAGAGTAGCTATTAATTCTAATACGCCTCCAGATTACACGCCTTTGTTGTACCGTTGCTGTCAACGTATGCAGCAACTATGCTTGATTGATTTCTTTGGCGCGTCTGGATAGAAAAGTGAAGTGCCAGTATGTCTGGGTTCCCGTGCGATATCCCGATGCGGCTGGGGTCGGCCCGGGTTTTACAACACGCCAGTAAAGATAGCAAAGAGGTGTTAAAAACTGAACAATTGCTCTAAATATGCTCAGATCGTCACTTGTGTGCTGCCTGAGAGTATCATATGGAAGAGAAGTAAGAATAGCAAATGATGGTACAAAAAAAATTCTGTAAAAAATTTGAGGTGCAAAAAAACTACAGCACCATCTGTTCTCGCGTCGTCTCCGACCGCAATACTGGGTATGGCTCTCAGGTGCTTAACTATGACTGATCGGACGGGAAGTCGTGCTTTCACCTGGATATGGCCGTAGCTGACAATTTTTTGTTTAATTCCATCACAAGGTGCCTGGTTGGAAAGAATCTGAGCCAAAATGCATTTTTTTGGCCAATTGACCTAATATTGTGAAAGTATTTGGCCCAAATTATATATTTTTTGTTCTTTTCTGAGATTCTAGAGTTAATTGAACGAGTTATTCGAGGAGTTCTTAGAGGCCCAGGCTGCCCGGGCACATGTATGAAGGTAGGCGACACAGGTAGATGTACCTATGCGAGATGAGTTACAGATCACTTTCATAACTCCTTTCTCAACGGACCAAAGTCTGTACTTGAGAACAGGAGTGTTATCAGATTGCCCAGTGATGTGAACCTAAAGCCAATGTTGAACTTGGCACAACCTCGGAAATTTATCCGAGAGTGGGCTTCCACAGTCGTGTTGTGCTTGAGAACTGAAAGAGATTTACTGAGGGACGGTCTGTACACTGGAAGTGCCCTATGGATGAGTAGTGGAATTACTTGGTCATCGTGAGGGCACGGACTGCTAAAGTTACCTCAAGAAGAAATGTCTGTAGCTTCGACAATGTCTGTCTATATATTTCCATATCACTTTGTTAGCAAACGGAATGAATAATCGGGTTAATAATGGTCGTTATATTGTATTATCAGTGATTGATACGTTAAGAGTTCCTGGTGTTAGAAGAATTGAAGTACGCAATTTATTTGCTCTATATGTGCTCCCATGTGCAGGCCAAATTATCATCATAAGTGCAAAAGTCATTTTCTTATCCAATGGACACACGCAAGTGTTATAGGCATGACTCTCCATCTTAAAATTCTCTGTAATAGTAGCATAGGACCTTTTAGGTTCCTCTTGAAACCGTTGAGAATTAGCTTATCATTCCGCATCTGATTATCTTTTTTTGGGAACGTTCGAGCGGCTCGGTCCACTTTTTTTTTTTTTGCTAATGCTTAAATTTAAAGGGGATGATCCCACCAAGATCTTCTTCAAACCTTAACTAACAAAAACTTTCAACTAGTAAAGTACAGCTGCCAGTGGTTTAGAGGCTTTGGAAGTTTTCCCTGAACCTCATAATAAAACTTCCACCCACCTGGGCAACAATATACAGTAAAGAGATCCCAAATGGACCATACAAACCCTTTAGATCAGACTAAGACCAAGTCTGATGATCTGCCAACGACAGAGACTACAGCGGCAGTGTCATATTCCCACGATCCCGAAAGTAATGTAGAGGCTACTGAACCACCAAAGACGACGAAACAGCGACTCAGGAAGTGGTTTGGATTTTTGTTCACCCCACACTTCTGGATCATCTTTATCCACGGTCAAATTCTGTCCTGGTGCATTGTGTCTACTAATACTTTGACGACATTTTTGGCCGATGGAGGAAACAATATTCCTGCCTTTCAGACCCTGTTCAATTACGTTTTGCTGTGTTTGATTTTCACTCCTTACACCATCTACAAGTATGGATTTGTGAAGTGGTTCAAGTTGCTATTCCGAGACGGATGGAAGTATTTCCTGTTCGCGTTTGCCGATGTAGAGGGAAACTACTTTGTGGTCAAGGCGTATGCCTATACCAACATGCTGTCAGCAGCTCTGCTCGACAACTTTGCAATTGTGGTTGTGGTCATCCTGTCTTTTATATTCCTCAGGGTCAGATACAAGTGGACTCAATTGCTTGGTATCGTCACGTGTATTGGTGGTATGGCTCTGCTTGTTGTCAGTGATGTGCTCACAGACAAGGATTATCAAGCTACGGATATGGTCAAGGGAGACTTGTTCATGCTGCTGGGAGCTGGATTGTACGGTGTGTCTAATACCCTAGAAGAGTTCTTTGTGTCCAAGCGACCCTTGTACGAGGTTGTGGGACAATTGGGATTCTGGGGTATGTTTATCAATGGAGTACAGTGTGCTATCTTTGAGCGAGAGTCCCTCAAGAACGCAAATTGGAGCTCACAGGTAGGCGGTTACTTTGCTGGATACACCTTGTCCATGCTTCTCCTATACTGCACTGCTCCTATTTTGTTCCGAATGGCATCTGCTGCATTCTACAACCTGTCGCTGCTGACCAGTGACTTCTGGTCTCTATTGGTGGGAATTGAGGTGTTTGGATATTACGTGTATTGGCTGTACCCGGTGGGCTTTGTATTTACTGTGCTTGGTATGATTGTGTACTACTTATCATTCACGGACCCCCAAGGTGAAGCCCGCAAGCCATGGCTGGGTAAGAACCAAGAATTGGGAGTTGCTGGAGTTGGAACTGCCAAGGGCCATGCTCATGAGAGCGATCCTTCGGAAGGGCCATTGTCGCAGGATGATGTGTCTGGTCCAGGTCAGGACGAAGTTGACTATGGCACCATTAACAAGAACTCCAATTCAAACCCCAATGGCCATTTTTAATACTGACTGACTTTGCTTCTGAACATAATAAAAAGTCATTTTTCAAGTATGAAATTATAAACTAATCCCATTAAAGTTTGTGCTTTAGTTCTACAACCTGGTCCACACCCTCGTACTCTGGGACTTCAAAGTCATATTTCTTTGCAAATTCATCGGTCACAAATCTGCCACCCACAAAATGTCGGCCCTTGAAGTATCGCGCAGCCGGCTTGGGTGCAGTCAGACTGACCAAGGCCGTAGGATGAAACTGGTTGCCATTTTCGGGGCCATTGTCAACATGCCATGAAGAGGGAATGTCAACTGATGTAACAGGAACCTTTGTATTGGTGAGCATTTCAATTACTGCTGGGAAGGGCTCTCGAATAGGAGGTTTGAACGAAAAGCCAAACAAAGCGTCGATAATGTGGTCTGCGGACTCAAACCGGTCCTTTGAAATATCGTCTACAATGGCGATATTATAATTGCGCAATTGAGTCTGTAATCGTTCAAACAAGTCTCCCTTTGACTTCTTGGGGTAATACACCCATGGGTTGTATCCCAGCAGTCGAAGGTGACGAGCAGCTACCAACCCGTCACCTCCATTGTTCCCGGGACCTGCTAAGATAAGCACCGAATTCTTAGAGTCCTTCTTAGGAGGCTGCAACTTGTATACCGCCTGAGCCACCGAAAGCCCGGCCAGTTCCATCTGGGTTAACATTGCACCAACTGTGGCCATACAATAGTACTTACCAGCTGGTCGATAGAGAACCCTCCCGAGGACATGAGTTCCCTATCTACCGTAGCAGCTACTGCTGCAGACAAACACTAGTTAGCAACGGACAAAACACACCTATAATCCACATACCTTGAATGACATGATACCGCAAGCAAACTGGCAAACTGAAATGTGGAGTGTCCATCATGGTGAATTTATATATTTTATATGCGGGAATATGGCTGGACCGCAACCAAAATTTAAAGGTTAACTGAATCACCATAACAATATTTCACTAACCTAATATAATAACGTAATGTAGCCTATAAATGTTACAGGATGTCCGTCATGACGCCCGTTTGTGCTCATTTTCCATTCCTATAAGCCCCTCACTCATGCCCGTATATTGAGCCGTTGCGATCTACATCACCGTTTCCAACCACCCACTCTAACATCCACCGTGGACTTTACCGACCAGGGGAGCGAGAGGAAACAAAAATGTACCAGGTAAGCAGGTTCAATTAGGCAAAGTACCGACATGAGAGGGGTTCTAACTCAGCTTCGAAGAAAGAAGAATGTCAAAAAGATTGTCCCGTTCACCATGATGGTGGTGGGTACTGAGGGCACTGGACGAACCACATTTGTAAACACGCTGTGCAACTCGCCCGTGCTGGAGTCTTCGGAGGTGTTTGACCCTTCGCAGGCCCATGTAGAGCGTCCAGTTCAGGTCAAGACGTACCATGCCGAGCTGGAGGAAGACGACGGCACTCGAATTGCTCTGACAGTAGTGGATACCCCTGGATTCGGAGACAACATTGACAACCAGGCATGCTTTAAGAAAATTGTTGAGTATCTGGAGACACAGTACGACGAGGTATTGGCTGAGGAGTCCCGAATTCGACGAAACCCCAGGTTTAAGGACAACCGAGTGCACGCGTGTCTGTACTTTATTGAGCCCACCGGCCACGGACTGCGAGAACTGGACATTGAGCTCATGAAGCGCCTGGCAGAGCGAGTTAATGTTATTCCGGTGATTGGCCGCTCAGACCAGCTGACTCCTTCAGAGCTTGCCAACGCAAAGAAGATGACTATGGAGGACATTCAGCACCACGAAATTCCTATATACAACTTTCCATACGACAATGAGGAAGACGACGCCGAGACGATCCAAGAAAATACGGAGCTCAAGGAGATGCTGCCATTTGCAATTGTGGCATCTACAGACACGGTGGAGATCAAGGGCCAACTTGTGCGGGCGCGCAAGTATCCCTGGGGTATTGTGGAAGTTGACAATGAGCGACACTCTGACTTTTTAACAGTTCGGTCGGTACTGCTGGGGTCGCACATGGCCGACCTCAAGGACATTACCCATGACTACCTCTATGAGAATTACCGAACCGAAAAGCTGTCGTCTTCTGTGGACAATGGCCGGGAGTCGCGATTACTCAACCCCGAGGACCTTGCTAACCAGTCGTACATTCTGAAGGAAGAGCAGCTAGCTCGTGAAGAAGAAAAGCTGCGAGATATTGAGCTCCGAGTACAAAAAGAGATTAACGACAAGCGTCTAGAACTTACTGCTAGAGAACAGGAACTACGGGAAATTGAGGCCAGGATAGCGCGGGAACGATCAATGGAGGCTGAATCAGTCAGACCAAAGTCCGAGCCATCTGAGGATGGGGCCGCCGCCGCTGGCGCCGCCGCTGACCCACAGGGGGATTATCATCACGATAATGACCATGGCGCAGAAGCCGCCGTTACCAATGGAGAAAACGGACTTGATGACCCCGCCGACGACACCACCCGAATCAAACAAGAGCCAGAGTAGACGCAAATTCAATAGGGCTGTGCCTTATATAGACGTCAATGGAATGAGCATTTTATCACAGTCAAAAACAATTACATAGCCATATTACATCAATCCCTCCTGCCCTTTTACATAGCGTGCCCCATTAGGCAGGTCACTAACTCTGTATAGTAAGGTGTGCACGGGACTTTGCCTTTGCTCTTCCCATGCCGACACGGATCCGATCCGATAGCCAGGGCTAACTTTTGGTAGATTCCCGATTGGTCCAGACTGCTCAATAGGTTTTATCAGATGGCCGCACCCTTGCCTATTTAGGAAGGCCTGACTAACCGGTCGGTCGCCCGACCCCGAAAATTGATTATATATATACTCTTAACGCCGTCTTTCATCACTTGCTGTGGAAAACGAATCGAATTTCACCGTTTACGAATCTATCCATTTTCTAGTCGATTGTAATGTTCCGAACAGCTATCCGTGCATCCAGACCAATGATGGCGCGCCCTATGGCCGCTTCCCGGGTCGCTCGTCCCATGGTCCAGCCCGTGCGAGCTTATCACGAAAAAGTCCTCGATCACTACAATAACCCTCGAAACGTGGGTTCCATGGACAAGAATTCCGATGACGTGGGAACCGGTCTAGTGGGTGCCCCTGCTTGTGGTGATGTGATGAAGCTTCAGATTCAGGTTGACGATGATGGTATCATTAAGGACGTTAAGTTCAAGACTTTTGGCTGCGGATCGGCCATTGCCTCCTCTTCCTACGTTACTGAGCTGGTGCGAGGAATGTCTCTGGAGGACGCTGGAAAGATTAAGAACACTGTAATTGCAAAGGAGCTGTCTCTTCCTCCTGTCAAGCTGCACTGTTCTATGCTGGCTGAGGACGCCATCAAGTCTGCCATCAAAGATTACAACACCAAGCGGGCTCGACGAGGCCCAACTCTGGGACCTGATGCTGCCAAAGCTTCTACTGCCTCTGCCTAATGCATAATGATTGAAAGTAAATAGCATATAGGATTATTTATCTCTATTGGACAAAAAATGCTTTATACCCTCTGTCGCCCCCTATTAGAAATTAGATCGGTTTTCACGGGTCTTCTTTTGTCACCTACCGTAGCACTCTCACGGGCTCCCACCAGTTCTCCGCAAAAAAAAATCAAAAAAAAAGGTCGTCGAACACCGGCCCGTTGGCACCTACCGTGCAACTTACTCGAGGTCAATTTTACAGCTTTCAAGCGGTCCAAGCTAATCTCGAGACGCCGAAATCATGCCCTCCAGGTACCCAAACCTGAAAAAGTTCCCTCTTCCAGGGGGAAAGCATATTACGTCTCGAATGGTGCGAGACAACTACAAGCGACACATGTTCGCTGAAGAGGAGACCCACCGCCTGGCCCTCCGTCATATCGCTCAAAACACCACACTGCCCATGAAGGCCCGACTGGAAGCCCAGCTACAGCTTTCGGCCATGCCAAACTACACCCGATTCACCCAGGTTCACGACAGATGCGTACAGTCTGGTTACGCCCGCTCAGTTATCCCTCAGTTCCGGTTGTGCCGAATGAAATTCCGAGAGAACGCACTTCAAGGCAACCTGCCAGGAGTTACAAAGGCCAGTTGGTAGAAAGATATTGTTGTTTGTGTGACATGTACATAGAATAAAAATTACTGACAGCTTTTATAAAAGACTGGAAAAGAGAGACTTTTTATGCACCGCCAATGGGATGATCTGGGTTTCACTGAGGTGCTTGAATTTTGAACTCTGCTCCTCGTCAACCTTTTTGTACATTGTAGACAGATTTCCTGCAGCAATCTTAGCACAGAGTCCGCATTCGGGCGTTCCTCGACTGTTGGGAAATGCATTGTAATATGACCCTTCTCCCCACACGATTGCATCCTTCTTTTGCCCTAAACCCCACAACACTTCGGCTATGTAGGACATTGTCACTGCTTCGTAGCATTTTGAGTCTTCTCCAAGCTTCTTGACTCGCTTCTGTACTCCCAATAATAAATTGAGTGCATCGTTCAATCGTTTCTGTTTGACATAAACCTTGGCCAATTGGGTCAAGGCTTCAATTTCTTCGCCAGTGCTAGGAGACTTGTCATCTTGAACCAACATGCCGCCTGATCTGGATCGACCCATTTGGATTCCTGTGTACCCGGCACTTTCCTCACTCAATTGCTCAGCTTCCTTGAGTTTTTCTTGAGCAACTTTGATTCGGGACAAGACAGTGGCTGCCTGAGCCTTAAGCGCCTTCTGTCCGTATGGTACACTTAATCCAGACTCAAGTGCCCGTATCGCATCATCGGTCTGGCTCAGTGCATCTTTGGATAGACCAAGACGAATAGCAATGTCAGCATACCCGGATAACCACGCTGGGGTCTTTGTATCCAAATCAATTACATTGCCATTCTTGTCAAGCACCAGCTGGTTAATCAGATCCTCATAATACTTTACCACCATATCATGGCGCTCATCCATATGATGGTTAGCTCCTGCAAGTCCCAGGAGCTTTTGCTTGAACGACCAGTCTGTAGGTATTGGCTGGATCCTCTCCAACTTCCATGTCGTATACAGATAAAGGCACCCGATTCCCGCGGCACTTCCACCATACACTGCCGCCACTACCACCAAGAACTTCCTACTGGCTTTGAGAAACCACACTCCCGTAGGAGACTTGACCTCTCGTCGCTGGAATCTAAACCCTCTTGGCCCGTAAGCTCTCATCGGATCGGAATATTTTGTTACGGAACGGGGTAAATGCGTGATATTTCATATATATTCAGTAGGCATGACCTGACCAGGGCCAGTAGTATAGCACTGTAGATTGTCAACCCCATCAAGTTACTAGAATATTTTCATTTTGGGAATGGTATTATTTTGACATTATTTCCCTAATAAAACCCATGCAACCTCATTCCTAACTGTGGTACGCCCCAAGTTTTTCTGCTGCTTATCTCCATCCCACCCCCTCCGACGCAGCTTCTACCGTTCTCAACCCCTCTCAAACCATTCTTGACTCACAACAGGGGCCCATTCCAACATTTTTTTGAGGTTGCTAACTCTAGGATACTCGCATTATTTCTATTACCATCAGCCAGGTCGCGTAAGAAATTCCCTCATTGATAGTTATATCTCACCTGAAGGAACCGCCCTCCTCATTCGTGCTTATTTCTCTGCGTCTCTTTGATTAACACTGTGCTGGGGATACCAACTGGCCAATGCAACTTTGAAAAATTGTGCTAGTGACCCCATTCTGTTCCTTGACTACTGTTTTGGAGTTCTTTTGTTTTTTTGATTCTTGCCTGAATCTTTGCACAGCATACCATGCCCCAAACACGACGACGGGGCCGTCCGCGATCCCAACCTGTACAACAACGTCCGCCAGAAGCAGATTACATTCGAACCTTCTTTGAAACGTCAGCAATCCCCAGTAATAGCCATGAGATTCTCCTTGAAACTCTCGAGTCGCTAGTCGAGACCACAAGAGAAGAGCAAGAGCTCGAAAATCAACCACTCTCGAAAATCTATCTCACCAAGGGTCTATATTGCGAAAACTCAGGTACTTCGAGGCGCAAAACTCGCAATAACGCATTTCCTTTACCTTTGAACAATGGCCTAAAGCTTCTCAACACTCAGAAAGACTTTCGCTTACCATGGAATATTTACTGTCCCACTTCGAACATCAGTCGTCTTCCGGATTGGCGGCCAATTAAAAAGAGCATTTGGATCGATGTTGCTTATCCTACTCGTCCAAGGGGGCAGAATCTTGTGTGTGCCTGCACTGAAAAATGCGACGATAATTGTCTAAACCGCTTGCAACGTTACGAATGTGATCCTACGGTATGCCCATTTGAACAGAACAATTGTGGCAACCGAGCGATCCAGACATTAGAAAAAGATCTCAACAATGGTCGGGCATATGCTCGAGGTTTTGAGATTGTGTGGACAGGAGATAAAGGATATGGATTGCGTGCAGTACGCTCCTATGCCCCTGGCGAGCTCATCATTGAGTATACGGGAGACGTAATCTCCCCCGACGAAGTCCAGAATCGTCTAAAAACCCAATATGCAAAGTCCAAGAATTACTACTTCTTGTCCCTCGAAAATGGCTATGTGATAGATTCTGGTATCCGGGGATCCGCAGCGCGATTTGTCAACCATTCCTGTGCACCAAACTGCGAAATGCAAAAGTGGTATGTCAAAGATGTCCCTAGAATTGGGCTTTTTGCTGGCCCCAATCCTATCCCTGCTGGGAGTGAGCTTACTTACGATTACAACTTCGACTGGTTTCCCGGTGCTACCCAGCAGATCTGCCATTGCAGTTCTGAAAATTGTCGTGGTGTTATTGGTCGCAGGTCTGCTGGTATCACTAGACCCTCTACTCCCGTTGATAACACTGCATCCAAGAGATCACTCGCAAGGTCCTCGAAAACAAGATCTAGGGCGAATGCTAAACCCACCACCGAATCCCAACCCGTCCCCGTTAAGAGAGGGCCCGGTCGACCTCGTAAATCCACCACTGAATCCCAACCTGTCCCCGTTAAGAGAGGGCCAGGTCGACCTCGCAAGCATCCCATTGATCCTGATGCTCCTCAGCCACAGCGTAAGAAGGTCAAGACAAGTAAATTTCCAGCGCCAAGTGAGCGAGTCACACGTCGTGGCAGACAACCAACCAAAGAAGTTAAGAGCAACGAATCATCATCAGAGATTAGTCTGCGGACTAGACGTTCGCGTACGTCTACTACTACTAGAATCACAAGACGTAGTAGGGCGGTCAGGACCATGGGCCATGAAATGCTCCCAGAAACTCCTGCTAAAAGGAAAGCCCAAAGACCCAAGCCCACCAAATTCTCAAAGCCCAAACCTGCCAAACGTTCTATCCCTGTTGCAAAGCCTGCTCCTCAATCGGGCACCGCAAGTAAGGCCAATCCAGCTATCGATCCAAAGACAGGCAAACCTAAGAGAGGACGTGGCAGACCTCCAAAACGAAAAACTTTAATTTTACGGGCTTTAGCGGAGAAGCGGGCGCGAGAAGAAGCAGACATGGAAGCAAAAGAAGCAGCCCAGTCTAGTCCCCATTCAAAGACTGGTTCTTCGGACAATTTATCCCCGCCAGGACTTGATAGTTCCTCTGATACCTTAACTCCTGAAACGACTCCTTCTACTGACTCAACGGCATTAAGCTTTCCAATCGAAAGGCCTCCCAAAGATACTCCGGAAAAATTAAGGATTGACTTTTTGTGTGAGGTCAATACATGACCAATGTGAGTATTAAATAACAGATTAATGCAATCTATAGGAATTTACACCAGTCCAAATCCCTGGGCGTTATCTAATGCAAGCAATAGCATGCGCTTTAGTTGTGCTCGAGACTTGTAATCAGGCAATAATAACCGAGAGAAGCACACTGATGCAGATGGTATTCTAGTGCAGTCCGTGCCATTGCGTTGAATTGTGAAGGGCAGTCTAGACAAACCTCCAATTGGAACTCGTTTCGACCCAGTAATGAACTCCAATAACTGCCGCTTTTGTGCTTCATCAAATTCTCGAACCACTGACCAGAAATGTGAGACCGTAATGGATGATCTATCGTATCCGTCGGAATAATCGACGACCTTTTCTAGAGTGTTTATATCAATCTCGGGCGCGGTACCTTCAAGCAACATCTGCAGGTCCTCCACTGTTAAGAGTTGAAGGAGCTGCGAGGAAATGACGAACTTGAGACCTCGGCTAAAATTCTGGATCAGTTCCCTAACAGAGTCATATAATCGAAACCGCACATACTCGCTCACGTATCTAGCTCGATTTTCTGCTGTAACTGCTCCTTCCGGGTAATCATCAAATGATGGCAGGTGAATTGAATAGGTGGAACCATCATCATATTGGATGCCCGACTCAAATGAGAGATAAAAGTCTCTTTCAAAATCTTGAGCTGGATACCGCAGCAACTGGCGTAAAGATGAGGCAACATCAGGCATAAGCTCTTCCATGTCACTCACTGATAGCTTGTTCACATACGAATCCACATCGTTGAGCAAAAGGTGGTAAAAGAAGCTTGGAAATTGAACATCTACAATGCAACCGTTGTAAAGGGCCAGGCCAAATAACATACCGATATACTGGTAAATCATGGCTGGGCCAGAATAGGCAGGGTTGAACCACATCTTTCTCGAATTAGGGTCCTCAATGAACAACCCATGACCAGAGTGGAGCAACTGGTGTCCTAATAATTGGAAAAATTCAACCTGAACACCTCCATGATCCACGGCAACCTCGCCGACGCCAAATCTGACTTTCAGCGGTCGTCGTATCATGTTTTCGATTTGCAATGCCTTGCCCAAGCATTGAACTGCAGAGTTCAAGAAGTCATTGCGATCGATATCCATAATAAAATAACTCACATCCATCAAAGATGCTGTGTATTTCCTCATGGGATCTTCTAAAGTCGCAGGGAAAAATTCTGTCTTTGTCATTACTTGGTTGATTTTGGAAAGTCGCTCGGTAGCAGCTGCCATTTGTTTAAGACAGCCATAGCGAAACAGTTCATGTCTCTTTGGACGGTCTAAGATCCACGGCGTTTGGGATAGATAGACTGTACTTGCGCGTGAATAAGATGAGTATCTCCTGAAAAATGCTAATGGAGATACAGGCAGGTAGGTATCCGGTAGAATGATTTGATCGAAGTAAGATTTTGCCTGATGAAGGCCAGTCAAAGCACCGGAAAAGGCAATTGAAGATGGCCAATATCGCATATAAACGTCAAATGAATGAGAGTACAGCAGCTTCGCATTAGTATCTTCGGGCGTAATAAAATTGCCAGCATCGTGGAAAATGGGAGGGCAGTACGATAGACCGTAAGGGTCGTTCAGAGTAATCAGAAGCAGCCCTAGAAGCTCGTCAATTCGCCTAACCACAGTTGGCTCTTCTCGTAGAAAGCGCTGGCGATGATGCGAGATAATCAGAATGAGCATTCGTATCACTGGCTGGTGGCGCTTGCCAGATGCAGATGTTCTTATGGAAGTCAGTGCCTCCTTAAATGCTATAAATGGAGATTCTGGCGAACAGAGCACCCGTCTGAAATTCACAAAATTACAGACTGACTGCAGTGCTGGTAACCATGGAGGCGGCTTGGGAGACAACGTATTACCAGGATCCCTGATCGTTCCTTTGGCCAGAGCGACAAGCTTTGCGGTGGATAGAATAGGCCAGTAGTTGCGAAAAGTGACGGTGCTCAGTAAGCTTGCTTGAAGAGAATACGAGTTAGACGGGGGTGAAGAAGAGGGATTGTCGGATGCAGTCTGAGTGCCAGTACCTGAGCTTGACCGCCCTGGATCTAGGATCAAGTCTAGTGGCTTATCTGAACTAGGAGTATTCGGTGCATCACGACTCAGCCGAAGAGGATCATACGGATCAATATACAAAGAGATGTTTTTAGGAAGTACTCTTGATCTCAGCTGGGTACACAGCCCAGTCTCTCCCTTCGATGCAGCTAAGTGACAGGCTAAAGCGGGAGCGGCCGAAAGTCTGATCCCACGACCCAAAAAGTGCTTCTTTATGTTCTTGCGACAAAAGGGTTGTGAACAGTGTGGATCTGAACAGCCCTCCTGCACTTGATACACATACCGTGCCGTTAACTCTTGAAGCGACAGGCCAATTGCCGGTGGCATGGCAGAACGATCCAAGAATAATGTGTTAAGGTACATAATTCTAGCAAGTATGGGGAAGGTGATACTAGTCACGTGACATATATACACTTCAACCGTTAGTACAATGTTGTGAGCTTCTGCTTACCATGATCATGTATACCGAAACGACGGCTTTTCACTCAGATCGTAGGTGCAATAGAGTAATGGGATCTATCTGGGATTGAACCTGGGTATTGAGTCCGAACAAAGAGCCACGTATTGTGTCTCAATTGACTCGAAGTTGGTTGATCCATTGTGGAGAACAAATAGAACTCATGATTGAGCCACTGGTGGATATACGATTGGCCGAAGGGTCCATGGAAGTTTCACAAATTAGGAATACGCCAACGTTACATGACGCGACCATGCATGCGGTTGATGCATAGAACGTCTCTCAGCGTGCTAAGCTGGAAGTATCTTTCTTGGTAAATGATAGTACGAATGGGATGGGGTGTTCCTTATGAAAGCCTAAAAACTAATTGATGTGCAGCTGAAAATGAAAGAGGTGTTTGACATTCCTTTTCATTTGTATCGAACGTTGAAGTGCCTGTCCTGTCAATGCCGCATATCTCGAGTGATCGGCAGGAAGATAAGGTGTGGAGAAGCTTAACCGCTTGGCTCTCGATCTAAAATAAGCATCTGACGGAGTATAAAACTGGGCCTTCGCATTGGTAAAAGAGTTAAGAATACTGACTTACCCAAGAACTTGACATGCAGCTGCTACCTTCCCTCCTACTATTGTCCATCGCGCATGTGTGCGTGGGTCAGAGTACATTTGCCCTGAAGGTCTCAGGAGATGATGACACCTTTGATGGAAAGTATCTAGCCCCTTTATATCAAGACGAACAGATGAGCTACGGATATTTTGTTGACACACCGGGGGCATTGTTCTACCTGGACAATGGAGACATGAAGATGGTCTCGGCGGATGGTGCAAGAGTTCGAGTTGACGTTGATGGGGACTTGGCCTCATTGGTTCAGATCTCTTCATTCGTCGATAAGGGAGGAGACTTCTCGTTAGGTGACGATAACAGTTTGAAATTGGATGGTGTCGATTACTTTTTCATGGCTTGTAATAATACTGAGCTGGTTACACCTCGACAGTATCCTGAATGGATACTTGCGTATTATACTCCAAATATCAACCATGACTGGTGCAGTGGAAGCAGTCATGTTTACGCTGAATTTATGGATACACAAGCTTGATTTGCTTGGATTGGACCATCATCTCTATCAATCGATTTAGGTATTTTTTTGTATAACAACTACAATATATGGGGCATATCAATAACTAGATACAAATATCAGCGCTGGATGTTTGAGTGCTACTCATTGAGTATGCCGTATTTGGATCATTGAAAAAGGCAACACAAATGCGGTCGTAAAAAAATGGCAAGCACCCAGTGAGACTAATGTCCTTGTTGATGTAATCCTAATTGGAGTCGGTGAAATGGGCTCACAAATAGATCAAAAAGTAGATGAAAAGCAGCAATAAAAGGATAATAAAGGCTAATATAAGTCGAAGCCGTCTTAGTCCTTTGATGTAGTCCTCAGGCATTTCATCACTTTTGATTTTTGTGCGCCTTGCTTCTCTTCTCATCATGATGTATGAACTGAGATTGCAAGAGATAGAAACCGGTGAATACGTCCCCCTAAGATAGTAAGAGAACAGGTGGCAAACCGAAACGTAAAAGTAACACGTACCGAGCTAAGGAGGTTTTGACGGAATTGAATATTCGAGGTTGTCAAGGGGTCCAACGGAGATCTACCGTTAATTGACTGGAATAAAAGAAGATGAAAAACACTCCTCAGGACAGATATTCTATAGAATAAAACATGAACAGGACTAATTTAACTGTCCCAATTGTTAATGGCCCAACCAAATAGGGTCGTTTCGAACGAATTAACATTAAAGTATTCGCACCGATGTTCCGGGGCGGAAGTAAGGCGCTAGTTGACAGAGAGAAGCGTAACATTTTCTACTACTGTTGGGTCAGTTGGCATCTTTTTACACCAATTACACTTTTTACCAATCTTGGACTTCTAATATTATTACAGATGACCTTTTCTGTCCGCTTTCACGACATTCTACAATAGCTGATAACTAACTTTGACACAGCGGCTCTTAGAGGATTAACGCAACTTTCAGCCGCACGCATTAGCCGCATATTAAAGATCACGTGACCCTTAATTGTGAGGGAATGTGGAAGAAATGTAAAAAAATTCGTCAGCTACGGCCATATCCAGGTGAAAGCACGACTTCCCGTCCGATCAGTCATAG
>PPJH02000021.1:0-186766 GCA_003705705.2 Blastobotrys raffinosifermentans
GTTCTTCTGGGGATTGCCCGAGCTTATATAGTGTTATCCGTTTGCCTTATCCGGGGACAGTTCACCGAGAAGGCGCATCAGAATCTGCGGATAAAAATTACAAGAATCTGCCCATGGTTTGCAGTAGCTCGTTAGTCCTTACGGAATGTGACGTTTGAAGTCCGTTTTTCCGTGGATACTCGTACGGATATACAACTTTGTTGATACCGTATGCTCTAGATCTCTGATCTCTCCTCGATCCGGTCAATGTATCCATATGTCGATTCATTTCTTGACAGAAGCAGCAATAAGTTCAACTGCCTTCCCCGCAGATTCATGTCTCAGATAGGTTGCCGAATATGATAACGCAAGAAGTTAGAGTCCATTATTAAAATAGGGACTTCTCGAGTCATGAAGGCAAGGGTCTGAAGGCAGACACAGAACAATTGTGTGGATGGGCTGAAACCGAGCTATAATCCAAGCAATTAATCGAGGCGCATCATAAAACGGAGGAAGGGTGGCGGAATGGATACGCGTTCGTCCCTGAGATATACCCTCTACACTTCCTAATGCAGCGTTACCTGGGATAGGTTGTCTGATTTAGACGAAGTTTCAGGCTGCTGTAATACCTGTTTCCTGGTTACGGTTGCTCGCCATGATGATCTGCAGCCCACATTTCCTTATGCAACCTTATCTGAGACATGTCGTATATCTCCGTAGAAGGCGTGATGACGGATCAGGCAAGGGCAAGGGGTAACGTCATAACGGAGAACAACAGAGCCGGATCGAGAAGTTAGCACTAACCGTTCAACAGCGAAGGGCATAATGGTCCTTAACTACCACTTACCCCTCGAACCTGCATATTGTTCTCGGTTGTACCGGTCGCCTCGTTTTCCCACCGGAACAACTAAGAAAAAAAGACGGTTACCCCTGTCCTATATATCTTGATTATTTCGAGTTTATATGTATATCATTTTCATCCTACTTTGATGAGTATACATATCGGTTCCATATCCCTTTACTGGAATGCGTTGACGGGAGAATTGGCGATAATTGGTCTGCTTGTTGTCGATTTATTTCGGCTCTTCCGCCGTTTTAGCCCCGCATTATTTTTGCTATCTGAGACCCTACCCCAGATCGTAGTTCTCCATCAACACATGAATATCTTGGCATTTTTTCAAACAAATCTGGTCAATATACTTCCATTTTGGTCACGGGTGCTAGCACACCTTACAAGTGCCTATAACGTATACCTATAAGGTACGCCTTTTAGCTCTACCCCTAAATGTTGTTCTCCGTTACTTACGTCTCAGATAAACAACTTGATAGCGTTCTATGATTAAATTAGCGTGGATCTGAAAAACACTTGGGAACTTTTTTTGTAAGTGGCAAAGACAATGATACTGTGCCATCTGGTTGTACCTGCTTTGGAATCGAATGTAACTGTTCTCCGTACTGACCACATGTTCGGTTGGACCTGTCGTATCGGATATCGGATATCGGATACAGGGGTAAGGCGTCCTAATGCAGGGTGCCTAAATAAGGTTGCATCCTGCCCGGATCGTCATACTGTATATCAACGGATCAGTCTAACTACTGAAGCGCTGAATCATAATGAACTGAAATACTGTTTGTTGCTACACAAATTAATTCGGAAACTCCGATGTTCTAGTGGGTTGTTTAATCATTCCGGATTTGTGCGGTGAGAATAATGTGCTCACATATCCAAATCGAGCGAGGCACGCTTCAATTAGGATAGAAATACAGTTAGAGTACCAATTTGGTTGGCAGAGTGATCCAGGGCAGAGTGTCACCAGGCCACGATTATTTTTATATCTTATACTATAATTTTTTTCAAAAGATTTTTTCAAAAGATTTAGTTCTCAAAATAGACTTCTGTCAATGGTTGTCATCCGTTCACCATAATAGGCGTGTCACTTTTGTTATTGAGTGGGTCAGGTTACCACTTGCTGCATGTCCAGATCGTGCTGACTATCCATGTACAGCTGATGTGCGTCAGTGTTGAATCTCACTCTTGCCGCATTTAGGTCCTCTTCAAATCTTGCAGCGATTTGAGGAGTAGCAAGACGTCGTAGCAAGTATATCTCCAGGTAGTTGGATGCTATAGTCACTAGGACATTCACACCATATAGCGGCACGAATATCAAAAACCTTACCCATTGAGCTGTGTAGAAAATGTTGCTTTTGAACTTTTCGAACAAAATCAAATGTCTGGTAGCTCTGAAAAATGGGAGTAGCAATGGTAGGTAAGTTTGAGGTGACTAAGATGCCCAACGTCCGTTGATTCTGCATATCTGTTCTCCGTTATGACGTTTACTACCTCTTTCCTTTGTAAGTGGTCTCCACAAGGACCCTGTCTCGACAACTCAATTTTTGTCGCTGAACAAATGTCCACGACGACTGATATCTATGGTAACTGCTCTGTATAGAGGCATTGGGATTCGACTGGTATTACGTCGGTTTGACGCTATTCTTTCCACATCCTTACATCGGCATCATCCATTCCCCTGGTTTTGACCTACCTTATCGGTCCCCGCATTTCGGTTATTACCCTATCTGAGACATTTCAGGCGGTACCTGCCAGAAAAACGGAAAAAGATAATCAGCTCAAAAGATGTCATGGGTTGCCACAAACGCTCCTAAAATTTGCTCTCGGAGAACAATCAGAATGACTACGGAAATGACTATTCTGAGCAGCAACCATTCATTACTCTGGCATTCTCGCATAAACGAGTAGCTCAAATTTTTCGCTATGAGATGGCTATATTTGCTTGGAAATAACTACGGAAGAGATTCTTTCTTAATTCTCTCTAAGGCCCCCACCACCTGTTGTTTGGTCCAATCATGCTTCAACGCCCTAAAAAGTAGCTGCTGCTCGTTTTCAGGCATCATACTATCTGCTCGTGGCGGTCGTTTATCCAGGTTGGTTGGAAATGGATAAGCTTCGCCGATTGCATGAACAACTGCGCCAATCTCTGAATCTGACTGACTTTTAGACCTGGCTGATAGCGCGTCCCAGCAGCTTGACACAATAGAAGTAGTGTCAACTGATTCCATTGCCTTGCTAAACGAACAGTGGATTTGTAGTAAGTTTGCAGTACGTTGGAATCCCTTGGCAGGGTCCGTTTCATTAGCTCCTGCTGCATGAAAGATTCCCGGGTTGAAAAACACACCATCTCCTAGTTGTAAGGGTAGCGAAATATAATTGTCATCAAAGAAACCAACAAAGTCTTTGTGATGCCAAGCAAGAAACCCTCCTTCATACTGTTGACTGAACGGCAAGAAGCGAGTGGGTCCACTTTCAATTGGCATATCGCTGTGAGCAACTGCTCCTTGAAGGGTCAAGTGCTTCGACGCACTCTGCAAACTTCTAGGAAACTCCTTGCAATCCTCAATCTCCTGCATGCCCAGATGGTAGTCTGCATGACACCTTTGAGCCTTTCCCCCTGGTGTCACAGCATTAACTTGTGCAGTGATTCTGTATCCAGGGCCCAGCCAAGATTCACTAACAACCTCCAGCCAAGGGTTGGCATAATATTCAATGAAGGAGTCGGGATCTTCCATTGCATGCTTCTGGAAGGAGTTCCAAATGCGTTTATTCTTTCCAGCAGTGTCAAAATGATCCCCGCCATTGCCTAGTTCACGACTCTCCCTCTCGTGAATTCGGTGGAAAGCGTCGTTTACAGCAGCGAGAACGTCTTGATACTGATCAGGCGCAAACATTTGCTTGAGCACAATGACTCCAGGACCAGCCAATAAAGCATTGTTCCACTCCCTCTGCAATGCCTTTCGATCGTTACTATTGTTGGGGTCAAACTTGCCCAACTCATAGATGGGAACCTTTTTTACAATTGATGACGCTAAAGGATATTCCGCTTTGGTTGATGTCCTAGAACAGAGTTCCTTGAACTCGTTCACATCGACCTCACTAAGGTCAATCAGATGATTTGGCACTGCAGTCGCTCCAGTCATGATTCTTATTATTTCTGTAGTTATCCATCTTCTCCCTTTTATAATAGTCTGTCAACCTCTTGTAGGAGAGCTGGATCCGACAGTCATATAACCGAAACTATGGGATTCTTTAAACACTTTTGCCATTTAATTTGCTTAACCGGACGGATTTAGTGCTAGATCTTGCTTAACCGGTTCCTGAGGAGACCTTTGCGATGCCCTATTAGGAAATCATTATTCTGGGGTATACGGCTTTAGGATTTTGTATTACTACATGAAGCAAAAGGTCCGTATCAGTGAAGTTTTCGGAATGCGACAATATGTACAAAGAGTTATAGAATCATGAAATCCCACAGAAGTTCCAAACTTCTTACACCCATCGGGAAGATACTATGGGAGAGCAGATCTGGCGAAGATTTAGGTGTACTTTTCACATCGTAATCTTTTTTGAAATAAACAAACTACAATAACTTACACGCTTTCTATATGCGTGATAACAGCACCTTTCTGCTGATCGTCTTCAATCTGAACCACTGCTTCATCGCCATCAAATACCCGAGAAATCTCTTCAAGAGAATATCCTCGAGTTTCTGGGTAGAAGAAGTAAGTGTTCAGGAAGATGAGCAATAACAAGACACAGAAGACAATGTAGTACTTCCATCCAATGTTGTCGAGAGCGATTGGATTGACAAACGCCGCTAGAATGAGGGCGCAGTATACTCCAATCAACTCTACTGTAATACCCTTGGATCGAATATAAAACGGGAAAATTTCGGTAGGATATCCCAGCAGAAGAGGGGTATAGGCAATGTCGTAATGGAAGTAGTAGACAAATATGAAGACAACGACAGAGATTCCAGCGCCGTTAGTACCATGAATGTCGAACAGCGCCGAACAAATCGTCCATACAACATACGAAATTAGCATTCCGATGCCTGACCATAGGAATAGAGTTCTTCGTCCCATTCGATCCACCAGCACCGCGGCAGATACTGCTGCTATGAAATTGAAGATTTGCAGCAATCCGTTGATCAACGTTTGCATAGAAGACTTTGTGATGCCGATGGTGTCCAAAACTAAAGTCAAATAGTATGAAACGACTGCTATACCGTTCCACTGAGCAGAGATACCCAGAGTGAGAGCAATGTATGTTCTCCGGCGGTTTCCAGCAGTGGAAATCAAGTCCTTCCACCGTGATTCTTCAGACACCTTTTCAGCTTCGATAGAGGTAAGAATTTCCGTCATCTCTACTTCTACCAATTCAGATGACTGATCTCCTCCCGCATGGCAATTGACCAAGATTTGTCGTGCTTTTTCCATTTTACCCTTTGAAACCAGATATCGGGGCGATTCGGGAACAAACATGATAGCAACAAGTTGAACGAATGGATAGCCTGCTTGAAGAATGGTAGGGATTCGCCATGCCCAAGTGTCACCTCTACCATTGACTCCGTACGTTGCCCACGAAGCAAGAATTGCGCCTAGATAGTAAAAGCACCAATATAACGATGTCAGCTTTCCTCTATGCGATGGATATGACAGTTCGGCAATCCACATTGGGGCAGGCTGGGCACTGAGCATTCCACCAGCTCCAACTACGAATCTGGACACAATCAACTGTGCAAGAGTGGTCGATGTTGCCTGGATAATTGTGGCAATGATAATGATGAACAGACCTATGGCCAGTGTTAGCTTTCTGCCTATGTTGTCGGCCATCCAACCGCACAATGGCAAGATTATCACGCTTCCTGCGCTCTGAGCTGCATTTACAAACCCGAGAAGTGATCCCTGAGGGTTGTTGAAATATGACTTCCATTCATCTAGTGACTGCAGACCATTCATCAGAGAACCATCGTATCCAGCTGTTGCTGAAGAAAGTAACGGCACCATTAGCATGAGATTCAATTTTAATAAGTGGGGTACTAAGGGCCACCACTTCTCATGCTTTGGCATAACCCGGGCCAAGTTAGGTCCTACGATTCTTTCTAGAGAATCACTCATCTTCAATACACCTCTAAGATCTGCAAGTCGTTTTGAGATGTGTTTTCTTACGGGTTTTCGGACTATTTATGCAAGCACCTGATTACTCGAAGTCTTCGCACTGTGAGCTGTGGGGTTATCCCACAAACCGCGGGGAACTATATAGTTGGCAAGGCATGCGATGTCTTAAGTGGTGCTGCCTGGGGGCTGGCGGCGGATGGGAAGGTTCCGCAGGTGTGCAGAAGTCCGTTTTGTGGGGTAAATGCGGGGAGATACCGGTGCGGTGGAGCCCGGCCACAGGGCAAGAGAAGACAGACATCGAATCATTCTAGAGCCTGACAAAAAGGCTTATACAAATTTAAGCCAATAAAGTTGTAGGTGATACATGTTAAACGTATATTTATTAACCAGTTAATTCAAAAGCATCTAGCTAGACTTCAGTCTCTACATGATGGACAACTTGCTTGACACTGTCATCGTCAGGAGACTTGTGGCCAATCTCATCAGCCAAGGCCGCCAGTCTCTCCTTGTCTTGAGTCGCTGCAGTGTCACCAAACACCTCATCCATTTCCTCTAGGCTTCTGTTTCTAGTTTCTGGAATGACGAAAATGGCGAAAAGGAGGGCGAGGAACATGAAAGCAGCAAAAATGATGTAAGTTCCCCAAGTAATATTCTCCAACATTTTGGGGGACACCAGGCCGATAATAAAGTTGTTCATCCACGCACTCGAAGTGGTGATAGCAATTCCCTTAGATCGAATTCGCAAGCTGAAGATTTCAGATGGGAGTACCCAGGAAATCGGGGCCCATGAGTATGAAAAGTTGATATCGTAGATATAGATGAAGGCGATACCAGCCCAACCTGCAGCTTTATGTTTAGACAAGTCGTCACCATAATGAGCCACAATGGCACCCACTATAACCAGAGATACCACAGTACCTGCAGCTCCCATCATGAGTAGCTTTCGCCTTCCCATACGATCAATGAGGAAGATAGCCGGGACAGTGCTTAAGCAGTTGACAATTCCGTAAACGCCGGTAGCTAGCAGAGACGTTGTGTTAGAGTCTAGACCCAGTTGTCCAAAGATAGTAGGAGCGTAGTAAATAAGGGCATTGCATCCCGAAAATTGCTGGAAAAACATGACAGCGGATCCAATAAACACCCGCTTGAAATGGGACCACGTAGTCAGAATATTCCAGTATTCGCCAAAGAATCGAGCTGGACCCGATAGGTGCTTGAGATGTTCAGGCAGTGCGGTCTTCTCAAATAGCACGTCGGCCTTAATTAATGCATATTCATCGTGAATTTCTTCGTTATCAATGGGCAGGCGGCGAAGAGTTGCAAGAGCACGGATCGCCTCGTCGTCACGGTTCTTGGACACTAACCATCTAGGAGAGTATGGTAAGACAAACATTGCTCCGAATAGGACAATGGCAGGGAATATCTGGAGTCCCAATGGAATTCTCCACGCTGCCGTAGACTGTCCCGTGCACCCATCGGGTCCAACGTCGGATCGAGGGTCAAATTTAGGCGAATCTGAAGTGCCGCCCGAGTAGGGGGTATCTGGATCGCATCGGGTTCCCCCAATATAGTTGCAACCATAATCAATCCAGTAGGAGACTAGAATTCCAATTGTGATACTGAGCTGTTGTAGCACAACGAGACCGCCTCGTAGCTGGGCAGGCGCAACCTCCGCAATGTACATTGGCACGACCATAGTGAGCATTCCCACTGATACGCCTGCAACACCTCGACCAGCAAAGATCATTGCATCGCTTAAGGCTGCCGTTTGAAAAGCGCTTCCAATACAAAACACAATGCAAGCAAGCATGATGGATCGCTTTCGACCAACATAGTCGGCAATTGGGCCGTTAATGAGAGATCCTAACCATGAGCACAGTAGAAATGTAGACACAAACCATCCTTTGTATCCAGCATCTAAGTATATTCTAGGAAAATGGTAACCAAAGTTTTCCATAGTCAAAATTCCTGACACGACCCCCTGGTCGTAACCGAACAAAAGACCCCCCAGAGTTGCAAAAAGACAAACAACTACAATCAGGGGGTTAGAAGACCATGTTATCTTTCTTTCAGTCTCCATTATGTAAAGTATGTCCGAATTATCGTTATCATCGGCCAGTTTATGTACCCCAGAATCCCCAGATTTATCTCTGCATTCCCCGCATTTTGATAATGTGGAGTATGATCATCTTGTGGGTTCGCCCCGTATAATGACACCCAGTGTCAAGGGACAACGATGAAGAACGTGGGGGCAAGTGCTGAACGAATTAGTACTTCTAGCCCTTAATTTCAAGACGATCGAGCTAGTTCCTATCTCGTGCAGTACATTGAATGTCGTACTTCAGTCGTGCAGAATATGCACGCTGTAGAGGTATGAACGACAGCATCTTGAGAGCAATATCTCAATACTCAAAGCTGTACCCCGCATATTTTATGGGCGACGGTCGACCGTGTTCCTTCTTTGCGGAATGAGGTGCTCCGGAAAGTTTCCAGAAGAGCCGAGGGTTAGTGTCGTCGGCACCAGGAAGTTGGACCTGGTTTCGACTACGGTATGAGAGCTGGATAAACAAAGTAGGCGGGTTAACTCTTTATGACTATAAGAGCAGTTGGTAATTGAGTTCTATTTCAGAGAAGTCTGGCAACGGGGAGAGCAGTTAAAAGCAGCAGGTCGATGCAGTACAGCGAGCGCTACCCGTTAAATCATTGATTCTAACAAATTGAGTCCAATAACCACTCACAAATAGTATTCAAGGTTCAGGAAGTAGATCAATCGTATCTCATAGGTCTATCCTATATAAATTAGGTGCGACTTCTCGGCTTTGACTACATGCTTTTCTGTCCCATCGCGCACTGAAACCACTCACACTAATTAACTGCAGTTGACTCTAACTCTATAATCTGCGCTGGAAGTGATCCAATAAGTATATTTACACTTAACTATGTATTGAAGATTTAACGACAGGGTATCTTGCTAATGGGCTGCTCAGTCGAATGCTCTAGTAGCAACAGCAGTGGGTAAGGCTTAGGCGGGTATCATAATTTGCGGGATATGGCCTACAGGTGAACTGTGCCGATATTGATAGCACTAACGATGGGATGACTCCCAGTGGACTCTCTATTTCTAGTTGGCTTGTGTAAACACCGATTAATAAGTATCCAGCATGTCTGCATGGTCCGTTGTCGGCGTCGCTACAAGTGGAGATAAGGATGCACCCGCAACTGATAGCGGGGTCTAGGTAGATCTGGTGGAGCCGCCAGCTCCTGCTCACAGTGCTCCATAAGGTCATAAACATGTTGACTGCGTCGAGCAAGTGCTCTAGATATCGTTGTTATGAATGCAAGAGGCGAAAGTAAGTGAAATCTAATCAGTCGCGTCGATCTCACCAGGCTAACACTGTAGGAAGAAGTGTGACTGCACAAGACCTCGATGTCGTAACTGTGCCAAGAGAGGAGTTCTGTGTGAGTACCCCGAACTAAGGATTGTTCACTTTCAAAAGTCAGTACCTTCTCCTCCAGTACAGGTCAGTTTGATTGGACGATATCAATCTTTTATTAGCAAGCTTCCGCTTGGACTGTTTCTGGACGATTTTCAAAAGACAGAATACATCAACCCTGTCTTGCATTTGGGGAATGGGCAGTGTCTGTCCTTATTTAACGAAAGTACACTTGTTCACGAACGACTTGACGCTGCCACTTGCATTGCCAGCTGCGTCAGAGTACTCGGATTAGCTCCTGAGGATATTGCATATGGCTGTTTGATGTTTAAAGTCGTTAAAGGCTACCTTAATACAGAACTAGTGAAGTTTTTATTGGACGATGCAACGACCCGACCAGTTGAAAATGCCAGTTCGGATGACAGCTCAAGCTCGGACAGTCAGGTTGTTGATCTGACGGTTAGATTGGAGAACATCAAGAATGTTCTATACATACAATCCCCAGCAGTGCCATTGAACGATTTCAAGCTTATAAATCTACCATCATTTGTGGATAACAGACTGGCTTTTGCTTTATTCAATCACTTTTGCGAACTGTGTAACTTCTGCAAGGGACAGTCTACCACCCAGGTACCTTGGCTGAAGGTGTGTCTACCTTTGATTCTAGGCAATGTCACTGTTCTAAAATCAGCACTTTTATACTCAGCACACTATATTCGCCAACATCAGCAAGCTATCGGAGGCAATTTGCAGATTTCTGACTCGTTTCTGACCGAGCTTGAAAGTGATGTTTTACATGACGTCAAGGATCGCTTAGGATACATCTCTTCCGTCTGCTGTGATCATAACCTAATGACACTGGTTCTTCTGCTGTCGGTTGAGATCCTGAAAGCTCGCTCAGGGGAGTTATGGCTCAAGCTGATACGCACTGCTCTGGATTGCATTTCTATGAGAGGAGGCCCGAGCGAGCTGTCAAAATCAGTGACGGGTCATTGCATAATGCAAATTTTCAGTCAGCATTACTTCACAGCGGGAAGGTTCCGCGAGCTAGTTCCTGCTTGGGAATTAAGCAGCTCTTACGAGATACAGTTCTACGACAACATCAACTATTTTTCAAATCTTGGCTTCAGTGCGTGGTTTCCTATAATGAAGTTATATGACCGCATAAGCAACATCTACTATGAGGAACCTGATTCTACATGGGCTATGCTCCAAGCTCAATCACTTGAGGTGGGTGCAGTTGCTTCCCAAGTTGATAATATTTGGGCACTTCCGCTGGAAATGTCCCGCCTTTGTGCGCGTCTCTTCGTATATCAAGCCCTTTATCGCCGGTGCTCTGTACATGAGGATACATTGGACTTGGTTAAAGTGCTCTCAGTGAAGGCTAGCCGACTCTTCTCTTTTTATTTGCAAGCGGACACAACTGGAATTGTACTAATCCTTCCATTTCTCATTTTGGGTGTGGATATTGTCGATGTAAACCGGGTATGGTACATTGACCAGTTGAATGCTATCTATGATAAGACACGTACGCAACAGTTGAAAGTACTGACGCGGGTTCTTTATGAGATATGGGATCAAAATGACAATGGAAAAGTTTATGTGGACTGGCTACAGTATACTGACAATAGCGGTATACCAATTCCAATGTACGTTTAATAAATATACTCCATACAGTACTTGAACTCGGGATTCTCTTTATCGGTCTTGTCTGGAAATTCCAAGTATACTACATGACACTCACTCATTGTTACCCTTCTTTTTGTTCCTAACTAAATAGATCCAGAACAATACGCATGTGGCAATCGCAGAAGCGACATATGTTCCCACCACATAGGACGCTAAATATCGACTATCAATATGTTCTCTTCATCACCCTCTTTGCTATGATATAGACGGGTGCCTCGCTGCCTAAGCACGATTGAGGTCCAGCGATATTCCTGCTGCAACCCCGTTCAAGAAATTAGTATTGGCTGTCACTTTTGTGTGTCCAGCAACATTGGATCGTACAACTGAACTCATGCATGCCCAACTGGCAGTTGTGAAAAAGCTCATAAAAATTCGGTTAGTTACTTGATTATTTGGTTTCTTCATATTCTTTAATTTCCTCATGGTCGTGGGCATAAGCATCAACATGAGTTTCGGCAAACTTCCTCGCAGAAATTCCTTTTGAGAACAGTACATCCAATTCTGCAAACGTTCGATCCTTTGTCTCGGGGAGGCGGAAATAACACCAGATGAACGTCAGTGTAGCGGATCCAAACCAGAAGAATCCAGTCTTTCCATTCCAAGCCCACTCTGTAGGGTTAATCATATATGGCTCCAGACAGTTGGCAACAATGGTGATGATATAGTAACAAATGCGGGCAAGACAAATCGTTTTTTGTCTCAATCTTGTTGCTCCAACTTCACTAGGAACTGTCCATCCAACGGGGCCGACGGACATTGAATAAACGAATAGCCAAAGTATTGCAAATACTGCTTGCACCCATTTAATCGCTGGAATTTTAGAACGGCCAAAATCAAGACAACCAATGAGCAGCAAAAAGATAGCCATTGTGAACACGCCCCAGTTGTAAATCTTGCGTCGCCCACAAGAGTTCATTAGGAACCAAGCAATAATTGTACCAACAAAGGCGATGGCGGTACCTCCTAGATTAACCTTGTAAGCGTCATCAGCACTGAGTCCAGCTTGGGTAAAGAAATAGGAAGCGCTATATGCGAAGGCAGATCCAGTGGACACTTGGCCCATAAATGTGACGCACGCGATTTCTGTTCGACGAAGATCAATTCCTCGAAAGCAGTCCAACCAAGAAGATCCCGAATCAATGTCCTTTTCAATGTCGTTAGTATGGATCATCATAGATACCATTTGCCGAGCTTTATGCTGGTCTTGCTTTGAGGATAGTCGCTTAACAACCTTCTCCGCTCCATCATAATCCCCTTTTCTTACAAGCCACCAAGGGGACTCCGGGCAGAACCATAACACGATGAAAATTGGAAGAGGCCAAACCCATTGGACTGCAAATGGGATACGGTAAGACCACTGATCTGGACGAGATACCAAAGCTTCTAGCACGCCTCCTCCAATAAACTGACCCATAGCAAAGCACATATTAGTGTATGCAGTCAAATAACCTCTAAATGCAAGAGGACAAATTTCTGAGGAGTATGCTGGACCCATTGTTGCAAAGATACCCCATGGAATTCCACACAACAACAAACCAAAGAAGAGCATCACAACATTCTGAGCGAAAAATGTGAGAAAAATAAAAGCTGCCATCAGTACCAAGGATACTAGCATTACCCGTCGGAACCCAAACCGCTGACTGAGGTATCCATTGGCGAATGCCCCGATGATGGGGCCAATCTGAGCTGCATTGTTCAGTCCAACTTGCCAAGCACCCGATAGCTGGTAATCACCAATGCTTTCGTAATAGGATCCATACTTCTTGACAAACTGTGGATAAGCAAAAAAATTTCCAATTAGAATAGCATCATAGCCTTCCATGACAATAGTCAACGATACCAAAACGGACCACATCATGGCTTGGGGGTACCTTCTGACTGCCTGAAAGAACCCCAAAGCATGCTCTTCCTCGTTCGCTTCCCGAGCATCGGCTACAATGTTCCATTCATCTTCCTTGTGACTCTCGGGATCAGCGTCCGCATCATCGACATGGTTAACGGTGTGTTTAACCTTCATTGTTGGTATTTCCGAGGATTTGACGATATCGGGATCCACATATATATATGCCTTTGCGGATAAATAAACTAACACGTTAATTGCTTGATACACCCCCTGGGGTATTTTGATACCCTGGAGATTGCCTATTTCATGTCGTGGTATGACTGTTCCAGAACATATTCGGTCCGATTACCCCGGAATATGCGCGCATTTTCGATTCTTCCAGCGGGGAAGATCTGACGAACTGTAAAGTAAAATGGACCATTCATCAATCTATTTGCGTTGTTAAAACATGGATAATTGTGGGTACTTGTTATTAACTAATGCATAAAAACATTCCAATGTCCGCAAATACCCCGGATACATATCGTGATCCAAGTCGAGAACCGGAGCTTGGCCGGACCCATTTATAGACGTGGGGTAACAGGTAACGCCATACCCGATAATACAATGAACCCGCCCGTAAAGAAATTGAGCCGCTATATTATCCGGTTGAATTGATTTTAATTGTGAGCAGCTTTTGAGCAGCTGGTATTCTTTGTGAAAGTGACGAAGATATCGCGTTACTTCATTGGTATATGAATGTCCAAGAATGTGTTGTGAAATTGCCAATTTGCCGATGCATTCGTAACGTGGGGTTACGTGGTAAGTTTACTTTGAGATACAAATGGTTGAATTATAATTGATTTATATAGGTTAGTTTTAAACCGTATTTTGTGCCCAATTGGTCAGTATGTTGTTTAAACGTCCTTCGTATAGCGGCCCACCCCATTTTATCTGATCTACCCGTTGGCCCAGTACGCTAGCTCAGACTGCGATTCATGCTATGTAAATATAAAATTACAGATTAGAAGTGACTGATGTCTCCTTGCTCAATGCTCTCTATGAGAGCTCCTATACAGCTTCTTCCTGTACCCAGTACAGGCTGGAAATCATCTAGATTTGGAAAGCCTTCAAATTCTTGAAGAGATGAAACAAAATAGGGAGTATAGTTGCGGGACTTGTGTTCATCTTCGATGCTCCTTGCTGCTACAGATGCAGACTCCTTGATTCTCACAAAATAATTGTAAGAAACTCGAGCTGATCCCCACGCATCTGAGCAATACTCGAGGTACTGAAGCAGCCTGTTAAATTTGTCGTTCTTAGCCAGTGACGAGGACGAACCCCCAAATTCAATAAATAGTTTAACTGAGACAGTAATACTCAGACAGAGGAAATACTCAAAGGTGGGCAATGCCCTCCTGGTGGTCTCTCGTTTAAAGTAGCTGCTCAAAAGCTTGTCAGTCAAAGCAATCACTTCACTGTAGGAGGGAACCAGGTCGATAGCTTCAAACCGACTATCGATAATATGAATCAGATGGCAAATAGATGCATAGGCAAAATATATGTTCAACAGGTGTGGGAGAAGTTGAGTATTGTCATCGCCTGACTCCATGAATGCGGTAAGGTTGCAATGTGGAGGAAGGGTGTCCTTCCACTCTCTCAAATCTTGAGCAGTACTCCTCAGCAATTGTGTCAGCTCACTCTCTCCTAAGAGCTTTAACCTGTTTGCTTGCCCGATCAGGTTGTTTGCAATCTTGTTCATTCGACAAAAGGCATTGAAGACTGAAATGACCCGTCCCGGTTCCGAAACCCACTTCATGGTAGGCTTGTTCCGGGGTGATGCATCCGCAACTGCTGGATCGATAGGAGATTTCCATATCTCCCATTCCTCCCCTTCCTCGGGTTCCGAGACTTCAAAGAAATCAGTCTGTAATACTTGACAGTTTCTACCCAGCCGACTAGCTATCAGAGAGTCGATGCTACAACAGCACTTCCATGTACGAGGATGAATGCTTGGCTTATCTGGAGAATAGATATGCAAGCCCAGGTCAATAGCCATCCTCACTGCATCGCCAATTATCAGCCACGAGTTGCTCCAATAACCCTTTGCCCATAGATAGACTGCTTGCAGAAGTAAAGCCTGCACAGTCTCCACACTATGTCTAGATCGGAAACAGCAGAAGGTAAGGCGAAGCATCATTTGTGCCGAATCTGAATCATGGTATTTGCGACCGTGTTCGGTGTGGTTCAACGCATATATTAGAATGGTCCATAGCAGACATCTCTTTCCTGTATTTCCAAAAGACTCTTCGGCCATTGCGGTCCGCACAACACATGTTTTATCAACCATTGGGAATAATGGATGCCCATACGCAAAATAGACATCCAAAAGGTCTACAGCGCGCAGCGGTTCAATAAACCGGCGACAGTCGTCAAAGTCGGATATTCTATGTGGCATCTGCAATCCTTGCAGAGAAGTTTCCTCGAGACCACTGGTAACACCGTAGTAGCGAGGTTCTAAGTCTGGTGACATTTCACGCTTATCATCGTGGTCTAATGTTGTACTCTCTTCATCGTCCTGGTTACTGCCTCGTGAACTGGGATTCTTTTTGGGTTCCACTAGGGCAGTAGATGAAAATGCTGCGGGAGTCTTTGCTCCCTCACTAGTGGTCAGAATATTGGCAATTGACTCTGGCACGGAATTGGCAAGCCCATGGCGTGCTGAATCCGGCTCTTTAGCCAAGCGATCTACAAATCCTTGAATAAATTCCTCCCCATTATCAATGGTTTTGACCATCAGACCAATTAATGACATGACATTATCACTTGTCCGTTGTAGGTTCTGGACATATCCAGGACGAACACCGCGCTTTCGAAGTTGGGTATAGGTGCACCGAGCTCCGGAATTTCGACAGGTCGCACATGGCTCAGTTCCGTCGCATTTTCCCTTTTTGATTCTACATTGGTCGCACGAATGCTTTGTACGGGAGCGTTTGGTAGCTCCGTCCTCCGCCTGCTCATTCGGTGGTGTATGACGTTTCATTGTACTTTTGGAACATTGGATATGTCAACGAAGATGATTTTGAATTATGTCGGCTCCAAATTGTAAGATATCCGCCGGTAGGTCACCAACTGTGGGGAATCTTGTATTGAATCAATTCTCTTTAACCAAACGAACATAACCGCTCAAGTCAAGGGAAAGTACATTGAGCTACAAATTCTGTGGCATTTACATTATACTTTCTCCCTGATTACATATCTTCCTTTCTCTCAATTGGAAAAAAACGCCAATGAAGGACAAGAAGAACTCCTGGGAGCGGGGATGTGCCGGATAATTAAAATATCCGGCATGTCCGATGTGTACTATCCCGACGTTGGTTTAGCAAGTGTACCAACTGATATTACCTCCATGCTGTATTTGGAGGTAATTTTGCATCTGTCTGAGTTTCTATTCTACCTCTCGCTCAATTCACGCTAAACACAGGACATTGTATAAAAGCATTGCATGAAGGATACACCTCAGCGTGCTAAATCCGCTTTGGCCAGGTGAATCCCGCTCCGCTAAACTAACCTACAAGCCTAAGAGTACGGGAAGTTATCATGAACTGCATTATTATTTGAGATCCTCTCCACTCTATTGATTTTCGCAGGCAACGAAACAGGGTTCTCCACTCGGCGGGGTCGGCTCCCGGCCCTGATATTGTGGGGTCCTCCTCATGGTGATCTTAGAAACTTGACTCTAACTATGGCGAACGCACAGCATGGAAAAGCGGTGAGGGATGTAGACGATTCCAGCGCTTTGTCTACTAACCAGGACCAATTTCGCCGCGACTTTAGCATTGACCAGTCGAAGCAGATCAAATTGGTGAAACTAGTGCACATGAGATATCAGCACCCTCAATTGGATGAGATCACAACCTTTTTAGAAGACTTTGGTATGACAGTGGCGAAGCGTACAGATACAAAGGTATGGTACAAAGGCTACGGGGAAGAAGCCTACGTTTATTACGCCCAGAAAGGAGAAAAGAAGTTTCTAGGAGGGTGCTTTGAAGTTGAAAGCATGGAAGAACTAGAGAAAGCATCGCAATTGCTGCCCAATGCATCACCTATTCAGGATTTGGACGAGTCACCTGGAGGCGGGAAGATGGTTACGGTCTATGATCCGGCAGGATTTCCCGTTAACCTGGTATTCGGCCAACAGAAGCATAGCTCGTCGGAAGTGCCACAGCCTTTGCAATTCAATTACGAGAAACATAAGCCTCGTATCCGCCAATTCCAACGTTTTAAACCGGGTCCAGCTCCCGTCCACAAGCTGGGTCATTATGGATTATGTGTCCGCAATTTCGATGAACAGTTCAAGTTCTACACTGAAAACTTTAACCTTGTTCCCTCTGACATTTTGTACGTTACAGAAGGCGGAAAGCGAAAGAACGTGGCCGTGTTTGCTCATGTAGATCGTGGAGAAGAATATGTTGACCATCACACCTTTTTTATGAACGTTGCTGAAAAAGATCATGTTCATCATTGTTCTTTTGAGGTCCACGACTACGACACCCAGAATCTGGGTCATTATTGGCTAGCTTCAAAAGGTTACAAACCTGTATGGGGAGTTGGACGACACATTCTTGGATCACAGTTGTTTGATTACTGGTGGGATACTACTGGTAACATGATTGAGCATTATTCTGATGGTGACTTGGTGAACAAACACTCTCCGGTTGACTACTGCCCTGCCGGACCTGATTCATTATATGTCTGGGGACCTGAAGTTCCATCTACTTTCCTGGACTAACAATTACAAGTCCACCCTTGCTGGTAGCTATATATTAAATGGTTAATTCGTAAACAGTGTACTCCTCTCGGGTAAGGATCGGATCGCCTTCCGACTCCATCGCTCCGAGAACTGCCGGATATTTAATTATTCCTGAGAGTGGGGAAGATTTCGCGTGGGGGAGCCAATAACCGTTACTGCTGAACTCCTTCCCATTGACCACTAACTTATAGAACATGGCGGATTGGACTCATTTGATTAGATTCGAGGCTCAGGAAGATGGCCAGATCTACCTAGGGCAGGTCGTTGATGTGTCTCGAGATGTCGGTCTCGATCACCTCAACAACACTCCTATTAAGGCCTACAAGGTTCAGGGTTCGGTTTTTGATGGAAAAGTTGATAAGAACACCACCCTTACTGTGAAGAAGCTGCTGGCTCCTCTTACTGCAGAACAATGCAGCTACATTCGTTGTGTAGGCCTCAATTACCGAGATCATGCTGAGGAGGCCGATTTGGCCATTCCAAAGGCGCCAATTCTGTTCACAAAACCCCGTACTGCCCTCATGGGACCTTATCCTGATGACCTGGTTATTCCCAAAGTTGCTCAGGATGGTACTTCTGATTATGAAGCTGAACTGTGTGTCGTAATTGGTAAGACTGGCAAGGATATCAAGGAAGAAGATGCGTTGGATTACGTTGCCGGGTATACTTGTTCCAACGATGTGAGTGCACGAACTTTGCAATTTACCACTAGCCAGTGGTCATTCTCGAAAGGTCTTGACAAGTCATGTCCAATTGGCCCTGTTCTAGTGTCCAAGGCTGCGATTCCAGACCCTCAGGGTCTTAACATTAAATGCTTATACAACGGTAATGTTGAGCAAGACGGTAACACAAAGGACATGATCTTTTCTGTTAAGCAGCTTATTGCATATTTCTCTCAAGGAACAACTCTAGAGGCCGGAACGATCATTGTATCCGGTACCCCTGCTGGTATTGGGTTTATGAAGAAGCCTAGAGTTACCCTGGAAGATAAGGGTGACATCCGGGTTTCCATTGATAAAATTGGAACACTGGTAAATAAGATTGTTTACGAATAAGTGTTGTACTGATATATGTCAACTGATACATACATTCAAGCAGAAGCGGCCTTCTGCTTTCGCAGTTCGGTAATAATGCTGCTGCTAGATTCAAATTCCATCCATTTTCGTGGATCCACCATTTCATCCTTTACCACAATTGTGCCCAGTTCAGGCTTTAGACCTACAACGCCAGTCTCTTGTGCGTATTCTTCCCAATGCTTAACAAGCTCCTTTAATTTCTCTGGATATTCCTTGGCCAGGTCGTTAGTTTCCCCGGGGTCTTTGGATAAATCATAGAGTTGCCAGGTTTCTGGTCCCACTGGCTGGGCAACAAAGACAATCTTCCAATCTCCTTTCCTCAAGGCAGCTTGCCCAACCAATTCCCATCCTGTAACGTGATCCTCACTGTGGATGCGCTTTTGCTTTTGAGTAAAGTAGGGAACCCAAGATGCTCCTCTCATGCTCAAGACTTTTCTGCCTTTGAATTCGGGTCCAGGTTTGGGAACATGGGCTAATTCCAAGAAAGTTGGCATAATGTCCATCACGGTACAGAATTCCGTACAAACGGATCCTTTCTTAATAGGCAATAAATCTGACGCACCCTTCAAAATGAATGGCACTCTACACCCTCCCTCAGTGGGATACATCTTAAATAGTCTTGACGGAGAAGTAGCAGCCTGAGCCCACATTGAACCATACCAAACGAAACTGTTTTTACGGCCAATGTTTTCCAAGGAATTGTCATAGTACTGTTCAATGTGCTTCATGACTTCCTCGCCAACCACGGGGAGTGCCTCATAGGAGGCTCCCTCAGCTCCATTGTCAGACATAAAAACAATTACAGTGTCATCATAAACGCCCTGCTGCTTGAGTGTCTGGATTATCTTTCCAATGTTGTAGTCCATACGATCTACCATTCCAGCATATACCTCCATAGAACGCGCTGATTTTGCCTGTTGCTCAGGTGTCATAGCATCCCATTCTGGAGTACCAGTGTTGACAAATGGGTGAGGAGCAACGCTTGGATCTACCAGACCCTTGTCTATTAAACCCTGCATACGTTTCTGCTTTAGTGCACCAGGACCGTCGTCGTAATACCCCTTGTACTTTTGTACATTTTCTTCTGGGGCTTGCAGGGGCCAGTGGGGAGCAGAGTATGGCATGTATGCAAAAAATGGCTTGTCCTTGGGTCGTTCTTTGAGGAACGAAACCAGCTTGTCAGTATAGTAGTCAGAAGAGTAGAAATCGGAGGGTAGGCTTTCATTGTTCACGTACTGATCATCTTCGATGTGGAGAGCAGCAGTAGCAGTTCTCATGAACTTTGGGATTTGCTCAAACTCCAGTTGAGGCTCCCATCCATAATGGTTTGCACAGCCAGGGAGCAACGAAAATGACTTTGTAAACCCTCGAGAACATGGAGCATACTCAGGCTTAAGCCCTAGATGCCACTTGCCAGACATCAGCGTATGATAGCTTCCATTTTCTCGCAGCACATCTGGTAGAGTAGCTACCTTATCGGTGAGATAGCCTTCATGGCCAGGCTTACCCTGGTGGGCAGGTGAATTCTGAGTAAATTCAACTAGTTGACCAAGACCTGTCAAATGGTGGTCTGTACCACTAAACAGCATAGACCGTGTAGGAGAGCAAGCAGCAGCAGCGTGAAAGTCAGTGAATCTTAGCCCATCCTTAGAAATCCTGTCGATGTTAGGAGTTTGAATTTCTCCTCCGAAGCATCCAATGTCTGAATAGCCAAGGTCATCGGCCACAATCACCAAAAAGTTCACCATGTTGAATTAAGGAGTCCAAGCTCTCCAGAATGTCCTAAATATATTGGAGATATCGAAGAGCGGAGCGGCCCCGAGGCCCGCATCCGATTCCCGCATAGGAGATGATCTATATCCGCATCCGACATCCGCGTGTGGGGTATTGCGTGATACTGTGGGGAAGCTGACGCCAGCCCTGTGACTGCTCTAACGGTCATTTATTCTTCCTGTTCGACAAGGGAATGATTTGTTGACTCTTTTTGTTTTTTCAATGGTTACGGACTAAAGGAATTTCCATGCTATGTGGCCTAGATCTGCAGTTTAGGTAGCTTTTGATTATTGCAATTGAGAATTCAAATAATTTGTTTGAAACAATAGTTAGTTATATTTAAATGTACCAATAAATACTCATTTCGTAACAACTTCAATCTGTTCAATGACACCCTTTCTGTCCTCCGAAAGTTCTCCCTCTTCAGCCTTTGCAATTTCTGCTCCAATTCCTGTACACTGATAATTGCGGAACTGGCGAGTTGGAAGCTCGTTTGCAAACATCTCGTCAAGCTCTTCGAGGGATCTGTTTTTCATTTCTGGTACAAAGAAGAACATCCATACAATCATAATGACGCATGTTGATCCATAGATGTAACCAACTTGGGCTCCCAGGTTAGCATATGGCGCATTGAGGAGGTATGGTAATGTGAATGATACGACAAAGGTAGTCAGAACTGAAATGGACGTTGACAGTAGCACTGTCTTCTCACGAAGCTGATGGGGGGCCGCCTCTCCCATGATGACATATGCTAAGGGTCCCCAAGATAAAGCATAGAAGAATCCAAATAGAGGTAAACCTGACAGCATAAGACCCTTTTCTGACTCAACAAGAGGTCGGTGCTTCAGAACTGTTCCCAAAGCCCCTAAGATGTACAAGAAAATTGCCATGAAGGATCCACCAAACGCCAAAACGTGTCGTCGCCCTAGCGTGTCAATCACCAAACTTGAGAACAGACAGCCAACAAGGTTCAGCACAGTTGACACAATAGTCATTATGAAAGGAGAAGGGCTTTCAATACCCTGTTGCTGAAGGAATACAACCTGGTACTGACTTCCAAACGATTGACCCGTGATTTGCTGTCCAAACATTGCCCCAATGGAAATGAGTGTTCGACGTAAATTAGGGCCCTTGAATAGGTCCTTCCATTTAGCATCCATATCCTGGGTCTCTTCGGCCAATACAATCAGATCAAGCTCATAATTCAAGTCTTCATCTGAGATGTGCCTAGGGCGAACGTACCGTAGTGCCTTGAATGCCTCCTCTCGACGATTCTGCCAAATAAGGTATCGAGGAGATTCAGGGATAAAATAATATCCAGCAAGCATTATTGCTGGGATAATGAACTGAACTCCAGTTGGAATGAGCCAGGCATCACGGCCAAGTCGGCTCTTAGTGGCATTTGTGGTCACTGCAGCAATTATCTGACCCACACTGATCCATAATTGCAAACTGGCCACGGTTGCTCCTCGAATCTCAGCTGGAGTGGTCTCAGATTGATACGTAGGTACAACAGAGATGGTCACTCCGGTTCCCAGGTAGCACAGAATTCGTCCCACCGTGTACTGAGCAGCACTGTGGGATGTTATTTGGAGAATAACCCCGATAATAGATACCACTGCTACCAAAAAAACGGCAGGCTTTCGCCCAAACCTTTTCATCAATGGACCAGTGCATAGAGTACCAATCAACTTTCCAACAAATGGTGTGGAATTCATGACCGAGCTCAGGTACGATGGCAAAGCGTACTTCTTTGTGGCCTCATTGTACTCGCCAAATTCTTTGGCAAATGATGGCATTCCCTGCACAGAACTGAATAGAGAAGTATCAAATCCAAAGTTGAACGCAGCCAACGACATGTATAGCACCACAAATGTCAGTCGCCTTGTAAAAAGCGACCGACGATGCCAAAAGGAGAGTTGAGGTAAAGGCGCCATCTTGTGTTCACCCGGCCACTTGCTATACTTTTCCTGAGAAGAGCCCGATCCTTAAATACAAAGATTTTCCTTGCACTTTACCCCACAGCTGGGGTTGTGGGCTCGGAGACGGGGTTCAGCGTCTGGTGTCCAAATAAAGCGGAGTACTGATCCCGCATCATACTCCCGCATCCGCATCCGCGTCCGACATCCGCATTTTCTCATGACAGCTTGACCCCGGAGCGGTACCTCTGGCACATTTTCTTAACGTGCTAATACCGTCACGTAAAGAAATTGGACAAGGGGAAGCCTTTGGAGGAGTAGTTCCCTTTAATTTTTCTTCCTTGTTAACACATTAAGGTCGCTTGGATCTGTCGTCGACCTGGGCTATACATGTGCGGCGCCCCTCTACGAAGAATGATCTGAGATTCACAGATATATATATTTCACACTTTCAAGGAATCTTAGAGAATCTTTGAATGCCCAGCTGCCTGACTTGCATCGCACGAAAAGTAAAGTGCGATGCACCAGATTCCTTGTCTGACTGCGGTAACTGCCGTCGGCTGGCAGAGGAATGTCGCCGTAACAATCCTGTACCGGTAGTAGTATCTGAGGAGGAATCGAAAAAGTTTACTCGGGCAGGTACAAAACGTCGGCGTAGCCAAATTAGTTGTTTAGACTGTCGAAAACACAAGCGCAAATGTAACGGCGAGCTCCCTTGTGCTCGTTGCAAGCGCATGAAGCGCGAGTGTGAATACGATACTTCGCATGGCAAAGAAGGTATCATCCACCATTCGTATTCAGGTCAGGCCCCAATGCTGCCATCGATCCAGACATCGCCATCACAAACATCTCATACTTGTTCGTCTGCAGCTGGTTATCAGCCAGGGGCAGTGAGTTCCCCGTATCTTCAAAGCGATAGGAGCACTCAGGATTGTGACCCGCTGGCAATGTTCGCCAGAAAATGTCCATTGTTCCCTGAGAAGGAGGTGATGAAATCCCTAGTGCAGCAGTTCTTTGCTCGGATTGCGCCCTGTCGGCTGTTTGGTTTCTTGCATGAACCGACTTTTATGATGAAAATAGATCAGGGCTATGGTGGCCGTTTTGATGAATTTCTACTGCTCGCTGCTATCTGTGCAGCAGCCACAAAGGTTAATTACGAGGCTAATAGGCAGATGTGGGAAAATGGCATCGAGTGGGCTCGCTATGTCCTTCAGCAATTAGTACAGGATCTTAACAGAATCTCAGTTACAAAGTTAATGACTTTGGTTGTTTTGCATGAGCATGAATTTCGAATTGGAAACCAGAGCAGTTGCTTCCTCATTACTGGTTTATGCACTCGATATACACACATTCTCCAGCTAAATGTGGAATATGACAACGATCTGTTGTGTCAAAACTCTTCCTTGACTGCTTCTGAGAAGGAATCGCGGAGGCGGTTGATGTGGTGTTGTTACGTCATGGACTCGTTTGCTTCAAGTGGAGTCTCGCATCTGCAGCTAATACAGGAAAACAAACTCGAGATTCAACTGCCCATGTCAGACGAGCACTTTTTATTTGAAAGGGCAATAGTAACCGATTTGACCCCAGATGCAGTTGACCATCGTGCGTACCTGGTCCGCCTTATAACTATTCGGAACCAAATCCTCAATTATGTAAAGCGATTTGACAAGGATCGTGATCTCTGGGACCCACAATCTGAATATCACTCTTTGCTATCATCGCTAGATGAGTGGTACACCATGATTCCTGAAAACTGGAACCTCAATCACACAACTATATATGCTCGTAAAAGTCAAGGCTTACTGTCGCCCTTGATTGAGCTGTGGATTTTTTTCCATCTCTGCTACTTGGACTTGTACCGGGTGGTTGTTCCCGGGCTTTCGCTGGCTATGCGTCCCGAAATCGACGCAGTCCAGATAGCTGCCCCTCCTGATTTTTTGCACAGTAGCCAGGAAGCTTGTTTTACCCATGCTGTCAAATTAACAAGACTGCTAGAGGTCTCCATCCAACACGAAAAAGACGGGCCTCTTGATGATCCAAATGTTATAATTGGGGCACATGAGGCAATTAGGGCGTTGGTGTCTTACGCCAAGGTAGCACCCGGTCGGATCAATGACGACACAAAACAACTTCTAGCCGAGCTAGTGGACATTAGTGTCCATCACTTGAGGTTGACCCAAAAAAGAATACCGACTGCTATTCTGGGGCTTCGACGAACGGTTTCAATAATCAAGAATTCAGGATTGCCGTACCTCAATTACACCAACTTAGAGTCCGATTCGGATTCAGACTCCAGCCAGGAAAGACCGGGTCTAGAGGAACAGCTTAACCCCTTGTCGCAATTCAGTGTTGCAGCGCGGGGTCTTTCTGAGAGACACGGCAAGGATGTAAGCTCGGTCCGAGTGGGTTCTGACGGTAGCAGTGCTCAGAAGTCCATGTTTGATGATAGCAATCTCCTCTCTCCCAGCCAAGACATGTTCCCCAGCTCTCTTGAAGGGTGGTTAACGAGCAATCAGTTTGGCGACTTTATCTAACTCTTATGCTAACTCTTGTGCTGGACATTTTACGATGACTCGGAATAACTCCGTTGCAATAGCTGGCTGGAATAACCCACCCGGATTAATGTTCTTTCGAACCTATCCCGAGAGTGATCTCCGCATATTCGCGCTCAAACTGGTCAAGGTGCATAAAGGTGGAGGTAATAGGCAAGCTGGCTTGGTGTGGAGCAAAATGAGGGGTCGGACGCGTACTTTGATGCCGTGGGCGCCTGTGCAAAAATTTTTGCTCCTATAATTTATAATTTATTGATTTTCTTGATATCCTTGATATCCTTGATATTGTTGTATTGTCTGTTATCTTTAGCCTGCTGTAGGATGCACCGTTATATGTAAATCGTTTGCCTATCAGTTTCACTACTGCCGCACCTAAAATAACTCCGTCTCCGAAAGCTTAGCATCTTGGCCGTGGACCCGTACACCTTTCCTCAATTGGGGTGGAGATATGTGCTTACCAAAAATTTGTGTGCAGCGCTCTAGCCCCTCCTCCGGTGGTTTGTTTCTGAGACTCGAATAGAAAGGCAACAGGGTTGCATAACTATTAATCGGATAGTGGGGTAACTATAACTTTTATCCGACGGAACGATACGACTTCAAAGGAAGGTTGAAAATATAGAGGATGGAAAAAAGGAATTGAAGTCTATATACGTATATATGTGTTACCTGTAATTTGGAAGTAGCGCTCATTTGAGTGAATTCTTTGGTAAAAATACATTCTCAACTCTCACCTGATGAGAGCGTCGGCCGGAACTTCCTTACCCCGCAAATCCCATTGGACCAATGAAGCATGAAGACAACGGGAATGGCCGTTTCGGCACATAACAGAAGGCATTAACGCCGACATTTACCCCGTAAATGGCTAC
This sequence comes from Blastobotrys raffinosifermentans, assembly GCA_003705705.2. Lineage (NCBI taxonomy): Eukaryota > Fungi > Ascomycota > Dipodascomycetes > Dipodascales > Trichomonascaceae > Blastobotrys > Blastobotrys raffinosifermentans. Next base: position 25,897 of record PPJH02000021.1, read on the forward strand.
AGGATGCATGGGCCAGTCCAATTTAGGAATTGGGGGCCGGAGGAACCAAATGTTTTTTTAGTCACCGGACGTTGGTGGGGAGCAGGGGGTTGCAATATAAATAAGACAGCGATTGGGGTCAATTGGGCAGGAAAGTCCTTCCCATGGTTAGTAAATTGCTTAAGAAGAAGGTGGACATTGCCGACCACTCCGTGTCTGTGGTCGGACAGGTCAATGCCCAAAAGTCTCACGGTCTTGTAGGTTTTTTTAAGAACCCGTATGTGTTCTGGAACGCTGCTTTCGCGTCGCTAGGATGTCTGATGTATGGATATGACCAGGGAGTCATGGGGTCCATTCTCGTCATGGAAAATTTCGAAGCCCACTTTACAGATTTTGTGGGCACAAAGGGTGCCAATCTTCAATCATGGATGGTAGCTGCCTTGGAGCTCGGTGCTTGGTTGGGTGCCCTGTTTGCTGGATGGTTGTGTGACCGAATCTCTCGAAAGCACACCATGAACGTCGCTGTTATTATCTTCACTTTGGGAACAGGACTACAGACTGGAGCTCAGAACACCGCTTTCTTGTATGCGGGACGAATTATCGGTGGTCTTGGAATTGGTATGTTTTCAATGGTAATTCCTTTGTATCAGGCCGAGATTGCTCCCCCAGAGCTTCGAGGATCACTGGTATCTCTTCAGCAGCTCGCCATTACCATTGGATCCATGCTTTCATTCTGGATCGACTACGGATTTCACTTTATCAAGGACTCTAGTTGTCTGCCAGAGGGCCAACCTGAAAACTACACCCATACTCTTGCTAATGGAACTGTGGTCGAGTTTGACCCAATTGCTGCCCATGGACACACCTGCACTGGAGAAACTGCCACTGCTTGGAGAGTACCTCTTGGTCTTCAGATCATTCCTGCTTGGATCCTATTCTTTGGAATGTGGTTTTTCCCCTTCTCCCCTCGATACTTGGTCATGAAAGACAAGGATGACGAGGCAAAGAAAGCGCTTTCCAAACTGAGAGCTCTCGACGTTGATGACCCTCTTCTTATTGCCGAGTACTTGGAAATCAAGTCCACTGTGCTCTTTGATAGAGAAGTCAGCGAAGAGCTCCGAGCCCAAGGTTGGTTTGCTCCTGTCCGCGAGCTGTTTGTGCCCAACATTTTCAAGCGAATCATGATTGGTGTTTTCACCATGATTTTCCAGCAGTTCACTGGTATTAATGCCGTCATGTACTATGCTCCTCAGATTTTTAGCTCCTTTGGATTTACTTCAGTCACCACCACTCTCTTGGCTACTGGAGTCACTGGAATTCTGCAGGTGTGCTTCACTTTGCCCGCTGTTTTGTTCTTGGACAAGCTTGGTCGTCGCACATTCATGATGACAGGAGCTATTGGAATGGCCATTTGCCATATCATCATCGCTGCCATTGATGGAGTGTATGAAGATAACTGGGCTCTCAACCAGCATCTCGATGTGTCTGCCGGTTGGGCCTCAGTGGTGTTCATTTGGATCTTTGCCATCAATTTTGCCTACTCCTGGGGTCCCGTTGCATGGGTACTCATTCAAGAGATTTTCCCCGCCTCGTTCCGAGCTCGCGGAGTATCCATTGCTGCCTCTACCAATTGGATGTTCAACTTTGTCATTGGCTTGACCACCAAGGATATGCTTGCATCCATGAAGTATGGAACCTATATTTTCTTTGCCATCTTCTGTATCTTTGGCTTCCTTTTCATGTGGCTCTTCGTCCCTGAAACGAAGGATAAGACTCTGGAGGAGCTCGATGTCTACTTTGGCGGCGGAGAGGATTCCATTGCCTTGGCTGACCGAGAGCGCATGCGTCGTATCCAGGAATCTCTTGGCTACTTTGATAATGTGGACGCATTGGTCCAGGAGAAGCGAACTGACATTGACCACGTCGAGGATCAAGCCTAAAGCGACGTCCTTTTGTGTTAATCATTTGGAAAATAATAAACCTAATCAGTCTATTAAAGTTGCTTGAGAAGTTACACCAAATAGTTTACGCTTGAAGAGTTCCAGATGAAAACTTCCTGGATTGACCACCAAGCTCAACAGCAGTAATCTTAGATGACTCTGCAGTAGTCTCAATGTTGATGTAGCTAGCACGTCCCATTTCAACTCCCTGCAATAACTCGAACTTTGTCTTTCCCGAGGCACCGGAGGTCAGAGTCAAGTAAGAAGTCAAGGCCGAGGCAGCAGACCCCGTGGCAGGATCTTCAAAGTCGGAAAGAACCATTCGAGTTCGTAGTTTGTTGACCTGGCCATCGGAGGGTTGCTCGACATAGAAATAAGCGCCTACCAAAGACCCTTCAGGGCAATGAGAGCGGTTCAGACCCTGTGACGACAAGTTCTGGCGAGGACATTTCACCAATGCAAGCTCCTCCAATGACTGAAGTTTGATCTGAGCAAAAGTCATGCCCTTTACAATGGACACTGCTGGGACACGCTCGGGGATCACTTTGATAAGTTCAGGGCTGAATCCGGCCTGCTCAAAGTCGGAAGGAGAGTAAACTTTGTCATGAATGTGGACATCATGGGCAATTGAAGCCAATCCACCGTTTGGACCATAAGTAAAGGGGATCTTTCCTGCCTTGATATTCAGAGTTCCAGAAGTAATGGAATTCTTCTCAGAGAGAAAACATACAGATCCAATTGTAGGGTGGCCAGCGAAAGGGAGCTCGGAAAATGGCGTAAAAATGTCTACAGTCCATTGGCTGCTTCCATCATCATTGTCATGAATGAATACGGTCTCAGACAGGTTAAATTCCTTTGCAATTTTCTGCTTTGTCTGTTGATCCAGATTGGCTCCCTTGGGAACCTGCACAATTGCCAGGGGGTTACCCTCAAAAGGTGCAGTAGCAAATACGTCCACCACTTCAAATTTCAGTTCCATGCTTTTCTGTCGTATTGGGAAGTATGAATCATCACAATTCCAATCAAAGGAGATTGGTGATTCATCAGTCATCAGCCGTTTGAGCACTGTCCGTGAAACACTGATAGAAAGACTAAGGAGACCAAGGAGGCCAAGGAAGACCAGAGAAGTGAATTGAGATGCAATTAAACAAGTATTTGATATAGTAACTAATCCTCTCTCAGATAGTTTTCTGCTGAGATTCGTACCGCTTTCAAAATGTCTAGCCTAATCATCATAGTATTTACACGGCCAAGGTGAGGTAGTTTCAACTCGCCCAATTCGCATCCCAAAACCACAATTCGACTCTCTCAGAAACCTTGTTAATCTCCCTGATGTTTTGCTCATTAACGTTATAATCTGTTAGATTCTCGTCGAATTGTGTCGCTGCTCTCAGAGTGATAACAGGCACCGTTGGTTCGTGCGGCTCGAATACTCCGATAACGATTTTTAAGTTGACCGACGATAGATAGGTAAATTCTTATCAACAAGAACCAGATCAACAAGCCATGGCGAAGGCAGAGGTTGGAACACCCAAGTATGTGGCAAATCAAATGAAAGCCAAAGGCCTTCAGCGGCTACGGTGGTACTGTCAGATATGCGAAAAGCAGTGCCGAGATGAAAACGGGTTCAAGTGTCACGTTAGCTCCGAGTCTCATGTACGAAAAGCTCTAGCAGTAGGAGAGAAGCCCAGCAAAGCTATCAGCAATTATTCGAGCCAGTTCCAAAGTGACTTTTTGCGACTGTTACGGACAGCTCATGGAGAAAAGAAGATCAATGCCAACCGATTTTACCAGGAATACATTCAGGACAAGCATCACATCCACATGAACGCCACTAGGTGGGTGACTCTGTCGCAGTTTGTAAAGCATTTGGGACGGGAAGGACTAGTTCGAGTTGAAGAGTCTGAAAAGGATGGGCTGTGCATTTCGTGGATTGATAATTCTCCTGAGACGCTGATGCGACAGGAAGCGGTACGAGCCAAGGAACGACGAGAAAAGGGTGATGAGGAGACCAGTCAACGGATTCTCGAGCAGCAGATTAAGCTGGCCAACGAACAAAAGAAAGACGAGCACAGTTCTGGTGCCAACAGCGGCAATGGGGCCAATTCAAGTGACCATGAACTCAAGAGAGAAGGTCCCGTAAAGCTGTCTCTAAGTGCAAAGCCAAAGGCCAAACCAGACACCGCCATGACCGCCAGACCTGTCAAAAAGAACGTCTTTGCGGCCGCAACCTCTACTAACCGGGTCACTAAAGACCCTGAACCAAAGCCAAAGATGAACGCGTTTCAGCGAATCATGCTACAAGAACAGCATCACAAATCAGGCCCCAATCGCCATTAATATATCACAGTAATGATTATGATTAACATGTACATACTAACAATATTTTATTACAAGATCCGTGTCTACTACCACTCGTTACCAAAACCTGACCCTGCTAAAAGCTCTAATCAGTTACAATGACCTCATGGCAACTAACAAAAGCTTCTAGAGAGAAGACAAAGAAAAGATCCAAAAACTAGCAAGACGCATATAGAAGTCTACGCCCGGATGGCTCTGGTAAAAGGCAAGGGCCATATACGAAGACGCAGAACTTTTGCGTGAAGAAGAAAACCGTTTAGGGGGGATGGCCCGTTTTTATAGGTCCTAGGGCTAGAGTGCGGCTCGTTGTTAGGGTTTAGAGCCGCAGGCCCCCAACATGCATCCATCCGATCCCCTTAACTTATAAACTATTGATCTATCCACCAACTGTCATTCCATAACTCTCAAAACAGAGGCATTGGGCAGTGCGGAATTTGTTGGTTCAATAATACATTCGTTTCTTTTACGGCCACCTTATTCATGTGAAACATATTATCGTTTTTAGGGCGTTAGGCTCCGTGGCAGGTTGGGCCAGTGGAAACGTGCACCGTGCGTTGAATACTCGATATTCAGCGACCAGTGCCAGCTGATGGCACTCATGCTAATCCATATCTGATGCATTCTTGCGCCACCATATTGATGCTCATGCTACCCCAAATTCTCCTGCCCTTCTCCGCACATTCCGGGGTTCATCCCATCGTCTTCGTATCCAGGGTCTTACCGCCGCATCTATCACAAGCTGTCAGATATCATATGATCCCATTGTGGCATGGGATCAAGAGGCGACGATCCTGACAGCGGAAGGCAAGGATGGACTATTTTGTCCGGGGTTGAAAATAACCGTTTCTCTTAACTTTAACTAGACACATTTGTGATTGTGGCACTTGAGTTTGTTTAAAAAGGCCTTGTACGTCGCGTGGTCTCTTACTCCGTTAACGTGTTGGACAAAGTTTTATATTTTTCAACTGTAGAAGCTTTGAGACACAGTCCAACGGGTAGGAATGCAATCCCTGGACCTATTAGACGACAGGTCCTGGGTCCCCAATTATGCGCGTGTGGGCCTGAAATCGCTAAAAGAATACTTGGTTAGCCATAGATATCAGTCTGAAGAAGCTCGAAAGCATGCCGAAGCGTTAGAAAGATGGACAAAGTCTCAGGCTCAGGCGGAGACATACGAACAGTGGCTATTTGCTTCGGAGCAGCTCGACAAGCTGTCTGGGAACGACAAGTGGAAAGAGGACCCGGTGTCCCCATATTATGACAGTGTGCTAGTACAACAGCGGTTACAGCAGCTCCGAGATGCTAGGGTGAATAGTAACATGGACGAGCTGCTGTATTTGGTCCGCACTAGCTTGCAAAGAAACTTGGGTAACATGGGTGATCCTCGACTATACGTGAGGACCCATACTGGCTCTAAGACGCTCATTGAACAATATATTGCTGAGGTAGAACTGGCATTAGACACTCTGCTGAGCTGCGGACCGGGGACGTTTTCACCCAAAGTTCTGTTATCCAATCTTATTCAGACAAGAAAGGCGTTTGGACGAACAGCCCTGGTGCTTTCTGGAGGTAGTACGTTTGGAATTTTACATATTGGTGTAATGCGAGAGCTTCACCGAGCCCATCTGTTACCGCAGGTCATTTCTGGATCGTCGGCCGGATCCATCTTTGCGTCCATGCTATGTATTCACTTAGAAGACGAGATTGAAGAACTACTGCAACTGCCTCTACACAAGGAAAGCTTTGAAATCTTCGAACCTGCTGGAGAACGAGAAGGACTAATGGTTCGGCTGGCACGGTTCCTCAAACATGGCACTTGGTTCGACAACAAGTATCTTAGCACAACTATGCGAGAGCTTCTAGGAGACCTCACTTTCCAGGAGGCCTACTACCGAACGCAGCGAATTCTAAATGTCACTGTGTCTCCTTCGAGTATGCACGAAATGCCGAAGATTCTCAACTATCTGACCGCTCCTAACGTGCTCATTTGGTCGGCAGTGTGTGCATCGTGCTCAGTACCATTTGTGTTTGATTCTCACGACATTCTGGCAAAAAACCCTCGAACTGGGGAGTTTTATTCATGGAACGCTTCTACTTTCATCGACGGGAGTGTGTATAATGATCTGCCATTGTCTCGACTAGCGGAAATGTTTAACGTGAACCATTTTATTGCGTGCCAGGTAAACCCGCATGTGGTTCCATTCGTCAAATTTGCCGAGACAATGTCATTGGTGGAAGCTCGTCCCACTACTACTGAACCGGGATCGTTGACAAAGCTATGGCACAGTACTCAGCTCGCGCTTTCTAGTGAGATCTCACACTATCTGGATTTGGCTGCTGAAATGGGCTTGTTCAAGAACATTAGTTCCAAGCTGCGATCGGTGCTAGATCAACAATATTCCGGCGACATTACTATTCTTCCCGAATTATACCTGTCTGAGTTTGGTCAGATTTTCAAAAACCCATCAAAGGAGTTCTTCCAGAAGGCAGAGCTTCGAGCTGCCAGAGCGACATGGCCCAAGATGTCCCACATTCACAACCGTGTGGCCATCGAGTTGGCTTTAGTAAAGGCAATTCACAAGCTTCGTGCCCGTATTGTATCTCAGAGCGTCCATGAGCCTGGCAGTTCTCTACAAGTACATGCTGCTAATGACGAAGGCACCCTAGCACCTATTCGCCGTCGCCATTCTTCGACCAAGCTTCACCATAGACGACAACGGTCCGATGGAATGGCCGTGAAATACTTGGTCCGCAGACATTCGCTACAGTACTTTGGCACTGAGGGCCCTGGTCCCGCTGCGCTATCTCGTAAAAAGAGTTCGGCCGGGCTTACCCAGGCTCATACTCCTACGCCTTCACTGACCAACAGCGTTAGTGTAGGGGGCAGTCCAAGGCACCGTCGCTTCACTACTAGCTCTAGACAGTCCTCAGGAGACCATTTGGAAATGTTCTCTCAAAATCATCCGCTAGAACGTATCTCTACCGGCTGACCGCAACGGTCTTCATTCATGGCAATTAGACAGCTTTAAATTATTTAGAACTACAAACTACCAATGCATGCTTTACGACCTTTACGACCTCTACGACCGTTAACAACCGTAACAACCTTGTGTCTAATTATCACAGTCTATCACAGTCTATTACAGTCCATCACAGTTCATGTCGTATTCATCTATAACCTTCCATGACTTCCCTCGTCCCTGTCGAAGGCCATCGAACTTGCCCGTAGTTATTAATTTGTCCGTCATCATCAAGCTGCATGACCCCCGACGCCGCACGCCCCGGCCGACCAACCATCAAAGGCGATAAGAATGAGTCAAAAAGGACTAAATATTCCGGATCACGTAATCGGCGCAGTATAAAACTGAGCTCATCCGCATATTTCTAGGCACTGAAAATTCCAAAGACTTTTTCAACTCTAATCAAAAACAAAAATGGCTAGTCCCCAGGCAATTGTCGATAAGCTCAGCCAATCTTTCTCTCACGCCTCGGTGTCCCCTTCTTCGGCATCTGTTGGCTCTGCTAACATGAGTTTTTCTCAGCGATCCCGCCGATTGTCCTACAACGGTCCTCGAGCCCTTAAGCCATTTGCTACTAAGGACTTTAAGATTCTGCTGCTGGAGAATGTCAACCAGACTGCGGTAGAGATTCTTCAGGGCCAGGGATACCAGGTTGAATTTCACAAGACTTCGCTGGGTGAAGAGGATCTGATAGAGAAGATCAAGGATGTGCACGCCATTGGAATCCGTTCCAAGACTCACCTCACTTCCAAGATTCTGTCCCACGCAAAGAACCTGGTGGTCATTGGATGCTTCTGCATTGGAACCAACCAAGTAGACTTGGATTACGCTGCAAAGAACGGTATTGCCGTCTTCAACTCACCTTTCTCTAACTCTCGTTCCGTGGCTGAGTTGGTCATTGCTGAGATTATCACTCTGGCTCGTCAGCTTGGTGACCGTTCTATCGAGATGCACTCTGGCAACTGGAACAAGGTGTCTTCAAAGTGCTGGGAGGTGCGAGGCAAGACTCTGGGAATTGTGGGTTATGGTCACATTGGAACCCAGTTGTCTGTGCTGGCCGAGGCCCTTGGTATGAACGTCCTGTACCATGATGTGCTCATGATCATGTCCATGGGTACTGCCAAGCAGGTCAAGTCGCTCAATGAGCTCCTCAACAACTCTGACTTTGTCACTCTCCACGTCCCTGAGCTGCCTGAAACTCGAGGTATGATCTCCACCGAGCAGTTCAAGCAGATGAAGGAGGGTTCCTACCTCATCAATGCCTCTCGAGGTACTGTGGTGGACATTCCTGCTCTCATTGAGGCCCGAAGATCCGGTAAGATTGCTGGTGCCGCTCTCGATGTGTACCCCAACGAGCCTGCTAAGAACGGTGAGGGACTGTTCTCCGACAACCTCAACTCTTGGGCCTCTGACCTGGTGTCTCTGGGCAACATTATCCTCACTCCTCACATTGGAGGTTCTACCGAGGAGGCTCAGCGATCCATTGGAATCGAAGTGGGTACCTTCCTGGTCAAGTACATTAACGATGGTTCCTCCGTCGGATCCGTCAACTTCCCCGAAGTATCTCTGCGTCCTCTGGACAAGGACGAGCCCGGCCACGTCCGAGTCTTGTACATTCACAAGAACGTTCCTGGTGTGCTGAGAACCGTCAACGAAATCTTCGAGTCTCACAACATTGAGAAGCAGTTCTCTGACTCTCAAGGAGATGTGGCATACCTCATGGCTGACATTGCCGATGTTAGCGAAAAGGACATTGAAAAGCTCTACGAGGAGCTGGAGAACACTCCTTTCAACATTCGCACTCGTCTGCTGTACTAAAACTAATGCCATTGTTCAACACATATTTATTAATGCTACTCATCTGGCAAGACGAAAAAAAGAGTATATATATAACAGACAAACAATAAATTTGGACCTACCTGGTAACTGTTCACAAGTACTTTTCAAAAAACTCCGTAAGTTTGGCCATTGCCTCTGCTACTGGTTTTGGTTGATCGAAGAGGTCGAAATGAGATGCTCCTTGGATCTCGTGTAGACTCTTGTGCTCTGAGCGGGCTCTTTCGTACAGTTCATGTCCATCTCGATACGCACCAAACTCACCTACCTTGGTGCCTACAATTACTAGCAATGGCTGAGTCAATAGGGACTCTGCAAAGTGGAACGCATCGAAAAGAAACAGTGACTGCCAGCTCCTCGTTACAAACTTGAAGTTAGCCCTGGGATGCTGGCCCCTAGCAGTGCTATAGTAATCGAATGAGTCTGCCATATCGCCCGCATCACAGCCCATTTGCTTCAGGGTCTCACGGTCTGCGGGCATCAAAGGGCAGATATTGAGGTCCCCTCCTCGAGCTTCTGCAGTCCTCTGGGAACAGATAGACTCCAGTTCCTTAATTGGATTTAGTGAGGGGTCAAACTCTCCAGCGCGATGAGGACGGCCAAGATTAACAGCGGAAATAGTAGCCAATGCCTTGATTCGACGGTCCATCATCGTAGCAGAACTGGCATAACCACCGCCTGCACAGATTCCTAGCACTCCAATCCTATTCTCATCAACAAAATCTCGGGTTAACAAATAATCCACGGCACAGCAAATGTCTTCGACTCTCTGGGGACCATACTCCATCCCTCTTGGCTCTCCACCGCTCTCCCCTTGGTACGAAGCATCGGGAACAAGCGTCACATACCCCAACTCGGCCAATTTGGCTCCATACTGACCAGCGACCTGTTCTTTACAAGATCCAAAAGGATGAGCGCAGATAATTGCACCATACTTTTTGGATTTCTCAAAAGCTTCAGGCAAATTGAGGGTCGCCGAGATAGAAATGGCACTGTTCGGGTAGCTGGAGTATGAGACTGTACTAGAGGACATGGCAATTGAATGGACTCTCAGTAGCAGGTGCCAATTACAGAACTTAAATATTTAAATATTTGGTATCGTCTCTCTTGAGTTCCCACTTTTTCCCCTCATGACGGCCGTCTCAGATCTTACGATGCAGTCACCGTGTTGCTTGGCGTATTGTAAGTTGTAAGTCATCACGATGGCATCTCACCTGCCCAAAAACCCCTGGTATATAACAGGCGAATCTGGTGGGAAATGGCTGGAAATCCCCTGATAAGTCAATTGGCAATGGTACAAACGCCAAATGTCTATTGGTGCTCTTCCAGGGTCAGCGGAATCACTCTCATAATCAACGACACCATATTTTGTACCCTTTATCCAGAGTCTAAGGTCCTGAGAAGATTTCTTGGACCCATCGATGAGTCACCCTGCTGGAGTGCTTTACCCCAGGGCCCACGCAGTGAATGATCAATGAGGAGTCTACTGGCTCCATCGGCCCATCGATGAATCACCCCAAGTGAACCACCAGGCCGTAAGATGCAAACCTATGTGGGGCCTCGTAGTCCCGTTCAATTAAAGCTCTTTTGTATTGAGTATTCCTGCTCTCATTATCCTTCAAACTACAAATCAGTATATCAGTGTATTTCTAGCGTTTGTTATAACATCCATTGTCGTGACAGATGGTTCAACACCACTTTCATCCTACTGGAATTACTGCTATAGACCATTAGACGAAAACAATTTAAGAATCCTGTTAATTCAATTAGTAGCCCATTAATCTGTAGTCTTTCAGTTAGTTAAAGTGTGTTATACAACTGCCGGAACCATTGCCTGCTCAATGAGCGGTCGCAACATTTGTCCAAACGGAGTGGCAAGAATCGTAGAAGGCAGAGAAGTAATCCAGTCTGGAATGCTCTTTCCCAGTAGAAACTGGCTCAGCTCGTCCGACATGTGGTTACAATTGTGGTCAAACAGATTGTAGTGCTCCCCGCCAAAGATCGACCCAAGCTCACCCAAATACTCTTCTATGATCTCCATAGGAATCGATGTCTTTCCCATGTCAATCTTTTTTAGTGGATCGCCGTGAAAGGTCATACCCGGGATACTACGCTGGATTCCTAACTTTCCATAGTAAATCTCTGTATCATGTACCACTACCGACGTATGCCAAATCCCTTCAATGGGCACTCCTAAAAGCTGCTGGGATAGCTGTGCTGCCATCCCATGAGACAGATCATAAACATACAATTGTACGGGCACCTCGATCTCGCTCATCCTTTCTCGCCTCCTCTATATGTCCGCCCCCTGGGGAACCCCCTCTATTATATACAAATTAGTGTTGTCCGTCGCCACCACTATAATGTCATCATCTCCATGATCCCGCCTGTGCGCCGCAGATAGCCGCGTTTGTTGTGGCGCCGCCAGTCCGCAGCCGTGCCTCCCTTTGGAAGACACTCACACACACTCGAATTGTTGGTTGCCACCTCCAAATCACTAAATCTATATAGACAAATGGCTTTAGAGACAGCGTCTCCGTATCTGGCGCTCCTCAATGAGCCAGATTACTCTCTCAAGCAATATGCTTTGCAATCTATTGACCAGTATGTCGACCAGCTGTGGGCTGAAGTGGCAGACCACATTTCTCAGGTAGAAGAGCTCTACGAGGATGACAAGTTTCCTTCTCCCCAGCTGGCAGCCCTGGTTGCGTCGAAAATTTACTACAATTTGGGCGAATTTGATGCGTCCATGAAGTACGCGCTTGCTTCTGGCGACTTGTTCGATGTGAACCTCACTGACTCGGAGTACGTGGAGACCATTGTGTCTAAATGCATTTCGGAATACATTACCCAGGCTCAGAAGATTCACGACTCGCCTTCGGGCCAGTCTGGCGAAAAGGTCGATGATAAACTCACTGCGGTCGCCGAAAAGATGCTCAAGCGATGCATTGATTCTGGCGATTTCAAGCTTGCTCTTGGTGTGGCCATGGAGGCTCGACGCCTCGACATTGTGGAGTCAATTCTTAAGGACCACTGCTCCAATACTGACGGGGGTGTCAACCTCATTAACTATGTTCTGGACTGCTCTATCAACGTTGTCGGCAACCGGGAGTATCGAAACAAGCAGCTTGCTGCCATGGTTCCTATAATTCTGTCCCAGAAGTCGCCTGACTACTTCTCCATTTCCAAGGTAATTGTCCAGTTGAACGATAACCAGCTTGCTTCCCGCATCTTTACCGATCTTCTAGGAACTGAGGACCATGCCAAACGATTGGTCGCTTACCAGGTGGCATTTGACCTTGTTGCCTCGGCTTCGCAGGAGTTGCTGACCAAGGTTGGCCAGGAATTGGCCGCTAAGGACTCGGATCCTTCTTACGCCAAGCTGGTCAAGATTCTGTCTGGAGTGCCCACTTGCGACTTCAACATTACCTTCCTCAAGAAGCACAACAACACTGATCTGTCTATCCTCAACAAGACCAAGGATCAGCTAGAAGGCCGAAACTCAATCTTCCACAACGCGGTCACCTTCCAGAACGGTTTCCTTCACGCTGGAACTACCGCCGATGGCTTTTTCCGTGCAAACCTCGAATGGTTGTCCAAGGCCACCAACTGGACTAAGTTCACCGCTACCGCTGCCTTAGGTGTCATTCATCAGGGTAACCTTTCCCAGGGTTACAAGATTCTAAACCCATACCTGCCTGGTAACCAGGGTTCGTGCTATACCCAGGGAGGTTCTCTGTACGGTCTGGGAATTGTGTTTGCGGGTCATGGACGAGAGGTTATTGACTACTTGCGAAAGCATCTGCAGGAGTCGCCAAGTGGCAGTGGTGCAAGCGCATCTGGCCCTGGTGGTGCTGCTGGCGGCTCTGGAGGCTCTTCTGGTAGCGAGGCCGAAGTGGTGCTTCACGGAGCAGCTCTGGGAGTGGGTGTCGCTGGTATGGGATCTGGAGACCAGTCCATTTACGAGGAGCTCAAGAATGTCCTGTTCTCTGACTCTGCCATTGCTGGAGAAGGTGCCGGACTGGCTATGGGTCTGGTAATGGTTGGATCAAAGGACCGAGAGGCCGAGTCTGAAATGCTGCAGTATGCCCACGATACTCAGCACGAGAAGATTATTCGCTCACTGGCCATTGGCATTGCTTTGCTCAACTACTCCAAGGAAGAGGCAGCTGATGAGATCATTGAGACTTTGACTAACGAGCAAGACCCAATTCTGCGATACGGAGGTGCGTTCACGATCGCCCTGGCCTATGTTGGAACTGGTAACAACAAGGCCATCAAGAAACTGCTGCACATTGCCGTGTCCGACGCCAGTGATGACGTGCGACGAGCTGCCGTAATGGGTCTTGGTTTCATCCTTCTCCGTAACCACCAGGCTGTGCCTCGTATGGTGGAGCTTCTGTCTGAATCTCACAACCCTCACGTTAGATACGGAACTGCCATGGCTCTGGGTATTTCGTGCGCTGGAACCGGCTCTAAGGAAGCTGTAGAGGTTCTGGAGCCTATGATGAAGGACTCTGTAGACTTTGTCCGTCAGGGAGCTATGATCGCATTGGCGATGATTCTGATTCAGCAGAACGAGAAGCTGTTCCCAAAGTCCAAAACTATCAGCCAGTCATTTGCAAAGGTCATTTCGTCCAAGCATGAGGACGCCATGGCCAAGTTCGGAGCCAGTGTGTCGCAGGGAATTATCGATGCTGGTGGCCGCAACGTGACCATCTCCCTGGAGCACAGCCAGACTGGCAACCTCAACATGAAGGCCGTGGTTGGTTTGTCGGTGTTTGTTCAGTTCTGGTACTGGTTCCCTCTGACTCACTTCCTATCCCTGGCATTCACCCCTACCTCCATTATTGCTGTGCGGGAAGACTTGAAGATCCCACAGTTTGACTTTGATTGCCGGGTTAATCTCAAGTGGTTCGAGTACCCTCCTAAGCTGGCCGAGAAGGACCAGAAGGCACCCGAAAAGGTCACCACCGCCATTCTTTCTACCACTATGCGGGCCAAGAGCCGAGCAAAGAAGACCATTGAGGCCAAGAAGAAGGCAGCTGCCCTAGAGGAAGAGAAGGATGAAGTCATGCTGGACGCTGACCGAGTGGACCAGGCTTCCACTGAGCACAATGGCGGGGATTCATCTTCAGCTCAAAAAGATGCAAAGGTATCAAATGGTGAGGAAGACAAGATGGAAGTAGAATCAGAGCTGGAGAATGATGAGCATGCAAACAAGAAGCTGTACAAGGTGCAGAACATGTCGCGAGTATTGCCAGCTCAACTGCGCTACATTTCGTTTGACGGATCCGCACGATTTGCTCCTGTTCGCAAGTTCCAGGGCAACAATGGAGTCATTGTCGTTACTGATTCTCGACCAAAGGAGAAGGTGGAATTCATCAAGACATTGCGACAGATCCACTCTCCTGAGGAGAACGAGGAAGATGAGGCCCCCTTGCCCGAACCTTTTGACTATAAGCCCGAGGAGCCGGAGGAGTAGATGTAGAATTACAAGTACGATAGCTTTTTAATGAACTGAAATTTTCACAGATAAAAAAAATGCAATTAAAATCGGTAGAAAGATACATAAGGCATAAGGGTCATGACTCTGTGTTTTTTTAAGATTTGAATCGATCGAGAGCAGCTCCAAAGCCCTTGTCCAAAGGTGCAAGTCCCTTTGCGGCCCGCAGCTTGTTCTGGCGCATGAGCTTTTCGCGCTTGAGGTTTGCCTCTATTCTCAGCTTTCGGTCGTCGATCACGTTTGCAGTCTTCTTTCGCAGGTACTTTCTCAGCTTTGAGTTTTTAGATTTTGTAGTTGGTCGAATAGCAGTCTGCTCGGGGTTGGCCTGAGGTTTGGCGTACTTTTGTTCGTAAATATCAGCGGCAGTTTGACGTTGCTCAGGGGCCCGTCGGTCAACGTTACCAATCTCATTGGGGTCGAGCGCAATCATATCAGGCTGCAGCTTGTTAAGCAGCTGTCGAACCTCGGTCTCTCGTCGGCCCTTCTTGGTAGCATGAGCGTAAGGGTTAGCCTCAAGCGAATCAAAGTTGGCTTCTCCAGAGCCTGGGACAATGATAGACGAAAAGCCCTTGGAGTGTCCCAGTCCAAGTACATCTTCAAAGGGGCAGAATCGGGTAGAAACTACCTGCGAAGATGGAATGAGATGGTTCATGTAAGGAGCATGTTGGCGCATTTCCTTACCAGTGTTCAGGATATCCTTCCACACCTGAACGTGAGGACCCCATCCGACAGCTACAAGGCCAGTATCAGAAATGCTAACCGACGAGGCAGGAGTTGGAGAGTAGTAGGATTCGAGTTCCTTGTAAGTTCGAAGATCCCAAATCTTGACTGACTTGTCTGCTCCAGCGGCAACCATATACCTGCCGTCTCGGTTAACAGAAATAGCCCGCACTGGGCCCCGTGCACTCAGAACCTTTACAGCAGGTTCAGGCATGCTAGGAGTCCACAAAGTAATAGTACCGTTGGTGTGACCGGCGTGGATAACGGCATTATATGGGTTCTGTGCAATTGTGGTAGTGGCACCAAGCTTTGTGCGAAGCTCGGAAACTAGCTGACCAGTGGAAACATCCTGATATTTGATGAATCCAGTGTTGCCAGCAGTCACCAGCAAGAAATGATAAGGAAGGTATTCAAGGCTGGTAGCCTCAATGTGCTTTTTGAGACGATGCACTTCCGCGCCCTGGTGGTCATAAATAAACGTATACTTTTTCTGAGCAGCAGCGAAAAACTGATTATCCGATTGCAGCCACTTCACTGCGTGCACAGTCTCATCAACATAGATTTCAGTGTTCAGCTGACCGGTCTTCCAATCCATGCTAGCAATGTGCCCTTTACGTCCTCCTAATAGTAGAGAGTTGCCGGATCGTGAGTAGTCATGCACATAGGGACCGTGAGTGTCCAGGGAGAGGTCAAACTTCTTTTGCGCCGAGGAAACGTCTACAGATTCAACAATTTCATCCTGGCGGACCTTGAATGTCTGTTCCATTTCATTTTCAGGTTCGAGAAATCCACTTGATTCCAACAGCAGGTGTTCAGTACCGTAGGCTTCTTGAGCAGCATCCTCAAACTTTTCATGGATTCGCTTAAGGTTTGCTCTCAGCTTAATGTCCTTTGTCTTCACGGGCGCCTTGCGAGAGCCCTTGGACCCTTTACTACGACTGTATTTGTCCATCTTGATCTCTTTGAGTTTCGTCGGACTTGGATCTCGAACGAAATATAAAAAAAAAAAAAAAAAATTGAGCCGCAAAACCGTCACGTGATTAAATCACCCCGATAACGATAAGGTCAACATACGACGGATAAGTTGATTGATTAATACACTAGTGGAAGGCGGACTAAAGTGTGATGCAGGTTATTACATTAAGTTACGTAGTCATTAGTCATTAGTCATTAAGGCGATTAGAGGAGGTTATCACCATCAAGCATGAGGAGCCTTGTTCGTCGCTTTTCCAGCTTTGTCTGTTCAGCTCCGCCCAAGCAGAAGGCGTGGACATGGCACAAGGGGGTGTTGTTGTGAAGGTAATAGTCGTCGTTAAGTTCCATGTCACATTCGAAGCAGGTCAGGCATCCCACATGGTATCGGATTACACGGCCGTGAGGGTCGTCAGTTTCCAGACATTCACCCTCAATACCAAGCTGGCATGTATGACACAGCGAATTGTTTTCGGTATGGTAGCAGTGATGGCAGTAGGGAAAGTCATTGAGCACGTAGAATTCGCCAGAATCAAAAGGCTCAGTGCAGGAGTGGCAGTTGAAGCACTCTCGGTGCCATTTTCCGCTCACTCTACCATCCTTTGAGCTTACGCACTTGCCCTTGATCTCTTCATCACATCCCCGACAAACCTTCTTTGCCTTTTGTTTAGATGGAGCAGGTACGGTTGGAGTATAATTAAGATGTTGTTCGGGCAGGTACGTGTTTGTTTGGACCCGAGAGTTGCGCATGGATGGTAATGGTGAAACGTCCATTACAGGGTCCGCGGCACTAGTGTACACCGACGACGCCATGGAGCTTCGGCTCACAGCATCATTGGCGTATGGGCTGTGGTACATTTCATCAGACCCAGATCCTGAAGACTCGTGTAACTGGTGAGACTGGTGTGATTGGTGTGATTGGTGTGATTGAGTAAACGACTCGGTTGACTTGGGTGACTGAGGGACTAAAGCAGGGGGAAAGTACCCGTTGGTAGTGGGTGCCGACATCGGAGGAGTAGGCAGAGCCATATTAGCATATGGCTGTTTTGTCGATACCACTGAGATACGCGGTAACGAGATCTGGCGCCTCTTGCCATTGCCCTTGGGTTCGGGATAGTTTTGTGCCCCAAAATCCCTGTCCAGGGGAGGAGAGATTGGTGCAGTTGGTCCGCCCAGAGACGTGACAGACGAATTTGCCGTCGAGTAGTGAAGGCCACCAGGGCGTCCAGACAGCGACGACGAAGATCTAGTCGAGGACTCAGTCGTGGAGGAGGAATGAGCAGACCCCGTGGGAGACTTGCGGTTTCGCGACCGAGGAGGGATCCCTTGCTGCTGGCCTCGGTTCACCTCAAACCCAGCTCTCTCGTACACGGACTTCAAAGGTATTCCAGGATTCAGCGGCGGAAAGGCATAGTCCAAGTTTCTATGCTCGTTAGGAAAACAGGCCGTTTCGCTCTTTGGCGTGCCAGGGTAGCTTCCAGACATTATGGAGGACATTAGTGCCAAAGGGGGTCAAGGGAGAGGGACCAATAAAGAAAAGAGAAAGGAAGAAAAGAAAAAAACACGAAACTCAAGGAGAACAAAGTACCCCAGGTTCAAACGAACTAAATTGAAATGAAGTGAATGGAGGTAAACAGTAGGAAAGGAGAACTTTTTGGGGTTCTACTTAGGTCCTGAGGATCAGGAGTTTCTCTATTGCCAAATAGGGGGAGCGTTATGCCAAAACGGGAAGGTATGGTTGATCTGTGCGTGATATGCGGAAAATATTGCCCTATAGGTTATGGCATTTGTGCGGCTAGCCAACCCTTGAGGCAGGGGTAAGAAAGGGGGATTCCTTAGCATCGCGTGAGGAGGCTGGTTAAGGGGGTGTTAATAAAGATATTTTTGGAATATAGTAGCAACTAGACAATTAGAGGGCCATTGAGTGGTTAAACCACTTGGTTTTCGCGTCTTTGCTATGGAACGGAGCTGTCCCAAGTTAGACAAGTTCACTTGCTGTTTTGAGCCGTTAGGTCTCCGAGAAATTGACGCACAGGTCCATTTCAACGTGGTTGGAATGAAGACGCGCATGAAAGTAGGTGACAGACGACAGTAGACGCGCGTGAAGGCGCGGTGGGCAAGGCAATATTGGCCTTGACAGTTGGATCACCGTGCATATCCCGTCCTAGCTCCCTTCGATTATAGGAATGTCGGAGATCTAGCTGCGACTTCCCGATGAATCAATTGCCTACAATGTCTACGATTGTTCAACGGCTCCAGCTGATCTGATCGAACAGGCCAGGTGTTCCCAAAATCCATTCCCCGAACCTCTGTGAACTCAGGCGGTTGCACGTTTTTGTACAACAAGGTTTTCGGCGACCTCTGTGACGTAAAGTGGGTCAGCGTGAACTCTAATCAGGTTCATGTTCAGCAAAAGCTCAGTAGTGACAAAAGCATACTACTCTTGCTGCTGACGTCAATTGGAATTGGCACACCTGAGGCACACCTGAGGCCTCTGGTATGGGTTGAACCCTGGCCGTTTTCCAGGGTCTACATTCTTTTTGCATGTGGAGCACTAACGTATCGACCCCATTGGGACCGATCTCTCGCTGAAATGCTGATTCACGATCGCTCCGTTTTTCCGGGCTCGCTTTGCCCTGGTAAGGTTGTCTTCTTCTTGCTGTAATGTCATAAACAGTGATGCCGCATTAGGAAGGAGTGGTGAGGTTAATACAATTATTTTTGCTCTTCCCCAGTAAGCCTGTGTAGCCGTCCCCTTGTAAACACTCAGCGCTCCCTGATGAGACCGACGAGTGCCTTGAGATTTGCCCCGACAGCCACTAAATGGGCACCGTTGCGGTCGTCCCGCTCCAAGCCTTCGCTTCTTTCTAGGGTTAGCACTCTAGCTGTGGTTGGAGGAGTGGCCGGTGGAGGCTTGTTCTGGTACTACAAGAACCCGCAAGCATCTATCCATGAGTATTTCATTCTGCCTTCAATTCGTCTGCTGCTGGATGCTGAGACGTCTCATAACCTTGCAATTGAGCTCATGAGGTACCCTAGTCTTAATCCTACGGAAAAGCCTGGGTTCGATGACAAGATTGACCCCAATGGCCAGCTGAGAGTGACCTTATTCCCCAAGCACCCTGTTACCCTTCGCAGTCCAGTCGGAGTAGCGGCTGGCTTGGACAAGGATGGAAAAGCAATCGACTCTTTGTTTAATTTAGGCTTTTCGTACGTCGAAATTGGTTCAATTACTCCTCTTGCGCAGCCTGGAAATCCAAAGCCCCGATTCTTCCGGCTAGAAAAGGACGGTGCCGTCATCAATCGGTACGGATTCAACTCGGAGGGTCACCAGCCTGCTCTGGCTCGTCTTAAGGCTCGTCTGGCAAAGGCCCTTTGCTATCCCTTGCCTAAAGATGGATCTGTCAACAACTCTCTGAGGCCCGAAAAGGCCCTTGCGGTCAACCTCGGAAAGAACAAGACTGGTGACGAGACTGAGGATTACCTTACAGGAGTACGAACATTCGCAGACTATGCCGACGTGCTGGTTGTCAATGTGTCTTCTCCCAACACTCCTGGATTGCGAGACCTCCAGTCGGAGGCCAAGCTGTCTGGACTGTTGTCAAAGATTGTTGCTGAACGGGACACCCTTGCCAACCGTTCCAATGGCAATGGTCGGGCTCCTCCTGTGGTTGTGAAGGTTGCTCCAGACCTTAGTGAGCCAGAGATTGAGTCCATTGCCGGGGCAGTCAAGAGCTCTGGTGTGGATGGAGTGATTGTGTCCAACACCACCATTCAGCGGCCCCAGGACCTTCGCACAGCAAAGTCAGTAAGCAAGGAAACTGGCGGTCTCAGCGGAAAGCCTCTCAAGCCCTATTCTTTGCGAGCGGTATCTCTGCTGCGAAAGCATGTTGGTGATGATGTGACTCTCATTGGTTGTGGAGGAATTGCCAACGGTAAGGACGCGGTGGAGTTTGCAAAGGCTGGTGCTGACTTTGTCCAACTTTACACTGCCTTTGCTTACAAGGGAGCAGGAATCGCCGACAATGTCAAGCAGGAGATTATGGCTGAACTTGGCGACCAAAAATGGACCGATCTCAGAAAATAAGTTTGCCAATCTGTATTGTCTAACTCTATACAATAGTGCCTTACATGATATCAGTTTCTATACTCTTTCTCTTTCGTCATCAGAATAGTGGTCAGATGGGTCATCAGACAGTTCAAACTCATCGTCCACAGGGAAGTAATCCTCATCCGCAGTGTGGTGGTGATGCTGCAGTTCAATGGCATTGGCCCTGTCCATGGTCCGGTTATAAATAATGTACGCCGTAGCAGAGCCTACCACCACGGTCAAAATAATCGATACAAAGTCCACGATTTTGGTCGCGGTATCCTTTTCCGTCCCCAGTCGAGCTAGTCGGTCCCCAATAAATATATGCATCAACAGCTTTGGAGTGGTGGCAGCAGTAGCCAGAGCAAATCTGGTGGGAGTTACTGACGGAATGGAGCTCAATGCTCCGTTGGATAGAGAATACGGCAGCGGACACAGTCGAATCATCCACAGCAACGTGAATCGATCCTGCTCCAAGGTGGAAGTGAGGGCAGCAAACTTTGTAGACGAGTGCGCCAGTTGCTTGGCCTTGTGGGCAAACAGATATCTAAATGCCAGAAATGATAATAACGAGCCCAAGACTGTTCCGCCCGCAAGTATGGGCCAACCCCACGGGAATCCGTACATCATTCCACACATTGATGATAACGCCGAATATCCAATGAGCGGAGGAAACGACACTAACAGAATCAATGCGAACAGGATGAATCCTCCTCCGGGGATACTCTTCCATGCCTCGGCAAAGCTGACCATGACTCGGAACACATCTTCGTGGAAAATCAAGAACAGAATGCCTAGAATCGGTGTAGTGATGCCTGCTATCCACACCAGTGCCCTTTTGAGCGGAGAGAGACTGACATAAATTGCCTTTGCATGGATCAGGGTGGTTTCTGCGCGGGATTTCCACGTCTGGTGCCACGGTTGATTATATTCGTCCATCTGTAGTGTGTCCCCAGAGAGTGAGGGCCTGAGCTGGCGGTTCGAGTCGCAACTGAACCGTCAGCCTTGCTTGGGGCCGTGCCTAGAGAACGAGGTCCGAGATCTGGCGGATAGCGGTGCCAGAGATATAAAAAGGACGATTGTAGTACTGCCCTGATAGAGCCTCTAGCGCTTTTTGCTGCTAACCTTGGAACCCTTTATTATCGGGTTATAGATGTATAGTTCTTTTCCGTGAGGTGGGTGTGCTGTTTTTATCATTAACATGAAATTTGGGTTTCGGTTTCAGATCCGAGACTTGTTTTGGACACATTTACTATCGAATGGGATATATTTTAGATCATTCATACACCTGTACATACGCTATTCAATGCCAATTGAATGAAATGTGAGCGACACGAGTTAATCTACAGATGCAACAGTTAAATGGCAGTTATAGATGAGATCTGCGCCCCTGTCGATCATGGTACGTACCACGGATATTCGTTGAGATGTCAATGAGCGGACAAGTTAATAGAATAACTATTCGTTATTCATTGATTTATTGTACCTGTCAACACAATTGTGGGATTTTCTGAGCCCATATATTAGTCTGACCAGGGTCGAGGTGGTTGGGTAGACTGTTGGAATGCGCATTCCGATCTAACAGGCAAAGCCCGAACCTGGGAGCATTGTACAACCGAACAGACTTACGGAATTACAAACAACGCTACTGGAGAGCTCCGCATTAATAGTACTTTCCGTCTAATATACATCTAGAATCCGCCTGCTAGATCATGCCCACTGCCCACTAACCCAACGGCTTCCACCCTGGAGACCAACAAAAGTGTTGTCCGTAATATACCCGGAGCTACAATTTCATTGCTACCATTCACAGAGTCAAGAGTCAACTGCGTAACCGACGTAGTAATTCCAATAGTCACTGTTCTGTGCAGTCTCTCTTGGTCCTGTATGCCCCACTATTATTTTGCACTATCCCGATATTATGGCGATACAAATAGCCGGTCACCCACCGAGATGCTCCGCATTATCCATCATCCAGAAGATTCTATCCTATCAAATATAAACCCTTCACCTCTCCACACTCGCCAGAGAACTACTAGCTACTCGAGCAATGGTAAGTTGACCAAAACAAGTGGTAAAACGCATAGTATCTAACACCAGTCTGCCATCAAGTCTATCAAGAACATTGTCCCTCTGCTTGACCGTGTGCTGGTCCAGCGGGCTAAGGCCGAGGCTAAGACTGCCTCTGGAATCTACATTCCTGAGAAGAATGTCGAGAAGCTCAACGAGGCAGACGTTCTTGCTGTAGGACCTGGAGCTCTTGACAAGGACGGTAACCGTATTGCCCCTGCTGTCAAGGCTGGAGACCGTGTGCTCATTCCTCCCTTCGGAGGCTCCACCATCAAGGTTGGAGAGCAGGACTACCTGTTGTTCCGAGACGCTGAGATTCTTGCCAAGGTCGACAAGGAGTAAATTTGTTTTGTGTAAATATGTGTAAATACTGACCTCAATCGATCGAGTTTGTCATTAATCGTTACATAGTTAGTTCACGAGGATTCTAGACAGGATCTAGCTTCTACCCAGTATGATTCGGCATTATTCCTAGCAAGAAGGTCCTTTGCATCTTGCTCAGTCTCAGTGGTATGGACGGTCCATTTCTTAAAGTTGGGAGTCTTGAGTTCCCCTAACCATACCATGGTGCACTTGTTATTAGAAAGATCCGGCTTTGGCAGGGCCTCCTCTTCTTCCGTTCTCGGGGGAGCAGGCACCGTCCATTGAACCCGGTTCATAAGCATCTTAGAGTATTTTTTCACTTGGAGGAATCCACCTTCCACAATGACCAGGCAAAACTTTGGGTTGATGATGGTGATGCCCGTAAACATAAACTTCATGGCATTGTAATTGACAATGTACTTGTGCTTACCGTCCTCCAATGTTTCAATGCGGAAAATTGCGCAGTACAACCCTTTGGACTTGTCGCGCTCAATTTTTGACAGGGCCTTCTGCCACCGCTCTTCGGGAGTGAGCTTACGCTCTTGATTATCCTGCTCATGCTTGGACTTTCTCTCTGCTACCGCCTGCTTGGCCTTTTGTTCCATCAAAGTTGGATCCTTAATGGCCTCATTGGCGTATACGCTCATAACATTTGACGGTTTAATCTTTGGCGGGGGAGCCGGGTCCAGACCAAGACGAATTCGATCTTGCTGTTCCTTTAACCGTTTGGCTCTCTCGTTCTTGCGAAGTCGTCGAGTCTCTTGTTTGGTCATATGCAAGCTAGCCACTTTGGGCATGTTCTTTTCCCACGGTGGCTGGATGGGAATTGGATGCTGAACCAGGTCATTAATAGACGATTCAACAACTGATCTCACCGTTTCCTGCGATACAGTGTTCAATTCTACATCGGGACCGACCCCTAACAGTTCAGCATCCCACCACTCGATTGGAGGTGGACTGGGTGGCCTATATTCCCGCTCTCCAGCAACAATGTCAATTTTGATGCTGGCCTGTTCCTGGGACAGACGGGCCTGCTCGTCAATTTGTTTCTTCAACTCTTCCAGTCGTTGCTGCTCTCTCAGCTCCTCAGCCTTTTCTATATATTTACCTTTAGGATTGAACTGTAGTCCTTTTGCTCTGCGCAAGGTGGACTCATAACTCACACCCGATAGTCCAGGGTCAAAGTAGGGGTTATTATTGTCATTTGCCTCTTCCTGGCCCTGACGAAGAAATTCATCAACTTTTCGCTGTCGTTCCTCATCGGTCTCCACACTCTTCTTTTCCTTCTCCAAGAACAATGGATGCACAGGAGCGTTCAGTCCAGTTGCTTTAGTTCCTTTTGCCTGGGCTTTGCGCTCTCTAATCTTTGCCAACAATTCGTCAGCATTTGCAAGGGCGTTGTTCGATGATGAAGACTGTGACTGTTTGGAATCACGCTCACCACCACCAGCAGTCGTCGCAGCAGTAGCAGAAGCAGCAGCAGCAGACGATTGCTGACGTCCTTTTGCCTGCCATTGCTTCCATGACGATGTACTAGACGGTCCCGACTCCGCTCGGGCCTTTCTTTCTCGAACCCTAGCCAGCAGATCATTATTAGAATCAGAGGGCGCCTTTGCCTTTTGCTGTAAGGCAGCAATACGAGCCTTGGCCTGGGCTATTTTATCTGCCGGAGACGGAGCAGGAGACCCATCTCCTAGCTTTTGCCGCTTTGTATTATCATTAGACTCATCTTGAGTCCGCTTTCTGCGGTCCATATCTCGGCTGTCCAAGTAAATTGTTATCAATATATCTGAACTTGTCGATGGTGATGCGGCTATATCAGTGTAGGGATGGCTGTAATAAATTATTCGTGTAGTGATAATTTACTATGGGACCCTGGAACTTGGACCCACGATCCACAGTGATGGACCGATCGATGACTTGAAACATTAGAAGATCGGGGGAATTTAGAACCATAATTGTAATCGGAGGAATGGATCATTTAGGACAATTGTGCCAGAGTGAACATCAAGCAAGTTTAAAATTGAGTTTATTAGTTAAGTTTAATGGTATTACGGCATCTGGTGATGCGCTATAGGGAGTAACAATGCAACGATCGGGGACCGTTGAGAGAGATTCAAATCCTAACGGCAGACAATTTACTTGCCAATGGGGAGACCAGGGAGAGCCGCGGTATCCAGGTAGTCACCACCTCCGAGGATATCACTGAGTCCGTCAATGGCAATGCTCTCTCCGACAGTCCAGGCACCGTCGAAGGCAGCAACGGCCTCGTTAGCAGCGCACCAAACAGT
The DNA here is from genome assembly GCA_003705705.2 of Blastobotrys raffinosifermentans. Classification (NCBI taxonomy): domain Eukaryota; kingdom Fungi; phylum Ascomycota; class Dipodascomycetes; order Dipodascales; family Trichomonascaceae; genus Blastobotrys; species Blastobotrys raffinosifermentans. The sequence goes on from PPJH02000021.1 coordinate 51,045, forward strand.
ACCATCAACAGGGCAGTAGACCTTGCATCCATTGTCGTAACACCAGACAGTGAAGCCAGCAAGGGTCTCAAGACCGTACCAAGGAGAGTCCCACAGCTCCACGAGGGTGCAGACGTTCTCAAGGTTGGGACCGCAGTTAACAGAGCAGGACTTGGTCTCAACGTTACAGTTGATCTTACTGTAAACATAAGGAAGAGTGGTAACCTGAGTATCAGGAGCAGGGGCAGCAGCGGCCACAGCGGCAAGAGCAAGAGCACCAGCAGCGAACTTCATTGTGAGTATTAAAAGAAGGAATAAGAAGAGAGTAGTAAACAAGAGTAGTTGTTTTGTGAGCAATTGGCTGGGAATTGGCCCTCAATTTATACTTGAGAATTGGTCCTTGTTCGTCTTTTGCCAAGTCTTACTCTGGGGCTCTCATGGTCGTTTAGCACTAGTTTAGCACTAGTTGATCACAGTTGATCGTGGTGATCGGAATTCTAGCGATCGCGGAAGGGCGCCGAGCCACCGTTTAGGAAATGCCCAAATACTATCAGTTGCAGCTGGTACCTCAATCAGGACGGCAAGACTTGGCATTTCTGGGCCTGAGACCCTGGCGGATGCCTGGTACCTTAATACATGCGATGGGTTTGCTTGGCTTTTTGTGTCTCTTCGTCACCGTATTGCCTGGGGACTTGTTGGTGATGTTCGACAAGGCCCATATCTAATTGGCGGCGTTGTGCGGCGCAGATCATAATTTTCGCACCTTAATTTTAACCTTTTTTTCAACGGTTGTCAATCCTTTCGTTTGTTTCTTTCTATTTGGTTACGATTTCCCGATCCTCATGACAAACAGTTGATGGGAATCTACACTACGATCGGCGTCTCCATATCCTTGATTCTTTGCATAATAGGCCTATATACATTCTACCCCACGGCGTCGTCCATTCCCCGATCGTTCACCAAGGCACGTACCCGAGTGTATACTAAGCGCACCAAGACAGGAAAGAAGATCAAACATCGAGCCAAATCTAATCCCGCACACATGGCCCCCACAACTGGCGACCTGTCGTCCAATTGGAAGCGACTCCAGGCTACCCTCAAGGGATCCTCGAAGGATGCCAAGATCAACAAAAGGACCTCCTCAAATACCAACGCCAAAAAGGTATCGACAAAGAGTATCAATGCCCAATCTGGAACCGTACGAACCGATCGTGTCGAACACATCACTGTTGCCGACAAGGTGGATGCAAATTCCGTCACCCGGTTGACCTCGGATTCTAAACCGGATCTTCAAGTCTATTTGGGAGCCGACGATACGTCGCTCGTACGAACCGGAGATGGCAAGGCCCAATTGGTGCTGTCCTCATCTTCGTCAACTTCTAAACGACAGGAAGCAGGCAACTATGTTGCCATTGACTGCGAGTTTGTAGGAGTGGGGATTGAGGGGCGGCAGTCTGCACTTGCCCGAGTGTCAATAGTAAACTATTATGGCCATGTGCTATTAGACACGTTCGTCAAGCCCAAAGAGCGGGTTAGCGATTGGCGGACGTGGGTCAGTGGGGTGAGTCCCCAGGATATGAAACATGCCATTCGATTGGAGGAGTGCCAAAAGAAGGTAGCTGAAATCTTCAAGGGCCGAGTGGTAGTGGGCCATGCCATCCACAATGACCTCAAGGCATTGATGATATCTCACCCAAAGAGTGATATTCGAGACACTTCTCTTCACAGACCTTTCCGCAAGCTGGCTAAGGGAGGTCCCCCCAGTCTAAAGATGCTGTCGGACAAGGTTCTCAATTTAACCATTCAAACTGGCGAACACTCTTCGGTTGAAGATGCTCAGGCTACAATGTTATTGTTCCGACTTAACAAGAAACAGTTTGATCTGGCCCTTCGACACAAGAAGAGTCACAAGAAATAACCCTTATTCTCATTCCTTCGACAAAAGAAGGCCAACTCTCTAGACCCTCGACCCTCAAATCACCGACGGTAACACCTACTCGGTCATAGATGAAGGTGTTCAGATGACTTTAACGACCTAGGCATAAGATAGCATAAATTCATAGACTTTACGACTACGACCCAGAGAATATTATCAAAAATTGTATCATCGTTATCATTGCATACAGAATTAGATTCATTAATTGATGCTTTTATTAGTCTCGGCGAGGCAGAATATGCTCCAATAACCTCGCAATGTGCTGCTCATAAACATGTTGTCTTGTATCCTTGTCGTCTCCGTCGTCCTCATGAAGATTGGCAGTGCTGATGGTAGTGGTATAGTCCTCTCGAACCAACGACTCAAACCCGCTGCTGACCAGCAACCCTTCTAACCGTCGTCGATACAGTTGAACATCAGGGAACATGTGCTGTTTAGACAACACGGATCCTGCAACCACGTACATTGACTGGATAACTCTAGTGTTGGATCCCTGCTCCAAAATTTTTACCAGTTTCTTGCGGGCAATTGAGTAAATCATCAACCTCTTTTCGTCGTTTCGTTCACTAACACATTTCAGCGTTTCCAAAAATCTCATATCCATATTCTCATATTGAGCGCTCTGGAACAACAGCACTCCCAAAAACAACGCAATGGTCGAGTCGGTAGAGTCTTCAGATAGAAATTCCTGCAGCAGCATTGGCACCGCGTCGGATTCGCTCGCAGTGCTCATCTCGTTATCGGGATACCCGGCCACCCATAACAAATCGCGCATGTCTGCCTGACTGCGGCAACCCAAGAATAACAAGTAAAGATAGCAGATATATGCTGGATAATGCTTTTTTGAGTCTCGGTCCATGACATAATTCTTTGCACTCACCTCCAGACACGTCTCTAACGCGTCTAAAGTACTAGCCCGAGTCACAGACTTCTCTAGTCCACCCAGAATGGTCGCACACAGGGCCGTGTCAAAGTTATCAACTCCAAACTTGATTCCGGTGAGCTCAAAGATCTCCTCTCCTTCTCCTTCAAGTACATCCTTCCAGGAAATGAGGTACTCGGCTATGTTTACGAACTTGAATGTACCAAATTCGTCCATTATCGTCAAGCATTCCCGCATTAAAGCCAGCGCGTATCCAAATACAGTGGAACTACTGCCTCGGAGTAGTGACACCGCCAGCCAGAACAGCTTGGCAGGATATTTTGAGTTAGCCGGCAGTCCAGACACCATCTTGGTCAAACAAAACAGCGCACACGCAGTATACTTTTCCGACAGGGTGCCAATGCTTGAAGCGAGTGCGTCTCGAAGAACACCCACAACCTGTGCTACGACAATGTCTTCTACCTGAAGCCTAGCCAAACATCCAAGCACCAAAACAGATCTGCACTGCACTGCTGGGGAATGGACAAAGCACCCTTTCATGACAAAAGTACTCCATCGTCCTCGCCAAACGTTGGCCTCATCTACTGTTCCCACTGTGGTCATGATGTCCAAAAGCATGGAACAGCAGCTCTCAATATGCTTCACAGCAGAAAGAACAAGGTAATCGTAGTTCAGGTGCCGCGTTTCTTCGCTAATTCCAAACAGCAGCTTGCCTCGAGGTGAATTGAGGTCGTCCCAAATCGTCAATAGATGATCTTTGCGCTCCTGGGGAAGTTTAGGGCTACAGCAAAAAGCGTGCACTACATTGAGCAGTAAGCTGTGAAGCGATGCCCTAAATGGAAACGAGGCCGTGTAAAGGAACGTAGTGACGATGAGGAAAATCTCCGGCAAATACACTTCGGCGATTAGCAATGATTCGAAAGACAGATAGGACATCATTCGCACCAACACTGACAGCTCGAGCCAACTTGGGTGGGCTACTAAGGACTTTTCTGTAGCAGGCATTGGATGGGTCAAAAGTTCTCGAATTCGGGCCAACACCGTTCCGCAGATGCTAATAGTGGGGAATCCAGTGATAATGGCCAGAACATCTTCCATGCTATCATCATCAAGGCCTTGCTCAGCGACATAGGCCACAACCTCGTCTATTAGCACGTCCACCAAAGATTCTTCCAAACACAATGGGGGCCACACATTAAGCAAGAAGCAGTTGTAATCAGCCTTGTTTTGGAAGGTCAGATCCAAGCATAGCCGGATCAAGGATGCAGTGTTAGTTGGACCCTTTTCCTCGTCAGCTAAATAGACATGTTGATAAATGTTCTTGATCCATGGAACCGTGAACAAGATCAAACCCTGACGACTCTCTTCAGCAATCACCTTATAGGCAGCGAATGCCTCTCTAATGAAATCATACGTTAAGTGAGGGTGAGATGCAGCCACAGACTCACTAAAAGCTACCGCCATAGTGATTTCGCTTCGAGGAATTGCAAGTCCTTGACCACCGCGAAGCTCTCGTCCAAACGCAAAATCGAATCGCTTGGGAAGAGCTGCCAGCAAATTATACGCCGCCTGCTGCACTGCAGACTGTGAGTAACAAAGATTCGCCAAGCCCATATTGAGAAGAGTAGCAATAGCGTCGTCCACGGTCATAATAGACTCCCCTCCCGTGCCTGGGTCACTTTCTTGTTGCTTCAGTCTGCTCTTCGCCGCAACAATGGCCCTTATAATCTCATTTCTCTTTTCATGCTGTAGCACGATAGTGTAAGGAAAAATTGTGGTATAGATGGAAAAGGTGTTAGGGACTTTGGAGCTCGAGATAGATACATCCCGTATCTCTGACAGATGGAGCACGTCATTGGTGTAGCAAGGGGAATCAGGAACATAGTACATGGGATTTGCTGCCGTGATCTGCAGGAACTCGCTGCCAATCTTGACCACCACTTCCTCAGGCTTATGCTTATCCAAGTGGAATCTGTTAACGTCTGGATACACAACCCTGGCATCCCCAACAACTCTGCTAGAACTGCCATCTAGATTGAGTTGGTTCACATTAAAGTGTTCTTGAATGCTTTCCGCAGTCAAAAAGTGATATTGAGTGCGCAGCGGGTTCAAATAAAGACCATTCTCATAATGTTTAAGTAAACCCTTGAGCCGAGGAAGCCACGATGTACCAGGGTTATAAATATAAAGCGCAGCACAGTTATGCGACATTTCGTCCGGAATCATGGCATCAGTACTGCTTCGGGTAGACTGCGGAAGCGCATTCTCTGGTTTGAAGCCGGTGCAGTCATACATGATGTAAAACTTGTCTGACCACATCTTGCTAGCAACGTGGAAGAACTTGTATAGAGCGTATTCAGAATCAGTGTGATCCTGAACATAGTTCCTAGCAGTCATGATCAACACCGGAGTACCATCTCTTGCGGTACCTTCATGAACAAGACGCTTCTTTTCAATTTCATCGTCATGCTGACTACTGGAATCCGCTCCCCTGTTCAAAAGGTCTGACAGCTTTGGAGGCATGTTTTGTCGCAAATTAGCCTGAATAGCGCGAGAATAAGAGTTGGAAGGACGTCCAAGCGACCGAATCAACAAGGTCAATTGGCGGCTCACATCATCTTCATCATCTTCGACTCGGGCCTCTTTGTCCCCGTAAGTTTCTCGAGAAACCATTAGTCGACGCATTCGCTGCTCCATTAGAATCTTATGATGGGCATCCTCCCAATGGAGATACAGGAACCTGTGAATCGACGATACATATGCCTTGTAGGACTTATCCCCAATGCTAATAGTTGGATTGGATGAAACAACCTTCGCTAACGAGTGGTTTGAAGTTTTGCTGATGGATCGCAAGAACAGCATAATGAGCTTTGTTTTTTGCTCAACAAGCTCCAATTTATCGCTAACAAACGTTAAACGAAGGCGAGCAGTAGAGCCACTAGCCATGTTTTGTATGATCTTGGCCAGTAGTAACAGAGATCTTCGGACATTTTTGGGGGGCGCATCATCTAAAAGACCCATACCCTCCGGTGCAACCAATGCGGGACACACATACCGCAAAAAGAAGAAGCCTCCTACAGATCTGCTAGCGGCATCGGAAAAGCGTGACTCCACCGTACTGTAAATCACCGAACAAACTTCTCGGAGTTCAGCAGGAACTTTATCTATGGCATTCTGGAGCGCGTCAACAAACTCCGTCAAACACCGTTCAAAGTTCTCAAGGTTATTCTTAAACTCCTCAAAGTTATCCAGTCGATCTGGTTCAATCTCAAAAACATACTCGTCAGGCTTGGCCACCATATTCTTGAGAAGTGGGCCAATGGAAGTGCGTAAGAACTGATACCCTTGAGTGCTGGCGTACAAGTACAATATCTTCGTTGCAACGCAGTTTCTTCTCAACATATCCTCAGCAGTTTGAGTGACTTCTATCTCCCGCGTAACAACTTCCTTTACAAGTTCCAGGGCCTTGTTTCGAGACTCAAAAATGCTCAAGATGGCCAGTGAGAACTCATCCACTTCATTGGCAGGACAAATATCACACAACGTAAGGGCCAGTTGTCGATTGTTCAGAACCAGGTCAACCATCTCCTCTAGTCTTTTTGACTCATTGTACTCCTCACTGAATTTAGTACCTTGAGTAAGGATATTTTTGAAGATTTCCAAGAAAGCCAATCTGACACTGAGATCTTCATGCAATCCTAAAGGCAGAGCCACTTTGAGGCCAATGTCTACATTGGAGTTTAGAAGATGGGTAAGGCAAAGAATGGTTTGGTTCCTGACCACTGGAATTCTGTCTGCAAATTGCAAAACCCCAGATGCAGCTCTTCCCTCCTCTTCTATTTTGCACCGGTGCAGCACGCGCAGAAACATTGAAAACAAGTTTCTAAAATATTCTGCTTTAGACTCTAGCTCCATCATGCCTTCCCCAGGATCAGGAACGTCTAGTGGAAGCTTGTCAAGCAAATGATTGAGAGCTTTGACGAGTGCAACAGATTTATCCTTGATAAGTCGTTCCTTCTCTGCCACATGGCGATTGAAACTTCGATCAGTACTTCGATCCGATGAGCCTGATGAAAGAGCCGTCTGGTAAGACGTTGCTTTCTCCAGCCATTCCGCCAGAATCATTACAAACTCGTTCCTAGTGCGAACTTCGTGCTTCATGGTCAGGCTGTCTTTGTAGATGCCCATTATCTCTAATAGCTGGCAAAGTCGAATTTCAAGCTTCAAATGTTCGACATCTCCGGGAGACGTTTTCAAGATCTTGACGATCTTACGGGCCAAAGATCCCACATCCACAGACAGGTACATGTCGCCATCATTTAGGCGTTGAATGACTTGGGTCATGAGAATTGTAGTCTGGTTCAACAATAGAAGAGTCTTTTCACCAAGTGCTCCACCATCAGAGGGCTTACTGTCCTCTGATGTTAAATAACTATCGATCCTGTCCCCAAGCGTCTTGAACAGGTGATGGAACACCAATGGACTGGCGTTACGAGAAAAGACATCTCGTACAGTCTCGCGCACAAATGGAGAGGACGAAAACAGCAGTTGTGTAAACTCTCCCAAAAACTGGCGAGCCTTGAAATGAACATTATCGGGGATTTTGACAGTACCCCCTCCCTGATTCAGCAAGGGAGATAATACGCTGCATAAAAATCCGCAATAAGTTCGCCAGTCTCTCTGGGTGTCCGTACTGGCATTTGGACCGTCTAGATGCTTTGCGCTAATGAGAATCCAGCGGTCATAAATGACAGCCCAAGCCTTGATCATTGCCGGTGAAGGGTCATCTAATAACTGCATCCACTTAAACAAGCGCTTCTGAACAGCAGCAGTGCCAGTGACAATGTATGAAGGGGCAGAGAGTTCCGAGTAAATGTTATGACTGGGGAGCAATGCCCACTGAGAGTTTGTGATCTTCTCGACATTTTCAATAAGGGCAGCTTCCCGGACCACCACAGAAAAGATGGACAGGGCCAGCTTGCATACCTTTGTGGAATTGAAACACAGGCTGAGAAGGAGAGCAGTCTCTACGGTTTTGGACATTGCTGCTCTGTCCTCGGGCTTTTCTATCTTTGACATATCATCTCCACAGTACTCCTTGAGACGATAATGAAGCACAATTTCCTGACGAGCCTCAAGCAAACGTTTAATGAAGTTGAGATGGTCCTCCAGCACCGATTCGGGAAGAGCTTTAGAAACAATTTCGTTTGACACTGCTCGAGCCGAATTTCCAAATGACTTGAATAGGTAGTAGACGATATGCCCTGGCTGAGCATGAACTTCTTCGACACTGAACATCCACAATCGCTGAGAATCAATGACATCGCACACGTACTTTATGGCCACGTCTGCTAGTTGTCGTTCTGGAGTGATTGTGACACCTACTATAGCATCCTCTAACCGCTTGATTTCCGCCTCGTCCTCAATCACCTCTGAAGTAGTCAGATACAGACTAGGCTGGGTCATAAGGAGGAGGTAAGCCAGCTTGATAGAGTGGACATGCAAGTCATAAGTGTACTTGTCAGTTTTAGCAATTCCCCGATCGTAGCTAATAAGGCGCTCAGTGACCATTACCAAAAACTGCTCAATGGACCCAAAATGAGCAGTAAGCATAGTGTACAAAACACCCTCTCCAAAAGGCAGGGTATGCAAGTTCAAAAAGCCTCTGACAATATTGTGCTGATATCTAACTGGGGCCGTTGGGGCTTTGAGCACTGGAATGAGGTTTTCCAGTAGCACATGTAAATTGAGCAAGCAGTAGGACGACACCCACTCCGATTGCAAGGTGTCAATGCGAGGGAAGATTGATGGGCGATCGGCAGACCCAAAAAATGCTTCCAGTGTGTCACGATACCGCTCTAGAGCAAATACTACAGTTGGGTGCTTGGTATCAACATAGTAAATGGAGGCGGCAGCCTTTGCAATGATATTGTAACAAGTGGCCGCAGTGGGTTTATCGCAGTGACGCTCGGAAGACCCAGGAGGCTTTCGGAATGCCTTTGCCAATGTGTCTTGAAAACCTAACTTGCGACCGTGTGAGGAAGACCCGGACGACAAACTGGGAGAAAAGGATGCCGTCTTTTTAAATCTGGTCACTCCTGAAGGAGTGGAAGGAGTAGTAGGAGTCGAAGGGGTGGAATGGGTGCCATCGGCAACATCCAAATTATGGGGGATCAGCACCAACAGGGTAGTTAGAAATTGAAAAAAGACGTGAGAACGCTGCTCATGGTCACTATGCTTGTATACAGTGTCGAAAAGGGTGTTTGCCTTTTCACACAGAGTGCTATCAGGGGAATTTGTCTCCATGACCACCTCCTCACCTCTGCACATGAGCCAGTACATTAAAGATCTCTGGGAGAAATGAAGCAAGGCGAGTCGATGTAGAGGTCTCTTGAGAGAATGATAGAGCCCCTGGAGGTCCTGGAGGAGCTGGACGGCTCGTTCAGCAGTCAGATAGAGTATGCCAAACAGATCGACCGCGGGCAAAGTGCCATAATCAGCTTCTTCAGCAGAAGGATGTAAGCTTGATGGAGGCGGTGGAGTATGAGAAGGCCCAGAATTTGTGGACGAAGCCGACGAATGGGTCGACATTGCAGAAGTGTGAACAACAGGAGAAAAGGGATGCCGTAGCTTGCTGTAAGCAAATGAATAAACCTGGTCCCAGTTTGATGCAGACAAAAAGAAGATGATACTAGTACATGAGCGATCAATCTCAGTGACTAGAGCCGCTGGATTGGGCCCGCCGTCGACCCGGACTGCGGATTTTGGTGAGGGATCCGGATTGGATTCGGGTGCCATTACATGATGGGCAGCATGACGAGCAGGCATAGTGGATCGCACCATCATCAACGTTTCTAAAGTCTGTGATACCAGCTGTTCATCTTGAGGGGGAGGAAGCACTGAGTAAAACTTGAACTTTGCATTGTACAGGTTGTCGTCATCGGCTTGGTACCCCAACATTGGCTCATACGGATTGACCGAATGCTGGGCCATATCCCATTCCGCCACCGCGAGCTGGGCCAAAAGTTTTGTAAACACATGCAGTCGTTTTAGAGTATGAATCGACCTACTGTCTGCGGGCTGACGGTCGTTGTGTAAAATGTCCTCAATGGTCACCATGATGGCATAGACCATGTCCGAAAAGACACCTTTGCCTATCAGGTCCAGCAAGAACTGCCTTGTAGACTGGTATAGAGAGTCGTCTTCTGAGTCATCGGGGAGCTAAAACGTTAGTTGTGCTGTCCAACAAACAAAACCACACCACCACTGTGTGCTAACAAAAACAATACTTACCCCTTGTGATAACCGCTTTATCATCAGAGGGATGATGGTCCCCGGGGAATAGTTTAGAGAAGAAACTGCCATCACGTACCACAAAGCTATCTAAGCAAATAATGGTTCAAAACAACAGTTGCAAGATTTCAAAAGTGATACGAGCAGCAGTTGCCGGCCCTTCTTGTGGTAGTGATCGTATAACAAGCTCAGAAAGGGTCAAAACAGTATAAATGAGCAACAGACGAGCTAGTATGGATAACGTGCCCTTACGGGCCTAATCAAAATGCAATCTTTGTCCGTTCAAAGAGGTCCGTCAAAGCTGTACTGTTGTACTGGTTAGTGGTTTTATGTCTTTGAAGGCGCATGTGGCCATCATAAACCGTTGCGGGGGCCGCCGGAGGGGGTCTCAGTCCTGCGCCGCAGGTGGCGGGGCGTGCCTGGTGACCCCCCTGCAACCGTTATGCCAATTGTTCATTCAGCTGTCTAGGAGTTTGTGGATTTTATTTCAGACAATGCTATATTATGCTATATTATGTTATATTGTTATACGCTACTGTCGACTGCCATCAGTTAGCCAGCTGTCTCTGTCGTTGAACAGTTCCATCTCCCCGACTTTGCCGACGCCCGCCTTACAAAGGCCGCCTGGCTGCTGCAAGCCGTGCAGGCCGATGCCTGTTTCAGACAGACAATGAGACAGGATTCCGGGGTCTCAAGTTTGGACGAATGAGGACCTAAAGCGCCGACAATTAAGGTTTTTCAGAGCCTCCGAGGGGCAATCTAGGTGCGGATAGTAGTGGGCATGAGGTAGGTAGTGTATAAGTACCAGGCGCAGGGTCGCTGTGCACCATTGATGACGGTTAAATTGGTGGAAAGCTGGTGTGCATATTAATGAGATTGACATGTGCATCACGTCGTGAATCGTGGGTGGTGCCGTTGGTTGGTTGCCGTTGACGTTGGCGTGCCCATGCCCACTATCAGCGTCAACCGCTTGACTGATATTAACAGAGCTGCAAGATGCTGTCGACACAATGGGTTTTCGGATAGATCCGAACATGCCCAGCACTCAAAACGCGGTTGTTATTTCCTAATCCGGGCCAGATTTGTAGCCCGTAGGGATAATATCTTTTCTTTGCGAGCCCGTTTCCTGGTTACCGGAGACTCAACCTGTTGACCCAACAACCCAAGGGTCTCATTGGTTTCATTGGTTTCATTGGCTTCATTTGCGAGGTGCAATTCTTGGCGGTCCCGGTCCCTTTGACGGTCGCTTTGGTGGTCCGAGGTTACTGCAGAGGACATGTGTTTGAGGGATTCCATTTCTTTGGCCCGAGTGTGTTCATCATGGCTGAATTGGTAGAATCCTACTCCTTTGTCACGAAGTTCCCAAGACGCATCATAGTGTTCTTGTCGCCTGTCGAGCTCATCAAGATGAGTTTTAATGGCCGCCGCTTGTTTGGACAAGTCGGATGGGGGTCTATTTCCGGTTCGGGTTTGAATTGCCTGATGCTGGATGAAATTTCCGCTTATTAGGTTTGACGGGCGGTCTACAGGATGCTCTCCGGATTGGTAAAGCAGAGCTTTCGACCTTGGCACCATGCGAGTACGGCCAAACTCGTCCACAATTTCAATCTCAGAATCAGAATCGGACCCTTCAGAGCCAGAACTGTGTGCATTACTGGCAGTACTAGTAGTGCCGGGCACAATGAGTCCTCCAATGCCGTCTTCGTCATGATCTTGTTTCTTTAGATGCTCATATAAACTTGATTTGTGTTTCATTTTCTCGTACCTGGCCTCTTGTTTTTGTCGTTCTAATTGCCTAGTTGCTTCCTTTAGGTCTTTTTTCAACTTTGATTTTGATCCTGATTGTCCCGTTGACCGCGTGCGGGAGTCGGTGGGTTTGGCGTGCTTCAGCGCCCGCACAGACCGGCCACCAGTAGCTCTGTCATTCTCAAACTTCTTTCGAGCTTCTTCCAGCTCTGCTGACAGAGAAAAGCCCTTTCCATCCATTCAACAGCGTCCAACAGTATGTCAAACGGAGAGTTGATAAGATAGTGTACGGCTCCATCTATGCTCAGAGATTAGAGTTAGTGAGGACAACTACAACATTGCAATGATCAACTATGAACTGCAACATTGCAATGATACTATCTACTGTGATATGGAATATGAACCAATGTTATTAAATAGTCTAGACAGTAAGAGTCTATTTAAGGGCAGGCGTAACCACCGTCCACTCGAATGTCAGATCCAGTAGTGTAAGTAGAGGCGTTAGAAGCAAGGTACAGGTAAGCTCCAACCAGCTCCTCGGGAAGAGCCTCTCGTCCCAGAGGAATGATAGACCACCACTTCTTCTTGGTCTCCTCGGGGATAAAGTCGGAAATCTCGGTAGCAATGTATCCGGGAGACACAGTGTTGACTCGAGCAAATCCAGACCACTCAACTGCCAGCGATCGCGACAGGTGCAGGATACCGGCCTTTGCGGCATTGTAGCATGCTTGCATCTGGGGGTAGTTTACAATGTGGCCGGACATGGAGGCGGTGAAAATCAGCGATCCGTTGCCCTGCTTCTTGAACTGTCGACCCACAAACTTTGCGCAGTAGTAGGCTCCGTTCAGGTCAAGGTTGATGACCTTGTTCCACTCATCGTGGTTGTCAGGGTCAATCAGAGGGCCGGCAGTCCAAGGAACACCAGCGTTAGCCACAAAAATGTCCAGCTTTCCAAAGTCCTTCACAATCTGCTCAATGGCCTTCTCCACAGAGTCAGAGTCGGTGACCTGCACCTTGTATGCCTTGACCTTGACATTGTACTTTTTAGACAGCGCCTCGGCCTTCTCCTCCGAAGAGTGAGAGTTGTACCAGATGGCCACGTCGGCTCCTGCCTGGCAGTAGGCCTCGGCCACTGAAGCACCAATTCCGGTAGAGGATCCCGAAATGGCCGCAACCTTGCCCTTGAGCTTGAAGAAGTCAAGCACAGTTCCCTCCAGCTTAGGGTAAGGCTGGGGAAGGGGGCCCAGGCCAGTTGTCAGAGTCTTGTTCTCAACGCCAGACATTTTGTTGGTCTTTTTGGTTATTCAAACTTTATAAAATTCAAAATTTAATGTATCCACTGGGGACCAAGCCCCCCTTTATATACCCGCCCCTCACCTGGACCCGAATTGGACCGGGCTTGCTATCTCCCCTGTTTCCGTTTGGGGATCGCAATGAGGAGGCTAAGAGGGATGTCTCACATTTACGTCAGCAGCTCCCTGCCCGCTGAGTAACACCACAGAATTCTGATGTAAGCGACGCTGCACACCCTGACTCACCATCTGCATATCCTCACTAATCTATAGCCTTATTCCTCTGACCTATCATTAACAAAGACACCACCGTGGTGTGTTTTGCGTTGGAAAGCAATTTCTGACCGCAAAAGATTTACGTCAATGGGTAGTACACAATGACGGTGTGCAGCCGAGTATCCTTGTATGACGCAAGGAGGTAGCAAGCTGCCAGGTTGCAATTCAAAGGCGGTATCCATAGTAAACCGCAATGCGAGACGGCGGTCGTGATCCTTCTAGATTGGTGACGTCACTATACCTGGGGTGACCTCCATGACCAATAATTGATAACTGGCATGATTTTGATCAGAAAGGACGATTCAACAGAGTTTGTATCGGTTAGCTGATGAGACAGGCGGGGCATTGTGGAGGATTGACAACCAACCGGTTCGTTCGTGAGCTAGTCGGGTCGTCGGATTTGGCGGGCAGGGTCTAACCTTGAGTTCCGAAGATGGTGGGCACCCGCAGGTTGCTGTAATGTTACCATGATGTGACCCGCCAAGTGTGCCTACAGTAGAAGTTTCTAGACTATAACTGCGGGGGTATCTGGATAGGTCGCAGATGCCACGTTTAGGCATACTCACGATGGTGTGAGGTTAGACCCACCCTTACGATGCTGGAACATGCGAACATGACGAACATGACACTGATGGATCAGCATCTGCCTTAGTTGCTTGCCAAAGGCAGCAATGGTCATGAAAGGAATTGAATAGAGTACAAACACCGCCCTGGCTGAAGGTAGTAATTGTTCGTTCCAGTGTGGTCCATGGTCCACCAACCGGAATGACCATGGTAGCTCCAACACAATGTAAAACTTGCCCACTGGGAGGTCTATTATGCAGGTACTTTTATAAGCCATCATCTAGCCAAACCCTAGCCTTTTAGTGCGAGCTCAAGACTAACTGTCTTGGTTTCTGGCAGGACCATGGGTGATTGTGAGTTGGACCAGGCACGGATTGTGATATTGCTGGTACTGAGTTACTACATTTCAATAGTACTTCACTGCCATTGTTCACAGTGACTCAAATACCACTTATAGCTGGCTGGCTGGCTGTACGATATCCTCATATTCCCTAGGCCTCCTACATTTATACTGCTAAGGGTTTGTATTTCATCACCTTTACGGTACGTTGCGGGGACGATAAGATAAGATCGCGGCTGATAGTCATGACCAGTCTTGCTATCGTTACATCAGTCCACCGAGTACGCCTTCTTTTAGTCAATTTTGTGAGGAGATGATCTAGCAATACGTACGATGGTAAACAGATTAATGGTATATTACTTGGTTACTTGGACATTCGCAGAGCTTCTATATCCTCAATCTCTTTGACGGTGTCTACCGTCAACACCTCTGGTTCGTGAGGTCCAATCACCACATTGTCCTCGATTCGGATGCCAATTCCTCGGAAGTGCTTGGGCCACGACTCATTGTCAGGAACATACACTCCAGGTTCCACGGTAATGACCTGTCCAGTCTGGAACTTGTCAAACCGTCCGGCATTCTTAATGTCATGAACATCCAAGCCCAGATGATGGCCGATATAATGAGGATACAGTTCTCGGATCTTTCCTCGAGTCAACGTGGTAAATCCAGCGTTGAGCAGCTCAGAGTAAAGTAGATCCTCAGACTTTCGGTGCAAATCGTCAAAGGCTGCTCCCTGACTAGTGCACATTTTGATACACTCCTTTTCCACGTTAAGCACTGCCTGGTACAAATCTCGTTGAGGAGCAGTGAACTTGCCATTGACAGGCCATGTTCGCGAAATGTCGGCACTGTATCCACCGAACCGTCCACCAGCATCGACCAGAACCAGATCTCCGTCACGAAGCAAATCGTCGTTACGAGTGTAGTGAATGGTTAGAGCATGCGACCCTCCGGCAACTACAGGCAAGTACGCAGGCATTTCACACCCTCCAATGCGAAACTGGTAGTCCAAGTAGGCATGCAATTCAGATTCAGACTCAAACTGGCGGCTCATTGCCCGGTTAAACCCAATGGCAGAAATCTCGCTCGCAGCACGCATGCAGTCAATTTCCTGCTCGCTCTTGATAATTCTACCTTGCTCAATGATTGGCGTGGCCGGCAGGCACTGAACTCCCTTGAAATGAGAAAACATCTTACGAACCGATTCTGGGAACCGAGGCTCCCATGCGTCGGTGTAGATAATCTTTGCCTCGGATGCCAGCTTTGCAACCTGCTCCTCGAGGCGGTAAATGGGGTACGCTCTGTCAGCGTTGAAAATCTCTACTGCACCCATGGTACCAGCGCGCTCACCGTCCCACAATTCGGCCATCTTATCTGCTTCTTGCACAAAAAACACAGAGTGCATCTTGTCAGCATTCTCTCTGTACATGACCAACACTGCGTTTGGTTCCAAAAATCCAGTGAGATAGTAAAAGCTAGGGTCCTGGCGAAACTCATGGAACACTGCCGTGGTGGCCATTTGAGTCACATTTCCAGATACAATCATTGCTGAATTATCAGGAAGGCTCTGAAGAATGTTCATTCGGCGAACATAGTACTCCTCAGCGGTGATTCCTGGGGTCAGGTCCCCCCTGTGGACCAAATGAGGCCGGTTCTCATGAATGGCCTGGCCAGACTTGATTCTGGCCACATACGAGGTGCCGGAAAAGCATCTCGCGTTCCACAGTGGCCGCTTCCAGCACTGTATTGATCTTTTCCACATGTTAGATCTGTTAGCCTATGAGCTTGCGGGTGATATTTCACCACGCGGCTCGCGACCGTTGTGCAGCCAATGCAACAAGCATTACAGGTAGGGATAAATGGCATGGTAGCGGGTTCACATAATGAAGGCAAAACCTTTTACCCGGACAAGGGTTAGGATCTGCCTTTGTTAAAGCGTTAATGGTCAATCCGATTATATCACGGCAATGCTGGCCTACGTAACCATCGGTCAATTGCCGACCGTTACTTCCCCTGAGCCCCTTTGCCGGCCCCTGACCTTATCAAGCCTTGTTCACGACATAACAGTGGCCACAGGAGCATTCTCGGGCCATGTGATTCGGAACTCGTCTCCGATTGTTGCCCGTTGTTATCTATTTGTGATTCAGGCACATTCAGAGGCCCGCCATTTAAGCTTTCTGGCATTACAATGCACATTATGCCGGCTAGCTGCGTGCAGCGGATAAAATATTACTGCCACGACGGGTACCTGGGTAATTAACTTACAGGCAGTAACACAGGGGCACACACCGTGGCACACACAGTTGGGCGGCCCCAACAATCGATGATAATGGACATTTGGCAAGTTTTAGTGCTCGTTATGCTGTTTGGGATTGCTCGACTTCTGACCGGTCAGTCGGGATTCTCGCCGGCATTTGCCTTCTCCTGAGCCCCACTTTTGGTCGAAAAGCGTTTGAAATAGCCTGGGCTGTCAGCAGCTGTAGAACCGTTGAGAATCCATGCATACACAAGGCGCCAACCCCGCGTGTGGTTTAGTAATCGCCGTTAAATAGAGCCGGGATTAACTCCTCAGACATCTTTTTGTGCCATTTTTTTCAGTTCTGGTCGACCCTGAACACAGACCTTGGACATGACGGAAACATATACCAGGCTCTGGGAAGACAAGTTCCCCGCATACACTTACGGGCTTCCATTCCAGCACGCTGCAGCCAAGCACGTTGCTGAGACTCTGGGTCGGAAGAAGGCTTTGATCATTGTATCAAAGACGTTGAGTGAGACTACCAATTTGACCGAAATCCTTCAGGGAGCCCTCAACGACCATGGAGTAGAAACGGTGGGTATTCGTCGCGGCATTTCCCCACACACTCCTTACAGCGAGGTGTTGGAAACTGTAGCTCAAGTGAAGGAGGTTAAAGCTGACGTAATTGTAACGCTTGGCGGAGGGTCCATTATTGATGGTGCCAAGGCCATTTCGTTTTTAGAAGCAAATCCCGAGGCCACTACGTCGTTTGACAATGTGACCAAGCTTTTCAACAAGGCCATGGATCGGTTTAAATACCTCAAGAGCCATGAGCCTGACGATAGTTATAATGGGTCCACCATCCCTATTGTGTCTGTCACCACTACTCTGTCGGGAGGAGAGTACAATGAAGGAGGTGGATGCACTGATGATAGAACACTGGTCAAGCACTTATTCTACCCTGGTCTCAAGGCCGGTCCTTTGGTAATTGTTTTCGACCCCATGTTGGCTCTTACCACTCCCTTGAGATTCTGGGTCGGCACTGGAGTTCGAGCAATTGATCACTGTGTAGAGACCTTACTGTCCATCACTGAAGCTCCTGAAAAGGATCAGTATGCATCACGGGCTCTTCCATTGATGATAAAGGGCCTCGTAGGTAGCGTGCGGGAGCCCCATAACCCCCAGCACCGCTTGCAATGCCAGCTCGCTGGTGTGGACAGTATGAGAATGTTCAAGTTTGAAGTTAGACTGGGAGCTAGTCATGGAATTGGCCATCAGCTGGGACCTTATGGAGTTCCTCATGGAGAGACTAGCTGTATTATGCTCCCCAGTGTGTGCAAATACAATGCGTCCGTTAATGGAGACAAGCAGAAGGAAATCTGTGCAATGCTATGGCAAGACGACGAAATTGCATCCCTACTGACCGAGCTAGGAATGCAAAAGTCTACTAATGATCTCGGAGACATTCTCAAGGCAATTTTCAAGTATCTTGGAATGCCCACCACTCTTAGCGAGGCCGGTATTGACAAGTCCAAGTTTGAGGACATTGCTCGCAGCTCCATGGTGGATATTTGCACTCAGAATAACCCTGTCAAGTTGAACGATCACGAACAAGTACTAGAGATCCTCCGACTAGCACAATAACAACAGTAGGGCCTACTACTACTTCCAACTAACTACTGAAACGATATAATGCCATAATCAATCAATCAATCAAACATTTCATCTATTGTCAATATTAACCAATGTATTCCTTGACCTCTCCCTTGTCAATGGCCTCCTTAAACTCCTCCTTAGCAAATCGGTTTCCGCAATAGAGGCAAGCATGCGTGCCTGGCTTGTCCAGGTTAATGTAAATCTTTGGGTGTCCTTGGGCTCCTCGGCCTCCATCACACACCGCAATGCTGTCATGAAGATACTTGACTGGCTCCTTCTTGATGAGTTCAATTGCTGCCAGGGGCGCAGGCTGCAGAGCAGGGTCTCGCTGCTCCCATCGTGGTCCGTACATGAGCTCTGATCGAGGATTCTGAGATGGAGCCCAGGGTTCTTTTCGGTTGGGGGCCTGCTGGAGCTCCTGGGGGGTAGGAGGCTCAATCTGGGAAGGAGGAGCAGGCTCGGGGAACTTTTTAGCTGGCACGGAATCAGATGCGTAGCTTCGCACAGCTCGCAGCGGCGCGAGGCCGGCGCGACTCACTCGAGCAAATCTAGCCGACAGCATTTTCTGTTACTTTGTCAGTAGATGTGGTTTGTCGACTTGAAAAAGCGGTAAAATTGATTGGTTCGTGAATTTGGGAATAAAACGTCACGTGAATGTCACGCCCCCAGGGGTCACGCCCAAAAATCCAGATCCCACCACAACAACCAGCACAGCCGTGGGGAGTGATTTGACAAGTTGGTGCCTTGGAAACTGGAAGGGCATGGACTTTGAGAGGCGAGCCAAAGTTCAGCAAATTACCACTGCGCTAGAGCATTCTGACTACGTGTTTGTACGTTCCCTGGCACAGCATCAATCTCCAGCCAGAGTAAGGAATCAGCTTGTTCAACAGCTGGTGAAGACGAGCGCGGTCAAGTCCCACAAGAGCAATGGATCGTCGTGAGCGAAGAATGGCCAAAATTAAGGCCGGAGGGGCCTCTCGATTAGAAAAGATTACCGGTAGACCTGAAAAGTCAAGTGTGCAAGAGCCTTCTCCGGAGGTTACTGAGGCCACTGACAGAGCTACGGCTAGTCCTGCCCCTTCTGCTACGCATTCCGTTCGTTCGATTGATTCGTCACAAGAGCTGCAAGAAAAGGCCGCTAATGACGATGCGGATCCTCCTATGTCTGTTCCAGATTCCGGCGCTTCATTGCAGAACAGCACCGTAGACCATGAAAGCGACCCCTTATTCCAGATGCTCAAGCAATTGCAAGGCAATAATGGTACCCAGCAGGGAGGAGCACAAGATCCAATGAGTATCTTGTCCAATATTTTCGGCCAGGAGGTTCCTCCAGGGCCTGATGGACCTACCCCTATGCCAGGGTCTACCCCAGGAACCCAATCTCCTCATCCACAAAGTAGTGCATTCAAACCCAAGGAGGTTATTTGGCAATTCATTCACTTTGTGGGTGTGGTGATGGTAATTGTGTACAGTTTCCGAGGCTATTCGCCAGTGCTGACGTTTTCTACTGTGGAACTGCTCCTCCATACTACCCGCTTTGTAGTTGAAAAGGGCTCCCCTCCTGATAGCACTATTGTGAGCCTGGCCATGTACCTGCCAGATCCGTTCAAGAACTATCTCATTACCGGAGCTCGGTATCTGAGGTTTTTCCGGGTCATTTTGCAAGACTTTTTGATGCTTGTCTTTTTAGTCGCCATGACCAATCGAGGGGCCACTGCCATTGAGCCTCTGTAAGCCTATGTGAGGTAAGTAATGTTCGTATTTAGTAATCGCACGCCTATCAAGATGCAATTTTTCAACTTAGCCCATAGTAAATGCCAACATAAACAGTTAGTTCTATATTCATCTCAATCAAGTTTGTACTATTCCTGTTTACTTCTTTTCCTTAATTAATCCATGCCAAAGATGCCATAGATGACCGAGGGCAGTAAAGCCGCATTCTTATCTTATCAATGAGACATAACAACCCAAGAAATCGAAGAAATAGCACACTTTTCACACTATCAGACATAAACAATTACATGAAAATCTAGCATAGACGTTGATTGATAACGTCGCAGTAAAAAGCTATGGTCTAACGAGTGTCAGGGCGTCCTACCAACTACATCTCCGTAACTACACACCCTAGCTCTCATTTACAGCTTCATTGTCAGCTTCATTGCACACCATCTTGCAATAAAACTAACAACAGCACCTCAATTGGTATGCTACAAACAGAAAAAACACAATTCTTCCCTAATTTCCTTTTCTTTTCACAATGAATAACGATTCTTCGATAACTGCTAAGGTGCTGACGTAAGCGGCACGCGGACACGGCAGTGACTTGTCGAGAACCTATAACTTCACCATACGGTCCGAGCCGACATCCACCATATAGCATGTCACCGTTTGTGTCCCTTTTATTGATTTGCATAGTCGTGGGCTTTGGGTAAGTATAGGGGTGAACTGATGCAGCAATCAAGTGTGCTAACTAGCGCCTTTTTCGCCGGCCTGGCTCCATTGAGCTTCACACTCTCCCCGGAACGAATCAGGTACGTGTCAGCGCTTGGCACCGGAGTGCTGGTGGGAACTTCGCTGGTTGTGATTATTCCGGAGGGAGTAGAGACCCTCAATTCTGTGGATACTGAATCTATTAGACAGACCATGGGACTGTCGCTGGTGAGTGGGTTTGTGCTCATGTACATCATTGAAAAAGTCCCTGACTACATTTCACAACGAAGGGGACAGGGATTTCTGCCTATATCTATAGATCTGGGTGCCTTGCGACCAAGAGAAGTACATTCGGGAGACGACAATGTGGACCAAGTTCCTGAAAACAGCCAAAAGTCTACGGCAATGTCAACATCCGTGGGCTTAGTTATCCACTCACTTGCGGATGGAATAGCTCTGGGAGCATCCATCTCATCAGAAAATGTGGCATTAGAACTTTTGGTGTTTTTAGCAATTATGATCCACAAGGCTCCCGCAGCGTTTGGATTTTCCACTGTGCTTTTGCGCGAAGACTTGTCAATGGCCATGATCAAGCGTCACTTGGCAGCATTTGCTGCCGCTGCCCCGCTGGGCGCGTTGATCACATTTGCAATCATTGAATTCTTCGGCTCTTCTGGTGACGATTCTATAATGTGGTGGACTGGAGTACTATTAATTTTCTCTGGAGGAACGTTTCTGTTCGTTGCTGTGCATGCATTGCAACGGGGAGACGATACCAAAGATTCCCCCGGCAATGAAGGACCCTTGTTTCTACTCACAGTGGCTGGAATGCTATTTCCACTCGTCACCCTCGCCGTTCCTGACATTTAAAGAAGAAGAAAAAACTGACCAAATGGAGCTAATGTGATTAAAATGCTATGGGATCGTCAAAATCATTAAATAATCGTTACCGAGCCGTTATCGACCTATCTTCGTTCAATGGAACGCCGGCTGAGCATTCGGTCGCGCTTGGACAATGCAGTATCCTTTGCAGGAGCCAGTGACTTTTTCTTCTTTTGCAACACCTTTACCTTGACGGGACCTTTATCGAAAACAGTCTTCTTGGGTCGCTGGCTGGCCGCTCGCCGTCTGGCGGTCTCGGCCTGTAAAGCAGCTGCCAGCTCCTGCTCCTCGGTCTCATCGTTCATATCCTTGTCGGCCTGTTCTAGAATGTCTTCGGGAAGGAGGTCAATTTGACTCTCCTCCTTCTGTTTCCTCTGCTGCGAGTACAGCTCATTTCGTTGACGTCGCTTGGCTCGTTCCTCAGCTTGTTGCTGCTTGAGGAGGTTTTTAGCTTGAATCTCTTTCTGACGAGAGCGCTGAGCAGCTAACGAGACGGACTCCTCCTCGGGCGCAGAATCGCTATCACTTTCGTACTCGTGGGACATTTCCGTAGTCTTCAGTCGGTCTAAGGATCAAAAATATTGAATAAAAAAAAAAAAAAAAAAATCAAGAGGAAGAGCGATAGATGGTGCGGCTCAAGTCGCTATCGTGAAGCATCAGTCTAAAGGCCTTGAAAGTATCACTCACACAGACATAGAATTGAATTAACTCTATATATGAATTGATTTTTAATGCACCTACAGTATGCTTAAAGCTCCTTCTTGATCTGAGTGAGGGCCTCAACCACCAGGCCATGGTCCTGGTCCTGTCGGAGTCCAGACACAACCACAATGGCAACAATAGGCTCTACGGACTGCACGCGAATGGGGAAACCGCCTCCGTGGAAGGCGTACTCCTTCTCATCCAGTCCAAATGAAGAAATGGACTTGCCCTCAGCTCGGGCTTTGCAGCCCATGTAGAAAGAGGACCGATTGTATCTGACAACTGCCTTACGCTTACGGGCAATCCATCCATCATTGTCCAGAGATGCTCCAGGCTTGGTCAGGGTATGGAAAAGTGTCTGGCCGGATGGAGTGGTAATGTTAATGGCAACTGGACGAGCATACTCCATAGACTTTTCTCTCAACAAGTTTCCCAGCTTCCAGGCAACGTCAGCGTCAAACTTGGGGAGCACGCAGTCCTCTTCTTGCTTGTGAAGGGTTTCCAGCTAAGTTAGCATTGTGATTATCAAGCTGATTATAATCGTTCAACGTACAGGCAAATCAACTACAGGCATTGAAACAGTGAAGGTCGTAGTAAGGGGTTACAAGTACAAGTGTCGAAGAGTTGTGAAGTGCCGACTTGTAGCCTTGCAAACCCACGATGGAGTCGCGACAGGGTGTGCCAATAGTAGACGAGCAGCCTGCGCAGCCTAAAGATCAAAGCACTAAGGAGGCCACAAATGGCGCAACAGATGCCACCATGAAGGAGCCGTTAGCTGAAAGCGGTGCTGGTAACAGTGCTGAACCCAACACTGAGTCCGCTGACAAGAGTTCGCAGGACGCGCCAAACCCGGGGAGCTCAACGGGAACGGGTCCTGTGGAGACTATGCGACCTTCTGGTTCTCACGAAGTAAAGCAGGAAAAGGAAGCTGAGCAGGTACCGTCAACCGTAATCACAGAGGATCCAGTAGCAGGAGCACCTACTCGACAGTGGCTCAGCGCAGAAGTGACGCCAATCTTATTACAGGGCATGCGAAAAATTGCCGTCGAACGACCCCAAAACCCCCTAAAGGCCCTGGGCCAGTATTTAATTGACCATAGTTGATAGCTGACAAAAAAACAACATTCATTAATCCTACTATTTACACCATTACGAGTTTGTATTGCCGTTAAAATCGCTCTCCGCCAGAGTCGGTCTGCGCACCTTGCATAGCTCGAACTCCCCAGTCTCCTAGAGTGCCCATAAGCGACACTCTCCATCCTCGGTAAAGGCTCTCAATTCCTCGCTTGCCAAATAGTACGTCCCAGATTGTTGACACAATTGAATCATACTCAATGGGAGTCACAATCAAGTCTTCGTTCTTGAGATTAAGCGACGCTAGCTGCGCTCGCCTCATGATGGTCTCCAGAGGCAGCTTGACTACCAATTCCACCGTTGCTGATACCAGAGTAAGAAGAGAGTATAGAGACGGAGAACCATACGAGTCTACTCTCAGGCGAGTGTACAGGTAGTATGGAGTTCCCTTTGAGATGATTGCCGGAATACCTGCGTGAAGAACTGTTGGCAGCAACACAGAAGCGGGACTAGTGTATCGGTCCAGTCGTCGAAGAAGCGATCGAATTGACCGGGGCCCCTTTTCAAACGACATTACTATTAGCCTAGTTCGCAAAACATCTAGAGGAGACAGAATGGCCGCAGCTCCTACCGTTGCCAGCACCGCGCTGGCCAATGACACTAGAGGTGAAGGGGACCCCAAAACTGGTACAAAGTGAGGATCAGGCACTTGCGCCACTGACGACAAGAACCCTGATAACCAAGCCTCAATTGTCGAACTCAATGCATCCAAAACAAACGACGTGTTCAGTCCTCTCCACAGCCCTCGGAACCCATCCTTGTCATTCAGAGCAGATGCCATGTCTACAAAGCTCATGGATGCTGCCTCCAAAAGATCAGTCGACGAAGGACCACTACCAGATGAAGGCCGCTGTCGTTTGGGGGATTGCGCCACTTGGCGTTCACCACTGTCCTCATTACGCAGCCTATGGACCTCAGACTTCCACTGGTCCTCGGTATTTGTTGTAAAATAGTCCACCTCTTCATCGCTGTCGCTGGCCCCGTCCAGCTCGTCACTCAAACTCGCTCCCTTGCTCGGTTGCGTGTCCTCATTGCCAAACTCTCCCACCTGTAAAAGCAAACGACACACTTCCCATGGCTGCGAAATAAATATTCGCCCATACAGGCGCAGCAACGAAAAGCACACTCCTCCTAAGCTGTCTCCAAGGTCCAAATCCAAATAATCATACCCCCTAGAAGAGTCCTGGGATGTGGTCACCAAAGCCCTCTCGCCGCTGCCATTACCGGCTCCTTCTACAGTAGACGAATAACTAAGCACCCGGTTAGGACCGCTAGGGGACCTGAACGTATTAGGGTCGTAGTATGGCCTCAGTTCCATGTTTGGTCTACCGCACACACTTGCTCACGGCTGTCGTTAGTCTGGAGATGATTTAAAGATACCGTGATGATCCGACGATGAGACGAGGAGGTTAAGTACGACAAAGCTGGGTTCGATTCCAGGGGGTGGTGTTTGGTTAGAAAAAAAGTTTAATGTGATAAATACGCTATTGAAAACCCTACACATGCTACTTTGTGGCCTTGGGGTCCACAAATAGACTGACGCTTCGATTCTGCTTTGCCAGATGGGTGGCCCCCCGCTTGCCAATGCTGAGGTCACCGTCATTCTCTTTGCCGAGAGGATGGAGCTCGTCCGGACCCATGGACTGATTGCGCGACCGCACAGAGCCATTGAGACTGGAGCCATCAGCGTCAGTTAGCGGTTTGCGGCCGGTGGTATTGTTGCTAATGATGGTCATTGTAGCAGATCCCAAGATGCCCTTTGATCGCTCCAGCAAAGAGTTGCTCAGTCGGGATTCAAACGAGTCCACTCGCTCCTCTAACTTAGAAAACTCTTGGTATCGTACTCGCAGCTCAGCGCGCATGCTTTCCAGGTCCTTGGAGAGGGTATCTTTATCGGCCTGCATTTTGGTGATGGACTCGTCGAGCTCGCGCTTTTGGAGGCTCTTTTGCTCAATCTCTTTATCAAACTGAGCTAGACGCTCATCCAATCGAGACAGGAGCTTACCTTCGGTGGTGGCCTTGAGCTTCTCTTCTGCCTGCTTTGCGCGTTGCTCTGCCTCGGCGGCACGCTTTTCAATCTCAGAGACGCTTTCTAGTCGCGAGGCCACGTCCCGGATTTGGTCGCTCAGCTTTGCAATGTCGCCATACTGAAAGTCAATGATAGATTGGACATCTGCCTGCAGACTACTAATGGCCTTTGTATCCTCGTCCCGACCAGCGGAGACAATCTTGCTTACCTCGGTCAGCAGGGTATGTACTTGGTTGTGGCGTTCCTGGTGGTCATTGAGTTTGGAAGATACTTCCTCTACTGACCTGGTTAGGTTTTGGCCATGAGAAGAGGACTTTTCCAC
This sequence comes from Blastobotrys raffinosifermentans, assembly GCA_003705705.2. NCBI lineage: Eukaryota > Fungi > Ascomycota > Dipodascomycetes > Dipodascales > Trichomonascaceae > Blastobotrys > Blastobotrys raffinosifermentans. Next base: position 76,751 of record PPJH02000021.1, read on the forward strand.
TGACTGCTCTAGTCCCTTGTGCAAATCGACCAGTTGCTTGACATGGTCGCCATGAGATTTCAGCTCTCCTACCACACCCTCCAGGTGCTGAAGCTTGTCCAAAATCTGCTTCTCGGCTTCAGATGACACTGGTTCAGCGTTTGCTGCTTGCTTCAATGCGTCCAGTTTGGTGGAAATGTCGCCAATAGCACGTGAATGTTCTTCATTCTGGCCCAAAGCAGACAATTGTCCAAAAAGTCGGTCAAAACCTTTGTTCATTTCATCTCGCACGCCTGAGTCTTGCAGCTTTTCGGTGAATTGCTGCTGCAGATTTTCAACAGACTGGTTGACATCCTTTTGTCCTTGATCAATGGTATTCAATTTATCTTGCAGTGTTGACAGAGCTTGGTCCATCGAGCTGCCGTTCTGTTCCATGGCTTCCAGCTTTGCAAGTGCATCTGCAAAGGATAAAGACTTTACACTTTCGAGAACTGTTTGCAGCTGGGTCTCATTTTGAGCTTGTCTGCGGTCTAGCTCCTTTTGCATTTGACCTAAGGTCTCCTTGAGCTCAGGAAGCTGTTGAGAGCTCTTAGCCAGGTCACCTAGTTGATCTGCTAGCTTGTCAGCTTGGGTCAAATTGGATTCTTGCAGCTTTTCAACATGAGAGATGATCTTGTCGCTCAATTCACTGTCGGTAGATGAGGACAGTCCTTTAACGAGCTCGTTGATTTGATTCAAGCTGGTTTCAGTGGTTTCTCTTGATGAATGAAGCTTTGAGACCGACGATGAAATTTCCCGAAGAGTGTCATGATGCGACGAGTCCTTGACATGGGCCAAAATGGTCTTTAAATCTTCCTTGTGGTCAGTGGAGTCGAGTTTGGACAGAATCGATTGAATGTCCTTGTTAGGGATTGCCTTGGATATTTGGTCCAGCTTTGAAGAGATGGACTTGATGTCGTCCTTGGTCTGCGACGACCCAGCCTTAGACATTTCGTCTAGCTTCGAGAGTATATCTCTGACATCTTCCTTGGTGTCATTCGAGTCCAATTTAGACAGAATCGATTGAATATCCTTGTTAGGGATTGCCTTGGATAGTTGGTCCAGTTTTGAAGAAATGGACTTTATGTCTTCCTTGGTATCCGACGACCCAGCCTTGGACATTTCGTCTAGCTTTGAAAGTATACCTCTGACATCTTCCTTGGTCTCATTTGAGTCCAATTTGGACAGAATCAATTCAATGTCCTTGTTAGGTAGAGACTGAGACAGTTCATCCAGCTTTGACAAGACGCTCTTTGTATCTGTGTTAGAGTCCAATTTGGACAGAATCAGTTGAATATCCTTATTGGGAGCCGATTGCGACAGTTCGTCTAGCTTTGATAAAATATCCTTGACATCCTTATCAGCCGGTTGACCCTTCGACAAAGACTGGGACAGGTCGTCCAGTTTCGTCGAAAGATTTGAGACCAACTTTTGGTGCTGTTCATCGCTCTTAGAAAAACGATCCGACAAGGTATCCATTGATTGTAAAATGGGTCCAAACTTGTCCGCAGAGGACGACTTCAGCATGGATAAGATGGTCTGGATGTCATCATGCTTAGGAAGACCCTGAGATAGGCCATCGAGGCTACGAGAGATTGATTCGAGCCCCTTGCGGTCGGCCACAGAGTCAACTTTGGTTGAAAGGGACTTTAACTCTTCATCCCTGCGGGCCAGGTCGTCAATTTTAGACGCAAGTGACCGTAGCTCTTCATTGTTGTCTGACTTTGGCAAGCTGTTGGAGAGGGAATCTACTTTGGCCATCAGCGCCTGGAAATCGTCACTGTTTGACGGAGTGGAGAGTAGTCCATGCTTGATTGACTCGAGAATGTGGATCAAGCTCTGGTTATGCTTGTCAAAGTGGGAGGTGATTTGAGTAACTGCTTGAGTCAAGGTCATGTCGTCAGATGTCCTGACTAGTTCCCGGACCTGAGCATCATATGTTTGGATCTGCTTCTGGATGCTCTTTGTCGAGTCCAGCAGAGCATCCGTAACTGTTGTCAGAGCTTTCTGAGACTCCTTTTGGCCCTCCAAGGATGATTGCAGTTGGACCAAATTGTCTTTAATAGAGGTATCAGTAGATGTAACAGTAGTCTTTGTAGAGTAAACCTGGTCTCGCAGCTCGGCCAAGGCAACCGCATTGTCGCGAGAACGGTCTGCCAATCCGCCAAACTCATATAGAGCATCCCGAACCGAGCTCTCGACAGTGTTTGTCTGAGATTTCAAGTCTCGAGATAGCTCTAACAACTCAGTAATCCGAGAGTCATCAGTGGACGCAGCAAATGAGGACAGAGTTCGAGAATGGAACGATGACTTTATAGGGCTCCCAGTGCCTGATCGCATATTGGAAGTAGGAATGGAGTTCAAATTGGGTGAATCGGGATGCAAAGGCATTGGAGGAGGGTTTCTACCCGGATCAGATGAGTCCCAGCTAAAAAATCAGTTAGTCCATCACTAGCATGTCATCGGAATGAACAATAATAAAAAAAACACTTACAATGGAACCTTTGAATCACTTCGTCGTAGGGACATTCCTCATGCCACTGCTAACAACAACAGCTGGCCTATCAATTGGACAAAAGGTACCAATTTATATACACAGTAACCACGCCAGAACCAAAAGAATGGGTCGATTTTTGTTGATTGAGAACTGAAACCTGTACTCTTATGCTGATTACGCGCAGGTCCACGAGGCGGAGGGGGTTGTGGGTAAAAGGTAAACAGAGTTTCGTTACCAAGGTAACCACCGGCGGAGGTGCATATGCCGCACCAGGCATCACGCGCCGCAAAAGCGAGCCGCAAGTGAGCCGCAGAGTATTATTTTTTGGGGAGCCGCATACGAGGGTTGGTTAGGGCTAGCGCTCTTGCCTATTTGGGAAAGAGGCAGTCACAGACTCCCACTGTGGTCTTTGCCAAAGGTAATTTTCATCTACTCTCACGCTTTGACGACAAGTACCTCATTAACAATGGCTAAGTTCCTCAAGTCTGGCAAAGTTGCTATCATTGTCCGCGGCCGATACGCTGGAAAGAAGGTGGTCATCATCAAGCCCCATGATGAGGGCTCCAAGTCGCACCCATTCGGCCACGCCCTGGTCGCTGGTATTGAGCGATACCCCCTCAAGGTGACCAAGAAGCACAGCGAAAAGAAGATCGCCAAGCGAACTCGAATCAAGCCCTTCGTCAAGGTCGTCAACTACAACCACCTGATGCCTACTCGTTACACTTTTGAGCTCGACTCTCTGAAGACCGCCGTGACTACTGAGACTTTCAAGGAGACCTCTGCCCGAGAAGATGCCAAGAAGGAGATTAAGAAGGCCTTTGAGGAGAAGCACCGAGCCGGCAAGAACCAGTGGTTCTTCACCAAGCTGAACTTTTAACTTATTAGAGGTGGCCAGCTGTGTAATGTAAAAGAATGATCTCCCACATGCAAATAACAATCCATCGTAGGTTCCATCATAGTATCTATTGGTAGTAATTCGCTTTTTATTTTCAGTCCACAGAATAGCTCCTAGCTAGCGTTTAACGATACACTCTTTCGTCGGCCGCCTTGAGCAACTGCTTTGGACCTCTTTGGGCCTCCTTGCCCCTATTTGTTTTCTGGGGAAAATTTGACCTTTGTGAGGCTAAGTTCCATGACATGATTCGACGCTCTGCTCTTAAGCGACCGCAGTATAATTTCAAGCAAATCCGCGCAAATGTCGAGGATCTTCAGAAAAGTGTAGATCGAAGAGGGTATGCTCTGCCTGAGAACAAGTCGGTAGTCCAAGTGGTGGCCGATTACGAGCGCTACCTAAGAGCTACAAAGCTCAAGGAGCTGGTACGTCGGCAGCAAAAGTCGCTCCAAGTACCTTTTCAGGACAAGGCAATTAGACAAGATAAGCATGCTTTTGAAGAATTAAAGCGCAAGCTCGACTTTAGCAAGTCAATGTTGAAGGAATACCAACATCGCGCTGACCAGGCCGAGATTGAAGCTTTGGTGGGCATTGACGCTCTGCCAAATTACATCAGTCCGGATGCAGTGGGCCTGTTTGATAACCAGGTGGTCGAAATTATCAATCGCAACAAGCAGCTTGACGCTGACCCTACCCGAGACCACTTGAAGATTGCCATGGACCTGGGTCTGGTGGACTTTGAATCAGCATCCGTGTCCACCGGTACTTCGTGGTACTTTTTAATCAATGATGGAGCTCTGTTAGAGATGGCTCTGGTTCAATACGCCCTGTCAAAGGCAAGATCATATGGCTGGCGAGTGGTGACCCCTCCAGCAGTGGTTCGAGAAGAGTTTACGCACGCATGCGGGTTCAAACCCCGGGACCAAGACAATGCCCAGCAGGTGTACATGATTCCAGAAAACGGACTTTGCTTGACGGGTACCGCTGAGGTCCCTCTGGCCGCAATGGCTGCCAACAAGACCATTGACGGACCTAAGGTTCGGGTAGTTGGGTACAACAAGAGTTATCGAGCCGAGGCGGGTGCCCGCGGAAGAGATACTCGAGGATTATACAGAGTGCATGAGTTTGGGAAAGTAGAGCTGTTTTCATGGGCCCAGGACTTGGATGTGTCGCAACAGGTCCATGAGGAGATTTTGGAGATGCAAAAGGAAATTATCAATGACCTGGGTCTTTGTGCCCGGGTGCTCAATATGGCTCCATTTGATCTGGGTGCACCTGCATATAAAAAGTATGACATTGAAGCATGGATGCCAGGCCGAGGAGACTGGGGAGAGGTTACCTCTACGTCTAATTGCCTCGACTACCAGTCTCGACGCCTACATACAAAGATGAAGCACAGTGAGACTGGAGAGGTGGACTTTGCCCATACACTCAATGGTACTGCTGTTGCAGTTCCCCGTCTCATCATTGCTCTCCTCGAAACCCACTACGATCCTGCCACCGAGCGAGTCTCCATCCCACCTGTCTTGCAACCTTACTTGAACAAAAAGTACATTGAAAAGCAGAGACCAATTTTCTAGTCCATGTTTTCTAGTCCATGGCTGAGGAATTGTGTTTGTGCGCTCAAGTTTGTGTAAATAGTTAGACCATCTCCAGTCCTTTGCCCGGAGCTTGTAATTAATTAATTATTCCCCCTGAGTAATGAATAGTCAGCAAAGCTTGATGGTGCCGCACAGGGCCGCACGGTGCCGTAAGTGTCTTCATCTTGTCTTCATCTTCGTTAAGCCTGTTCAATTACTGCTCAATTTATCTATTGGTCGTTGAATTGTTTAGATATTCTAACAGTAGAGCTATTCATATCGATACTATTCAATATCCGTGCAGGTGCTGTCTGAATTGTGCGTAGTACCATATCCACATAGGATATGTGTGTAATTTACCCATCCCAGGTATCATACACAGACCGTACTTCCACACCCAAACAACACAACCAAAGGCTCAGCAAACCAAAACGATACAATACATAACAACCACACCAAGGCAAAGACAGATCTCCTCCAATTGAACCAAGGACAATCCACAGACTGCTACAGGCTACTTGTCACAATCACGGGACCACGACCACGTGCGCCAACCCCTGCGATAGGTGACCGACGCCACACCATTTGGGAAGATTCCTTAGAAGCCTACAGCAAGAACCTTTGAACACCAGTCCCAGTGATCCGTTTGGCAAGGTTGGAAGTAGACATTGATTGCATTTTTTGTCTATTAGACCATCAAGGGATCTGTTGATAATCTTAATAGCTCAGTATTGTGTGGAGCTTTTTTCCATCTTTGCTGTGCACTTGGTAAACGTACAAACACACGTCTCGATACAGTCCTAGTTGTACCAGGAGTTTTATTTCGTTAATTATTGCTAGGCGGGTGATTAGTTCTGCCAATCCCCGCCCAATTTTCGCCCAATTGTGCTTGTTTTTGACAGATTGGAAGCGTTGAATTTTCAATGCGGATTGAAAAGAATACAAACATTGTTCGGCGGATGGCCGAAGTGGTAAGTGCCAGTTGTATGCTGATGGGAGGTGAATATACAAGACTAACAATAGCCACAATCGCTAAAGGATCTTATTGCGGAGCTAGAGACTTGTCCAGTTGAAGAGCTTCCTTCCAGATTAGAGGCCTTTTCGTCAAAATGGGGTCGCCCTAGGGGCGACATGTGCCCATGGGTGCCTCTTTTGAACCGTTTTGACGACCTTTTGAGTGATGCGGTGCAAAAATATGGTCTTGACAAGACCTATTTGGAGCCCACTCCCGTTGACGCAAACGAGGAACGTCTGATCATTTCCATTCTAGACTTTACTGCCTTTTTACTAGAAAAATGCTCCAACAGAGGCATCTACTCTAGCGTCAAGCAAGTGTCCCAGATGCTTGGGTCTATTTCGCCTTCTATAGTATCTGCCGCTCTGCGGGTTTGCGTAAAACTGGGCCAAAGATATGCTCAGTCTCGAGCTGGTCGGGCAAACTTGAACGCAATTGATCCCAACACCATAGTTTCCTTGGCCACTCTTCTTCCATTGGCTCAATGGGACGAAGCTGGAAAGCCCTTGGTTACTCTGCGTGACTGGGTCAGCCCCAATTTTAAATTCCCTGATGAGTTTTCCGCATTTTCTTTGCAGTATTATGTAAAATCAGAAGGAGGAGCATCAAAACCTCACCCTGCTATGGACTCTCCTGCAACCCCTACTAGACCCAGTCATCTCAGAGAGGGCCCTCCCCCTACTGGTTCTGGTTCCGGCTCCACTTCTACAAATGGTGAAGGTCTAACCACCTTGTACCTCTCTCCTTCGGAGGTGTCGGAGCTCCCTGCTGACAAGCTTTTGGAGCGCATCTATACCACTTTGCCCAAGGATCAGTGGTTCACAGCCCTCAATACCGCTAGAGTATCCAAAGCTTGCATCAATTCCGAGCAAGGCTATTTGCTACGCTTGGAATTGCTCAAGGTTCAATTCTTGGCTCTATCTTATGCTGTCTGTGTTCATGGCCGTAGCCAAGTATTTGAGCGCATCCTCAACAAATTGCCTAACATTTTCAAGCAAATTTCTGACTTGGTGGCCCCTGAAAGCACTGAAGTACCACAGCAGGTTAAGGTACTAGCATTGCAGACCATTGATAATCTTTGCAACCTTCAGGAAATTGTCCCTGACATTCTCACTGCCCTTTCGGCCAATGTGAGCCATGGTACCCTCATGTCACTCATCCGCAACACCATTACCGATCTCAAACGTGGTGCGGAGATTGACGAGGACTTTACCTCAGAGCTGTTTATGGTCATCTTACAGCTCACTTCGGGCCAGGGCCCTGCTTCTATCTTGGTTACTGCTGGCCTCATCCCTCTATTGCTGGAAGTGATTCAGCTTCATGGTCCCTATGTGCGCACTGCAGCAAACGTTCTGGAGCTTTTAGACCACATTGTCATGGACATTCCATCCACCTTCCCCCCATTTGTCCAGGCAAAGGGAATCGACATCATGGTGGAGGTCATTCAAAAAGAGATCGAGTTCGATATTTCTCCTGAAATGAACGAGACCCCTCCAGATTACTGCGTGGTGGACTTTAGCTTATCTTACTACCGATCTCAATGGGTAAGAGCGCTCTTAGGGTTCATTGGCAATATCATGTCACATGCTAGAAGCTCTGCTCGCATTCACAACTTGCTGGATTCTCCTCTCATTCAGGTATCTCAGAAGATTATGCTGTACCCCAAGGTCCTTGGCTCCCGTATCCTCTCTCTCAACCTGCTAATGCTCGCCACTTTGCTAGAAAACGAGCCTTCATCCTTTGGAGTCATGCACGAGGCAAAGCTCATTGACACCGTCCTGGAGACTATCCCGGATCTTCTCAAGATGTCAAATTCTTACTTTAGTCCCATTGCAAAGTTCGTCAATGCCTTGTGTCATTCGGAGGGAGGCTTGCAGGTTGTACAAGGAGAGAACCTGCTAGTATACTACTTTGACAGACTTCTTGAAAGCATCGTTAGCAATGATGGCTTGAAGAACTTGGGAACCACGTTCGATCTCATATCCTCAGAGCACCCTCCTTTGCGGCCCATTCTTATTCGTGAGGTACTCAAACTTTTAGAAGCAATCCCTGCAAAGGTTGCAACTGTCTCTCGCGAATCTAGATTCTACGCTGAATCAGAGGTGGTGTCTAAACGAGCCGAGCAAGAATTCTACAGTGGCACTCCCGAGCTAATGACTGTGGTCAACAATGTTATCGGGTTCTTTGAAGGATTCCTCAAGAATCATCTCACCCGAGTGGAGTTTATTAAGCAACATGGTGTCACTCAGCTCTTGGACTTGTTTGAGCTGGCGAACCTTCCCTATGATTTTGCATTTAGCTCTGCTGCATACGCTCTTAGTGGAATTCTCCGCTCCTTGTTTGATCTTGATATTAACACCGACTATATTCAGGTGTCCATGATCTCTAAGATCAATTCCAGTCTTGCTCGTGTGGAGGAGCACATGGGCCCTGTTAGCACGGAGACACCTATTGGCCATCAGGAAGTTGACTTGGATCAGCTCATGCGTGCCTTCGGCCAGCTTAACAGCTTCCTATTTGCGTTCCGACAGATGGTTTTTGTAAACTCTGCTACTGGATACCGAATTGCGTTCGTCCTAGATAAGCTAATGGCTCCTGATAGTGATGAGGTGCCCTCTGACCTTCTGGAGCGATTGGGAGCCATCCAGCGATGGAGCATTTGGCAGGAGTCGCTGTCGGTTGTTGGTGTACCTCAAGACGTTATAGAGGCAACCCAGCCAGTGTCGATTGAGGAATCCAATCGCAGTTTTAGAAACATCTATGAACTGGATGAGTTCAAGAAGATTAAGGAGGCAGCAGGCAAGCTTGATGAGGCCACAGTTGTTTCTGACGACTTTGTGAGACTGAGAACGTTCCGGTTCCTCTCCAGGTCGGCCTGTAACTTGTCTTGTCGGGTGCTGTTTGAGTTTGCTTCTTTCAGCACCAATGATCGCACAATGTCTACTCGTAAGAAGAATGGCCTTAAGATGGCCGACTCAATTGCTCACATCCTTATTGAGCATTTGGGCTTCTCTCCTATCCTCGCAGTTTCTGATTCCGAATTGGTTCAGGCTAGGTATCAGGCAATCATGACTACCATGGCCACCATCCAGAAGATCTTACTTAGACCCTGGAATAACACTCTGACCGCCAACTTGGGAGTTCTTATTCACTTCAAGCAGAAGATGGGTGTAAACAAGACCGTGGACGTTCTCAATAGTCTATGGACCACGTCTGTTCCAGAGGATGAAGCCGATAGCCAGAACTCAAAGTCTCTGTTGGCATGTCAAAAGGTCATTCTTCTGTTGCTGAGCTTCCTTGTTTCCCAGCGAAGCGTGTTGGAGAACAGCAGATCTGTGACTGCATTGTCCTCGCGGGAATCCGAGCAACTCCGCAGAGACTTTTTCAGTCCTTCACAGTTCTTTGTAGAGCTGCGCATCATTGTCCTTTACTCATTGATGGATCTGTGGCAATCTGATCTCCTTGAGAAGAAAGATTTGGCAATTACACAGCTTTTCCTTGACATTATGTCTAAGCTGTTGACTCCTGCTAGCGAGGATGGCATTGCTTCTAGACTTGACCGTGATAACCTCCCTAGAGAGCTGTCATGGAAGTACGTTACCCCATCAGAGGACAAGGTTGAGGCGCTTGTTGCTCTTGGCTATGAAGAAAGAGCTGCTCGACGGTCCTTGGAACTGGCAGAGGATAACATAAACTTGGCCAAGGATGAATTGGGACATTCTAATGACGACAATCCTGGGCCAACCAATGCCGAATTTGAAATTCCTACGGGCTATGCTCCTGCCAAGGCAGATGGAACCCCATTAGTGTCAGTTAGCGATCTCCAAAATATGCGCGACAATGTGAAGACAGATCTCATTGACAAGTGCTTGAACATCATCCAGGATCGTACTGAGGTGGTCTACTCAGTGTCTTCATTGATCACAAAGGCGTACTCGCTGCCTATTTCTGGCGGGGGACGCTCTGAGAAGCAAAAGGAAAGCCTTTATTCGAGCCACAAGGATATTGTAACCACCATTCTACAGGCTCTTTCTTCTCTTGATTCCTCTGTGCCTGAAAACTCTTCTTGCATTGCAGCTATCGCTTATCTTTTGGGTCTAATTATCCAGGACCAGACTTGGTTCTCCAACTGCTTTGAGGACCTGACCGAATTCATCGACCTTTTTGCTGGTCTCCTTCGTCACGAAAACGCAGTCAAGGAAAAATGGTACCCATATGTGCTGTTGATTGTTGAAAAGCTAATGGCCAACCTTGCAGTGCCAAAACAATCTCCTCGAAAGTATGAATCATCTATTCCTGAGATGTTCAAGGCTGTTCTGCCTTCTATCCCAGAGGACGTCGAACAGGACATTTTCGAGACTCTGGTCAAGCCTCAGCCATTCGAGGATGACACTTCAGCTTTGGCAGTGGCTCGTCTCATGGTTCACTTTTCTAAGGACCATTCCCGAGCCACTCGTATCTTGACCAATGGAATGATGCTGCATTTGCTACATGCTACCAAGCAATTTGCTGACTCCCCCAACTTTGAAAAGCTTCAGACTACCGTGTTCATCATTCTCCGTCATGCTGTAGAGACTCCAGAGCTGATTCGAGAGATCATGATGACTGAGATCAAGTCGTACTTTGCTGTAAGCAAGGTTACTGACGCGGTTGTGTTTATCAAGTCAAACTACCACATGGTATCGCGAAGTCCAAAGATTTTTGTTGATGTTGTATCAGAGTTGTGCACTTTCCATGACATGACAATGTCCAATTGGAGTCTTTGCACTAAAGAATACGCTGATCGCCGGGTTAAGCGAACTGTGGCTAGCAAAGATAGAGTTAGCAATCTGCTCAAGAAGGATGAACAGGAGGGATCTTCTGATAGCAAGGACAATGCCAAAGCCGCTAAAGAGGATTTTAAAGACGAGGATGCAATGTCGGATCATGACGACAATGCCCCTGCACCACCAGAGCCATCGAGTACTCTGAAGGTGCCTCCTATGAGTGGAAACAACTCGGGCGTGATCAATCTTTTGCTAACCGAGCTTATTAGTCTCAAGAAGGACGAGGTATTCATTCGACCAGAGAGAACCGAAGCAGCTCTTCAGGAGGAGATTGCTAAGAATGAAAAATTAGAGTTCAAGGCATCTGAGAACAAGACTTATGTGTACTGCTGCACGCTTCTGCAGGCACTTATGGAGCTGTTGGCATCGTACAACCGATGTAAGATGGAATTCATCTGTTTCTCCAAACAGAACATTCTGAATACGGCACGAGTGCCTCCATCCAAGCCTAGATCTTATGCTCTCAATTACTTCCTTCATGAGCTTGTGCCCACTGGTGTGCTATACGAGTCATACCATTTGGTGCTGCAGCAATGGCAGACAGTATCGAATTTGGCTTCGGCTGTGGTGATGAACCTCCTCTTTTCTACTGCCGAAAAAGGACGAAAATCCCGACCAAGCCCGGAGGTTCAGAATGACGCTGTGCTTGTGTTTGTTCGAAAGTTTGCTTTGGACACCTTTTCAAAGGCTCTCCGAGAGTTGGACACCAACTGCGATAGTACTGACATGAAGTACAGCAAGCTGGCTGCCTACGCCGAGCTGTGCTACCGACTACTGTCCACCAAGACTGGCTCTTCTATCATTGGCTATTCTACGGATCTGTCTGGCGATAGTGCTTCTGTTGCTAAGATTATGTACGACAAGCGCTTTGCCCAGCTGTTTACTGCCAACTTGGGAGAGATGGATCTCAATTATCCATACACCAAGAAGGTTGTGAGAACCGTGTTGCGATATCTCAATAAGATGGGCCGACTCGCCATTGACGTTACCGACAACCAGGATAGAGACGTGGAGGAAGACTTTGACGCCGAGTTGGAGGCTCTAGAGACCGACTCGGATGATTACTACCGAGAAGACACCCCCGATCTGTTCCGCAATTCTACTCTTGGAATGTTCGAAGCCGGTGAAAACATGTACGATGACGAAGAATTAGATGACGCCGAAGAAGAAGATCTAGAAGAGGAAGACGGCGTAGACTACGATGAAGTTCATGACGACATGCTCTCGGATGTTGACGACGATGATGCTGAGAGTGACGAGAACATGATGCAATACGATGAAGACGAGGAGTTTGATGAATCAGAATCCAATGCTGATGATGACATGAGTGTAAGTAAAAACTGGTTTTTGTGTATGGATGGTGATGCTAACGAAAGATTGAAATTGAAATCGGAGAAGATGTCAGTGATGGCGAAGATGGTGATGATTACGACGAAGATGACGAAAGTGATTGGGAGTCTATCGAGGATGCCGATGAGCTTGACGAGGAAGATGAGCACATCATGGCTACCTTACCATCTTCGGCCACTCGAGATGCCGAGTTGGAGGCCATGCCTTCTGCCGCTGACGATACTGTCACCCAACAGAACATTTTCGACGAAGAAGATGGCGACATTCTCTACACTGGAAGAAACGCCGGCGGACCAACCGACTTTGAGGGTGAGTCTACCGACGATGAAGATGAGGATGACGAAGAAAATACGGATGGCGATTTTGACATGGATTATGACTACATCGACATGACCCAGCCAATTCACCGCATTGGAACTATTCGATATGATAGACCCACTGGCAATCAACACAATGAGGTTGTGTCTAACCCATTGTTGAGCCAGCCCCGGCCTCAGTCTAGAGGTGCCACTGTAGTCATGAGCCGACATGGCAACCGCGCCAATGGAGGACTTTCTGCGTACGCATCCCTGCTGGACAGTCTTGACGATTCACGACTAGGCGCAAACGCTGTCCTGTCTGACATGCTTGGACAGTTTACCGAGCTGCTTGCAGACACTCCCCAGCCTGACGACTTCTTTGACATTTCTCAGCTCTTCCCTGGTGCCGACTTGCGACGCAGTACCGCTCGAATGGATGGTACCAGCTCTGCGCTCATGAAGGACAACATTGTGTCTACCAATGGCCGATGGCAGGAAGCGGCACTTATGTTTGGTGTCTACTCTAGAATTGAAATTGCCGGCCGTGTTCTCAACGATATCTACAACGGCATTTTCCCCTATGCTTCTGAGATGAGAAAGAAGCTCGAAGAGCTCGAAACAGAGCTCAAGAGTATGGAAAGAGTTCTCAAGGAGCGTAAGGAGGAGGCCGAGCGCAAGGAGCGTGAGAAGCGTGAAGAAGAAGAGCGACAGCGCAAAGAGCAAGAAGAAGAAGAGCGCCGGCGCAAGGAGCAGGAAGAAGAAGCTAAGAGGCTCGCTGAATCCCAGGGTGACGAGGACGTCGACATGGGTGAAAGCGCTGGTGCCGAAGAGTCTTCTGAGCCCACTGAACGCCAAATCGTCTCCATTGGAGGTGAGGACGTCGACATCACTGGCTTGGGTATGGATCCCAGCTTCTTGGAGGCCCTTCCAGCCGACATGCGAGAGGAGGTCTTCACGCAGCATATTCGGGACATGCGAGCTCGTAACAACGAAGCAGAGGCAGAGGCCGAAGCTGATACAAGTGCTACCGAAGGCAGCCGAGCTTTGGACCCCGAATTCTTGGATGCGCTCCCCGAAAACATCCGCGAAGAGCTTTTGGCTCAGGAAGCTATCGACAATCGTGCTCAGAGACTGCGAGCTAGTGCCATGGCCGGCGGTGAAGCTGGTGCGGACGGCGAAGGACACGGTGTAGATATGGATTTGGCCAGTTTCCTGGCTACTCTGGACCCTGGACTTCGTCAGACTCTGCTGTTAGAGCAGGATGACCTGTCTCTAGCTGAGCTTCCATCTGAGATTGCACAGGAGGCCCGAGAACTGCGAAGCAGAACCGTCGCAAACTTTGGCGGTGCTGGCCGAGACCGTGCGCCCAGCAGTGGCAATAGAAGTGGAGGAGAAGTCTTCCCAGCACTGTTCCGAGCAGTGGGCAATAATCGATCTGGCGATTTGTTGCGCACTTATGACAGTGACGAAGAGTCAGAGGCAGAAGGCGGACCTCTGATTGACCTCAGTAACAACGCTAAGAAGGAGAAGGCCAAGCACCAAGTAGCAGCAGCAGCGCTAAGCCTTGTAGAGCGACCTGGTGTTGCCTCGCTGGTTCGACTGCTGTTCTTCCCACTTGGAGGTCATATTCTCGGTAATCTCCACGACCTGCTCTTGAGCTTGTGCTCCAACAAGCAGAATCGGCTGGACATTCTCAGCATGCTGTTGCACCTTCTTCAGGATGCGTCCACGGACCGATATCAGCTGGAAAAGGGGTTCGTTCACGCTACAAACCGCTCGCGTGGCCCTGTACCTATCACCAACACTCCTATCAAGGGCAATGCTCAGACGCCAAAGACGCCGTCCAAGGTGACCCTGGGCAGCGGAGGAGCAGTTCTCAAGCAAGAAGTGAGCTCAGTGTCTGTCATGCAGCAGGCTATCGACACCCTTGAGTCCTTGGTTGCCAACAGTGGTAACGTAAAGTACTTTTTCCTCAGCGAACATGAGTTCCCAGTTGGACAGAAGCGTGCTCGAAGCAAGTCCAAGGGCAAAGAGAGGGAGAAAGATGCTCCTCGGGAATGGAAGTTCCCAATCAACCTTCTTCTCAGCCTGTTGGAGCGCGATATTGTCAAGAAAGATACTGCTACCATGGAAATGTACGCTTCCCTCCTGCACGAAGTGACCCGCTCGTTGCCTGCGTTGCTTAAGCGGGAAAAGGAAAAAGAGGAGGGACAGGATGATAAGGACAAGGAAGAGCCCAAAGAAGAAGAGGAGAGCAAGGATGCTGAGAACAAGGACAAGAAGGATAAAAAGAAGGACAAAGAAAAGGAAAAGGAAAAGGAGAAGGAAAAGAAGTTGATTGATCCTCCATACATTCCAGAGTACAACCTTCGCAAAGTTTCCAGCATCTTGTCTGCCGACGACTGCAGCGGTAAAACGTTCCAGCAGATTCTGGCAGTCATGCAGCACCTGTCTGCTCTTCCAAAGATTAAGGAGTTCTTTGGAAAGGAGCTCTTGGAGGCCGCCGTGGAGCTAGGACCGCAGATTATCAGTGACCTTCACCAGCTCATTGAGACTGTTAAGCACGCGGAGAAGGGATCGGACATTCAGGGCTCATCATTGGCCAACTTTTCGTCAAAGAAGTCCAAACAAGCCAAGCTGCTTCGAGTGCTGACGGCCATTGATTATCTGTTTGACAACCGAAAGGATTCTTCTTCTTCTAAGGAGGACCAATCGCAGTCCCTGAAGGCCCTGTATGAGAGCATGACGTTTGGCCCTCTATGGGGATCCCTGAGCGACTGTTTGAGACTTGTCCAGGACAAGCAGGACATGATTCACGTTGCTACCGCATTGTTGCCTCTGATTGAATCGCTGATGGTCATTTGCAAGCGCAGTAAGGTCAAGGAGGTCCAGCTCCGAGACAAGTATGAAGCCAAGCGACCTGACATTGCTACCGAGCCATTGGAGAGCCTGTTCTTCTCGTTCACAGACGAGCACCGAAAGATTCTCAACCAGATTGTTCGCAACAACCCCCAGCTCATGATCGGATCGTTCTCGATTCTGGTCAAGAATCCAAAGGCACTGGAGTTTGACAACAAGCGACGATACTTTTACCGAAAGCTGTACCCCAACAATGAGACGCCTTCGCAGACCGTTTCTCTCAACGTTCGCCGAGACCAAGTGTTCTTGGACTCGTACAAGGCTCTGTATTTCAAGTCTGCCGAGGAGATTAAGAATAGTCGTCTCAATGTGAGGTTCCAGGGCGAAGAAGGAGTGGACGCTGGTGGAGTTGCTCGTGAGTGGTACCAGGTGCTGTCGCGACAGATGTTCAACCCTGATTACGCTCTGTTCACACCAGTAGCAGCCGACAGAACCACATTCCATCCCAACCGAACGTCATGGGTGAACCCCGAGCACTTGAGCTTCTTTAAGTTTATTGGTCGCATCATTGGAAAGGCCATTAACGATTTTAAGGTGCTGGACTGCCACTTTAGCCGAGCAGTGTACAAGAAGATTCTAGGCAAGGCGGTATCTCTCAAGGATATGGAGACTCTGGACTTGGACTATCACAAGTCGTTGGTTTGGATGTTGGAGAATGACATTACTGACATTATTACAGAGACATTTTCCATTGAAGCTGATGACTACGGAGAGCAGAAGGTGATTGATCTCAAGCCTGGTGGACGGGACATTCCTGTGACCGAAGAGAACAAGCGCGAGTATGTTAGTCTGGTTGTGGACTACCGGTTGCTACGCAGTGTACAAGAACAGATGGACCATTTCTTGGAAGGATTCCACGATATCATTCCTAAGGAGGTTGTATCCATCTTTGATGAGCAGGAGCTGGAGCTTCTGATTTCCGGAATGCCCGACATTGATTTGGATGACTGGCGCAACAACACTGTGTACCACAACTACACGCCATCGTCGCCTCAGGTCAAATGGTTCTGGCGAGCGGTGCGGTCGTTTGATGCGGAAGAAAAGGCCAAATTGCTACAGTTTGCTACCGGAACGTCCAAGGTTCCCTTGAACGGATTTGGCTCTCTAGAGGGCATGAACGGAGTGTCCAAGTTTAACATCCATCGCGACTTTGGGTCCAAGGACAGACTGCCGTCCTCTCACACCTGTTTCAACCAGATAGATCTTCCCGAGTACGATTCGTACGAAACTCTACGCGGGTCTCTTCTCATGGCAATCACCGAAGGAAAGGAAGGATTTGGATTTGCATAATATTTATTATATAAAGAGAGACTCAATAGATTAGTTGTAATACTTCTTTCATAGGCATAGAGATATTCTAACAGTACACTAGGCATAGCCATTGGAGGATCCATGAGCAATTGCGCTCTATCCGGAAAGTAGCAAAATAATACCAAGCGGGAAACTAAGCTATAATGATCTTCGTTGCTTCATCTTCGACATCACAACATGGGTAACCTGGACGACAGGGACAACATGGACATGGAGATGGATACGATGATACGATGATACCATGACACGATGATGCTATGATACCAGTGACAATGTCTACTACACAGAGATTCTTTAACGACGGTGTAATCTGGGGTAAACTTGAAAATTCAGCAGGATCTGGTACCCCTGGACGACATGCAGCTTATCTGAAACTAGCGATGATCCATGAGGAGGCGGAATGTGCTTGCAGGGGTGTGGCCTGAGCGGGGACTGAGGTATAAAAGCAGAGCTATGCCTCTACAGCCCACACCACTGAAGCTATCATTGGTAAAGGCAAAATGGCCACTAGAGTTCCTGGAGGCTTTAGAGCTGGCACGGTTGCCCCCGACCAGAAGATGGATATCAAGACCTTCTCGATGCATCTTGCCCAGGTCACCATAGCTATTTGGGTGTTTGGCAAGCTTCTCGGCATCATTTAATCTGCTGTTGAGCACTGTTGAGCAGATGGTTTAACGTGATGAATGTGTTTTAGCGGATAAGTTTAACAGATGAGTAGGTTATAACTAATGAAATGGTTCTGGGATCTGGTTACCCCTGAATGGCTTATCGGTGGATCAAGTGTCTCATAGTTTGAGGTTCAAAGGGTTTCAAAGTAGACGAGATTCAGATAGATGTTGAATGGATTGAATAGGTATAATTGGGGTTATTGAGGATTGTTGAGTTGACTAGGTGGAGGGTAAATGAGGATAGATCGAAATGGCTAGACTAGCTGTTGACCGTTGCCAAGCCATTTCAATATTTAATATTTCAATAAATTTAACAGATAAAAAGTAGACGAGTAATCGAGATGAAAGTAGACGAGTAATAAGACAAGTAATGGAGATGAAGTAGACAAGTAATGGATATGAAAAAGCAGACAAAGATAATAGTAATGGAAAGATTTAACTATGTACGTCCTGGGATTTACTCAGAGTATCGTCGCTCGGCCTCAGCCCAGTTGACTACGTTCCAGATGGCCTTAAAGTAGTCGGCCTTGACGTTCTTGTACTGCAAGTAGTAGGCGTGCTCCCAAGCGTCAATTCCAACAATGGGCACATAAGGTCCAGTCACGGGGTCCTGGTTGGGTCGGGTGATGGTCTCCAGAGCACCGTTCTCCTTGTTCTTGACAATCCAAGCCCATCCGGAACCCTGGATACCAGCCAGCTTGGTGTTGACGTTGCCAATCAGAGTGTCCAGAGATCCAAAGCTGTTCTTGATGGCATTGTCCAGAGCAGATCCCTCCTTGGGGGGCTCTCCTCCACCCTGGCTCTGGGGGGCCAGGTTCTTCCAGAACAGAGAGTGGTTAATGTGACCACCGCCGTGGAAGTTGATCAGAGGCAGCAGCTCAACCTGAGCCCGCACATCGCCAGACTGCTGGGCACTGGCAAGCTTCTCAATTGCCTGGTTGTACGAGTTGACATAGGTCTGGTGGTGCTTGGTGTAGTGGAGCTCGTTAATCTGGCCCGAAATAAAGGGCTCCAGAGCACCAAAGTCGTAGTCCAAGTCGGGCAGAGTGGCCCTGCCTCCATTGGCAATCACGCGAGTGGAGTAGGCCCGGGTGGCCATGGGCAGACGAGAAGCAACACGACGAATTGACATTTTTTTCTTTCTTTCTGTTCTATTCCATTCAAGGTGCACCAAAGGGGTCCTTTATAATCTTGACCAATGGTTGCTTTCAGCCTTGCCCCCACAAGGGATTTCATTGGTAATCGCAACGATAATTGACGCGAGTATTCCGGTGGGGGCCGAGAGTGCACAGACAGAGTGAGAAATTGTTCATTAGCGACATGTATGCTGAAAACTTCAAAGGCACAAGCAATTGAACCGATGAGGGAATTGAACAAGCCTGTGAAATACCACCGATTGGATTGAAAGGACAACTGAGGTCCATAGTTAATCTCTGGCCATATAAGGTGGTAGGTAACCAAAAGATTAAGACGGGCCACCGACTCTTGACACGCGTTACTTTGGCAAGATGCTGGATCAACTGGTAGGCATGGCCATGCTAGCGGTTGCTAGTGGAGTGTTTGTTTACTATTCGGCGTGGGTGTTTGTGCTGGTAAGTAGTAGCTAAGGCTGGTAACGAGTGCGCGTCTAACAAGCCCTTTGTTGAGGAACCTCACTTTGTTCACACCCTGTTCCCTCCTCGCGAGTGGGCAGTTCGGATCCCCGTCACCCTTTTGCTGGTGGCCATTGCGGTTGTAGGAACCTTTATTGGTTCCGTCTTGACCCGAGCAGCCAAGAAGGAGCAGCTCAAGCAAAAGCAGAAGAAGGCCCAGTAATATTAGTTAATTTAGTTAATTGAGATTGAATCCACTAGAGGTTGTGCCATTCAACAACAGTAGTTCAGTAGTTGAATAACGTTGAACGATTGAACAATTAAATGATTAAACGATTGAGTAATTGAGTAATTGAATAATTGAATGATTGAACGATTGAATAATTGAATGGGTAGTTGGATTGTTGATTAACATTTACCCCGAATGACCAGAATGACCAGATGCATCACGTGCAGATCATCTGATCACTACACCTCCATCTCCGCCCAAGACACCGTCTACTCTAACAACCACTACTGTCTGAGAGCTGAGAAGACCGGATTTGACCCGGACTGCGCCGGATTTGATAACAAACGCCTTGGCTGACCGCTACCGTTTGGTTCTGTTGTACTTGTCGTACTAGTTGTACTAGTTGCTGGTGCTTCTCCATCGTCACCTGCAGCCACAAGCGGCGTCGTTCTCTGTCATCTCCATATATACCCCAGAACCAAGCTCTAGGCAGTTTTTACAGATATTCAGATCCCACCAGATTGCTAGCTGGTTGGCGAACAAACTAACGATCGTAGCTACTTGGACTCTGCTGCTATCAGTCACTGGCTAGGTTTAGCTACCGCTAACGCGCCTCTGTACACTGGTCAATTTGGTGAGTGTTTTCGTGATCACACGCCTCATTTGAGGATTGTTAACTAACTGACAGGATCAATCCAACAACCCTGTGGGCATGACGGAGGCCAAGTTGCCCGTGCCAGAGTCTCCAAAGTCAGTCGACAAGTCGGTTGACAAGTCGGTCGACAATTGGGACTTGCGACGCGCATCTGTTGCCTCTCGCATAGATCTCCATGCCTCGCCTCATAAGAGCCAGTTTGGAAGCAACTTGAACCTGTCGTCAATGCAAAAACAGCCTCCAACACACGCTCCTAGGGCATCTCAGTATGCGTCTCAGGTGCCAATTCCCGACGCTTGCAGTCTAGCTTTAGAGCTCAATCGCCAGTGCGGAGTGGAACCGTTTATCCACAACCTCATCCGAGTGTGTGAGAATCACTTTGGCGCTCACAGGCTCTCCTTGTGCATGCCGAGTGATCCTACGGACATTGTCAATGTCCCTTGGGGTCTCAAGGCTCTGTGGAACAAGCACCGCCCGCTTCCTCGCCGTCCAAGGTTTGGTTCCGTTGCTGGTGCTTACGACGATGAATGGGATACTGATGTAGAAGAGGACGGTACTGGTGAACTAGACGGACGCCCCAATACAAATGAGGTTCCTGAGGTTCCTGAGGTTCCTGAGGTTCATGAGCGACCAATGTTCAACCCAAAGTACGTTGATGAGCCGGCCAGGACTGAGGAAAAGAGTGGTGGTGCCGACAAGGACGAAGACGACCTCCCGTCTCGCCCGCCGCTATCACACTCGTCCTCTTTTAAACGCAAGTTCTCTCTGACCCGAAAACTTTCGCTCTCGGGAAGGAAAAAGAGCTCTTCTTCTTTGTTCTCAAAGGAAAACACTCCCGAATTGAATTCTTCTGACGTACTTACTCGACTAACTCCCTTGCAACGACCGGCGGCGCCTGAACCCAAACCCGCTCCAGAGCCGGCCTGTGCTCCCTGTGCTCCCACTGAACAACCACAACCAAATTCTGCACCAAATGTATCATCTAAACAACAAGGTCAACAACAGCAACGTCAACGACCACGACCTCATCAACATGCATCTATTTACGACTCATCCGCCTGTCACTACAATGGTTCATCCAGTCTAGTACTATTCGATCAACTGCGCACCTTAGAATGGGAAGAAGACCCTTTAATTGACGTCGAAGGGATTCTTAATGTCTTGGAACGCGATGATGTGGTAGTTCTTCAACGAAAGTACAGTGGGTCTCCTACATTTGTCCCTAATAATAGTAACGCGGACGTGCCTCCGCATCATCGGGATCGAAATGCTGCATTGTTCAGAGATTCTGAACAGGTCCCGGCCTCCCCTTGGTCCAGGTCCCCTGCTCCTTCTCCGGCCATTCGGGAATATGCCGAAAGTCCCTTCTTTAGACCTGTATGTGGGGAGATGGAAGAGGCCTTCTCGGACCCAGACCCAAAGTCTACGTCGTTTTTCAATGCCGATATGAACCATCCTGTAGACGCAATTGGCTTTGAGGACGCATACTCCGTGCTCCATGTGCTTTTGGTAGTACCTCCAGATTCTACCGATAGCTCGTCGACACGAAGATCCGCGCCTCTTGCTGTCCTGTCCATCATGTCTTCCATTATCCCATTCCCATCCCAACTGCGCCTGGTGCTAGCTCAATTGGCGCCTCATATTGCTAACGCGTTTTTGCAGGCTCGTGCATACTCTGATCTTCAGAACCAGCTCGAGTCGGCCCTCAATCGATTGAGTCCCAGGAGAGCTGCCCACGGTCGAACACAAGTGTCGTCTTCTCACACAAACGGCCATTATCATGGTGCCCGCAGGTCACCGTACGAGAACCTGTCGCCAGCATCGTCAAAATCCAGTGTCATGTCGTCAAGTCAGACTACCACCCAGGATTTTGCTAGTTTGAGAGGTCGCAAGTTCTACTCTAGTCTTGGAGAAGATAGCTCGTTAAAGGATGAAACGCTCCGACCTTTGGAAATAATCGCGTCCGATGAAAAGTTGTCCACTCCGGCAGCAGCCAACAATGAACGAAGAAGGTCATCAGATGCACAAAAGTCGGCATCGCCAGAGAGGCGGTCATCGATGCGAAAGTTTGCCTTCAGACGGAGACATGTGCGTCCTCAATTGCGCAAGTTCCTGCATTCTTATGGAGCGTCGTTTGTGCTGGAGCCTGAGAAATCTCCCGACCGCTCAGACAGAAGCCTGTCCACTCTCAAGGACAGCCGTGATGCGTCTTGGGAGTCCCTGCACAAGCGCGTGTCCTCGGGCTCGTCAGATCGCCATGGAGCTCCTAGACCTTCTAACCGACTGCTGCGTACAATGATGGATGCTATTCCTGTGCACGTGTACACTGCGGAACCCATTGGCGGAGAGGTGACGTGGGTATCTAATCGTACGCTGGCTTACCGAGGCCAGTTGAGAGAAGAATTCATGCAAGACCCCGCTAGTACTATCCATCCTGACGAAAGAGCTGACTTTTTAGATGCCTGGAACTCTGCATTGAGAAATGGGGAACCATTAGCTCGAATGGTTCAGGTGCGACGGTTTGACGGCCGATACCGCTCCTTCTTCATGAGAGCAGTGCCTTTGCGAGATGAAAAAGGTGTTGTCACTCATTGGTTCTGCACGCTGATGGATATCCATTCTCAGAGACAAGCCCAGCTTGAGGCCATTCAGCAGGCACAGCAAACTGCTGGTGACAAGTACAAGACTCTTGCCGAGAGTACGCCTATTGTGGTGTTTACAACTCACCCCGCAACCGGAGTGCAATATACCAATAACAAGTGGTTTGACTACTCTGGGCGCACTATGGAAGACACGTACGGATTCCAGTACATCAACGCAATCCACCCTGAAGACAGAGACAAGGGCGTGATACCTTTTACGATGGGTGGAAAGCCTGATGACGGCCGGTTTGCAGGAAAGGAGTTTAAGGATGGCATCTTTTCGGTTGAAATTCGACTCATGGACAAGGATGGCGAGTATCGATGGCATCTGGCCATGTTTACATGCTCGGATCCTGACAATCCTGCAGACTCGGTGTGGTTTGGATCTTGCACCGACATTCACGATCAAAAGCTCATCCAGCAAAAGCTCAAGGAAGCCAAGGACGCTGCCCAGCGTACCATTGAGTCCAAATCAAGGTTCTTGTCGAACATGTCTCATGAGATTCGCACTCCTTTGATTGGAATCTCTGGTATGATCTCGTTCCTTTTGGATACTCCGTTGACTGAGGAACAGCTGGACTACTGTCACACAATCTCTAGCTCTTCTGAGGCGCTGCTCATGGTCATTAACGACATTTTGGATCTTTCCAAGGTGGAATCAGGAAAGATGACGCTGTCGTATTCGTGGTTTGATGTGCGCCGGCTGGTGGAAGAGGTCAATGAACTGCTCAGTTCAATGGCAATCTCCAAGAGCCTGGAGCTGAACTATATTATTGAGAGTGACATTCCCAAGCTTGTCAAGGGCGATAGAATCCGACTGCGACAGGTTATGCTGAACCTGATTGGAAACGCCATCAAGTTTACTGACAAGGGAGAAATCTTCACGTCGTACAAGATTCTGTTCCAGAGTGGCAACAAGATGCAGTTGGAATGCTCTGTCCATGATACTGGCCGAGGGTTCACCGAGGAGGATGCAAAGCGAATGTTCCAACCATACACCCAGCTATCGACATCGGGAGGGCAAAATCCTCCTGGGACTGCGTCTGGAGTAGCCGGTACAGGATTGGGACTAGTCATTTCTCGACAGCTCATTCAGCTCCACAAGGGAGAGCTTACGGCCAAGGGCAAAAAGGGTGAAGGGTCTACGTTCACATTTACGTGTGAGGTCTTACTTCCCACGGAAACAGACAAGCCTACCAAGCAGGAATTGATCAAGGTGCGAGGAGGCAAGACCCAGGACGGGGATAAGATTCATCTCGATTCGCAGTTGCGAATCCTGGTCTTGTGTCCGTACTATTACACCACTCGATCGATTACACACCACATTTTGGCCACGGTTGCGGATCCAGAAAAGTGCGATATCGAGACCCTGAACAGTGTCAAGGAGGTTGATGAGTGCAAGATGGACCGGTCGTGGACTCATGTGGTTGTGAATTTCAACCAGGTTGATGAGATTGTTGGGGCCATCCGGGCCTTTTCGGGCAATCGAGTACCGGAGCTGGTCATTCTTACCACTCCTACGCAGAGATCCGAAGTGATGAAGCAGCCATTGTTTGTGGACGATGACAGTCGACCAAAGATTACCTTCCTGCCTAAACCACTCAAGCCTAGTCGGTACTCAGTTGTATTTGATCCGGGCAAAGAGCGGGACGAGAGCCAGGACGTGAAGATGGAGAGCGCGCACAAGTCAATTGATGCCCAGCGCAGTGTGTTTGAGGAGCTCACGAGATTTGCATACGGCAAGAATTATCATATTTTGCTTGCCGAGGATAACCTGGTGAACCAGAAGGTCATGTACAAGTTCCTGTCCAAGGCCGGGTTCAAGTGCGACGTTGCTGCGGACGGAGTCAACTGTACGGACATGATGTTTTCCAAGGAGCCCGGATACTACAACTTGGTGCTGTGCGATTTGGACATGCCTCGAAAGGATGGATTTGAAACCTGTGAAGACATTCGCAAGTGGGAGAAGCTCAACAAGTACAAGGCGATTCCGATTGTGGCGCTGAGTGCCTATGTGATGAGTGACATGAGTGAGCGCTGTGACCAGGTTGGGTTTTCTCGGTACATTTCCAAGCCGGTTGAGTTTTCCAACCTCAAGAATATCATTATTGAGATTCTCAATCACAACTGATTATTTATTGTCAATAGAGTAATGTATTTTATTCATCAGTCTATTCATCAACTGTATCTATTCGTTGATTTGTGTATTGATTTGTGTATTGATTTGTGTATTGATTTGTGTATCCATACATTGACCTGCCTATCAACTGATTGTGTCTATTGATATTCTCTATCCATTGACCTGTCTATCAACTGATTGTGTCTTTCCATTTAATTGAGTCTATCCATTGACCTGTCTATTCACCGAATTCACCAATTGTCTATTCACTGATTTGCCTGTGTGGACGTCTGTGTTGTCTGTCGTATCTGAATAGGGCCGCAAACCGCCGAACTGCTCCTGGAAACAGCCGGTACAGACGTCGGCCACTATGGCCCTCGGCCATTGGCACAATTGGGTCTGTGGAATAGTCAATATAGTCCGAAAACTGCGGGCTCCCGTTCTGAGAAACTTGGCTGCCGCTGAATAATGGAGCAGGCGTCACCGGAGACGAGATCGATCCCCAATGCTTCCCGACCCTGTACCGCCAACATGTTCCTTGACACTCTGTCGCACTCAATCCAATTACCGAGCAGTCCAGCCTGAGCATGTTTGGTCAATCACCATGACATGACATGTCTTTCCCCATATTTCAATGCACCCATCAGCCGCCCTGCACATCAGCACGTGTCCACCATATTCAATAGGGCAATCGTTAGCGCAATGGTCGCAATCGCTGCAATCGCTGCATTAATCGCAACCGTCGGCACCGTCGCCAGCGAAATCACCAGCCCCATTTATCCCCCTCCATCACCAACAGCCAATACATTTCTCCCTGACCAAACTCCACCACACCACCGCATCCCGCGTCACTATTCATTCACACATTCCAGACCTGCGTTTTGACAGATCTCATTCCACAACATTGCACGGCTCCCTACACAAAGGAAAACGTCATTGTTCGATTTGGGCGCGCGGCTGGCGGCGGGTCTGACGGCTGGTCTCCATCTCCGCTTCGTCCATTGATACTGCACAGTAAGCGGAATCGACCTGCCACGGAGATTCGTTGGGATTTTTTGCGCTTGGTTAGCTTCGGTCCCAGTAGACTTTATTATCTTGCCTTTGTTTGTGTGCTTCCTGCAAAGACCTCTTGTTTAGGTGCATTCCTGGTGCCGTCCCCTACCGCCTTAAATACACACACACACGCTCACACGCACACAATCTACTAATAAAAAGTGCAAGAGAGCCTGTGCGGATTGGATATAACCTGGCTTGTTTTGGGTTAGACTTGTATCGAAGTTGGTTTGGAGAGCGGACTCGAGTTTGTTAATTTTTATTTTTTGGCTGTTTTGTTAGCAAGGGTGATACATGAACCAGACGTTCGTTGCCTGACTATCATTTATATCATCACTGCTCATTATTGTTCATCAGCGGTGTTGTGTGCACTGTGTGATTTAGACGTTTCATTAGACTTGCTACCATGTCTGGGCTACCGCAGCCCATGAGCCATCTGTCGATTGTTGACCAATCTGACTCTCATTCCTATGGCCATAGGACCCTAGATCCCCGGGCGCCCTCCCGCAGTGCTGAAGGGTCTGCCGGATCACAGCCGGAACATGCAAACTATTTTCTCAACGGGGTTCCTACCCGGTTCAACCAGGGCTATTCTCAGGTCCTTGGTGGTCCTGTTTTTGACCCCTCCCGGTCTCCTCCTTCTCGTCGTCGTCCTGTTGCCCAGCAGCAGCAGCACCACCAACATCAACAAGAGTATCAACAAGAGTACCAACAGGACTATCGGCAGGAATACCGGCAGAATCAGCATCTACAACAGTATCCACAGCGCCAACAGCGAAAACTGTCGAATGATTCAGAGTCAATTCCTCCCGCTCCTCAGAATGCCCCTCCGCCTCCGCCAGAGACCAGGCAGTTGGGTGAAGCATTCTCTCCTCGTGGCCATAACCACAGCAGCAGGCCACTGAGTAGATACCAGGACCTACCTGATAGTCCTCAGAGCTCTCAGAGCCCGTATCAGAATCACCATCATCAACATCAACAGCAGCAGCAATATCAACAACAGTATCAACAGCAGCAATATCAGCAGCAGCAGCAACAACAACAACAGCAGCAGCAGCAACAGTATCAAAAGCACGAGCAACCCCAAGCTCAACCGGAATCATCACAATCGCCTCAGGAGCAACCCCTGGAACAGCCTCCCAGCGCCTCTGCAGTTCAAGATGAACAATCGTCTCCAGTGACCCCTTCTAGTCGTCAAAACGAGGACCTTCCTTCGGGGATTAGTACTCCTAACGCATTGGATTGGAAGGAACGGGGTGCTGCAACGCTGGTTAAAAACGAGACAGACGCCAATGGGGTCACCTCAAGAGTAGTAATCAAAAAAGGAGTCAAGGACTTTAACTTTGGTCGAACTCTGGGTGAAGGATCGTACTCCACGGTCGTCATGGCTTCGGACAGACAGACTCTGCGCGATTATGCAATCAAAGTACTGGACAAGCGTCACATTATCAAGGAAAAGAAGGTAAAGTATGTGCATATCGAGAAGAATACCCTCAATCGTCTCGGCGACCATCCAGGAATTATTCGTCTCTACTATACCTTCCAGGACGAACAATCATTATACTTTGTCCTCGACTTTGCTCCCAATGGAGAGTTGCTCAACCTCATCAAGCGCATGGGCTCGTTGGACGAAAACTGCACCCGATATTACGGAGCACAAATCTTAGACGCAGTAGAGTTTATGCATTCAAAAGGAGTGATCCATCGAGATCTCAAGCCAGAAAACATTCTGTTGGATGACAAGATGCGAATCCGCATTACCGATTTTGGAACTGCAAAGCTGCTGGCTCCAATTAACTCTGCTTCCGAGGACGACGAACCAGTATATCCCGAAGATGTGCGTGCAAACTCCTTTGTAGGTACCGCTGAGTATGTTTCTCCTGAACTGCTCCAGCAAAAATCAGTAGGCAGGCCCTGTGACGTTTGGGCGTTTGGTTGCATCATGTACCAGCTCATTGCTGGAAAGCCTCCTTTCAAGGGTTCCAACGAGTATCAGACGTTCCAAAAGATTGTAAAGCTCCAGTACGCCTATACGCCAGGGTTTTCGCAAATTGTGCGAGATATGCTTAAAAGAGTGCTGGTGGTCAATCCTGCTGATAGAGCCACTATCAGTGAAATCAAGAAGCATGATTTCTTTGAATCCATAGACTGGTCCGACCCCAATTCCATTTGGAAAAACGGTCCCCCAAGACTGCAACCGTTCAAGCCATCGTCTGCTCGATCTTCCTCAAACCGAGGAATCATTGGGGTGCCATTTGGTCGGCCTCAGCATTATAATCAAGTAAACCCTGCTGCTCAACAGGCCCAACAGCAACGGGCCAAAGCTGCCCTGGCGGCGTCTAATGCCGTCACTTCGGCCAGTGCTGCTGTTGCTGCGCTCAGAAAGCAGCAAGGAGGGTCCTATTCCTCCTCCTCACCATCAGGCACTGCTCCCTCGACCCAACCTCAAAAGCCCCCTTCTCAGCCCTCTCAGGCACCTAGACAACCGTCGGCACAGCCAATCAAGACTAACTTTTCGTCACCTTCTGGAAACGATGCGTCGCCTTCGTCTCCTCGAATGCCTCGATCTAAATCGTCGGATGTGCTTCGACGACCGTCGCAGGGCCCTCAGGCACCTGCGGAGCCTTCTCCATCGTCAAGGGCACCCGCAGAGTCGTCTCCACAGACGGAGGCAAGACCTAAACCTAGCAATAATAGCCCTCCGCCACCAAACATTCCTCCTCCGTCCCAGCTAGACGCTCAATGGGCGTCTGTATTCCAGACTCACGACGAGCGAATCCTCAAGATTGGTAATATCATGTTGCTGGTGACGTCGAATAATCCTAACGATGATGACGGATCCGACAAAGAACCTAGCAAGTTTTCTAAATTCTTCTCGGCTCCACGAAGGAGACGACGAACTTGTTTGGTAACCACTGCTGGCCGGCTCCTGCTGACGGGACCTGATGATAAAAAGGTCAAGGTAGATATTCCCATCACCGTTCCTCAAGTATCAGTGCGAGAGTACCCGTTCAACCGCAAGACCAACGTTGGAACTTTAGCCATTGAGACCCAGAGTCGTGTGTATACCCTAGAGGATTCGAATGGAACTGCCGACTGGGTGCGAGCCATTGAAAAGGCCAAAGAAATCCAGGCGTACTATGCTCAGCAGGCCAGTTCGAATACGTTTGCTACTGCCGCCCACGCAGCAGCACTGGCAGCAGGAGGGGCAACAGCGCCTTCGTCACATCGACCCGAGCTCACTCAACAAACATCATCCATGCTTCTTCGAAGCGACAAATGGCGTAACCGCAATTGAAATATTTAAGTAATTATAATGTATCCTATAGAAGAACAAGTGCCACTACTTGGTATTATCATTACGGTATTCATAACCTTACATTACATTATTCTTCATCCAGTTGGACATCAAAAAACGCTGCTGGCTCCAGGCCAGTTAGCCGAGCGCTGCGTGCCTTGCCTTCCAACACCAGCTCCGCCATGACTTTTCCGGTTCCAGGGGCATTGTTGATACCCCAGCACGAGTGGCCAGAGGCCAGGAAGAGACCGTTGACGTTGGTTTCTCCCATGAATGGCCCCGAGCACGACGGTACATCGACCACGGGGAGGTAGCAAGCCTGGCGACGCAAAAGTCGGCCGCCTTCTAACTCCGGAGAAACCTTGGCTGCGTATTTAAACAGGTCGTCGCACTTTTCTCGCACTACTTCGACATCGTCAGTAGACTCCGGTACGGGTACAGATGTGTCGCCCTCTCCGCAAACATAGACTTCGTCCTTACGAGGATAGACCTCAGGGGACACCAACTTGTGTCGGGACAGTCGCAGCTCAGTGAACAGGGCATGAGCGGACACCTGCCGAGTGGGTGCAATGGTAATGGAATGAGCCCGCAGGCCCGAAATGGGACATTCAGGGAGCAACTTAGAAGTCCAGGGACCAGCTGCCAACACTACTTTACTGGCGTTGATTCGAACTGCAGGCCGGTCGCCAGAAACATACTCTAGACCGCCTACAGAGTCGGGACCCTTTTCGGCACTACCAAAGATTCGTGTGACAGAGCCGATGATAAAATCAAGACCCTTCGACTCTTGGGCCTTTTTGAGTAAAAAGTTCGTAAACTTGTAGGGGTGGACTTGCGCGGTGGTGTCCGGGCCACCCAACGAGTTGCAGTCTGTCAGGAGCTCGGTACGAATCCAATCTAGAGATTCAGGAAGAGATGCAGTATCTAGGGACTTGCGAGGGCCCTGAGGAGTGAGATCCGCTTCTACGCTCATTGTGTTAACTCGGCGGTATCCCCATTCTTCCTCGCCATCGTACTTGTCTGCCAATTCTTTGTGGAGGTTAAACGACAGAGGCACAATTTGCTGTGGGAACGCCCACAATGCCAGTAAACCTCCAGCTTTTCCCGAAGCGCCACCGGCAGGACGTCGCGCCTCCAGAAGGGTGACATGATGTTTATTAGGGTCAAAGTTAGGATGCTGGGTGAGATAATATGCAGTACACACGCCAATGATTCCGGCCCCAATCACCACAATCTCCTCTTTGCCATTGGATTCGCTGGGTCCGGGCATTGTAAACGTATAGTCAGTTGGCGGTCGATTTGATATTCTTTGTTTTTCTTTGCGGGCTAAGGGCTCCGAAGGTGAGATTTGCCTTCGATTTTTTTCTTTTTTTCTTTAAATTTTTTTATCCAGTTTTAACTACCGGTTTTTTAGTAGTCCACGAAAATCAGCTAAGGCCTTGATCCAATGTACTGTCA
The DNA here is from genome assembly GCA_003705705.2 of Blastobotrys raffinosifermentans. NCBI lineage: Eukaryota > Fungi > Ascomycota > Dipodascomycetes > Dipodascales > Trichomonascaceae > Blastobotrys > Blastobotrys raffinosifermentans. The sequence goes on from PPJH02000021.1 coordinate 107,172, forward strand.
ACAAGCTTGCCAAGGAGCAAGGTCGATCTACGGGCTTGTTAAGAGCGGTCAAGTGGTGTGATTTCGGGTGTGGAGAGGCGTTTGCGGACGGGATTTGCCAACGGCTTCATTGTTCGAGAGCGCGGCTGCGATCCAGGGGAAAGGTGAAGGCAGCAAACAGGCGAAGAAAGGCGAAGGGATGAAGGCAAATACGCGAAGGACGTTGAGGTAAGGCAGTGACTGGCTACAAGTTGATTGTTGGATGGACTTGTATTGATTGGTCTTGTTTTCTGTTCGTTTGATGCACGAAGGATAAGCTTTGATTGAATTGACTGTTGCCTAAATTGGTAGGTCTGGCAGAATCTGGCACAAGCGCGATAAAGTTCACCTCCGTCTAATTAATGTAAATATTGCAATATGTAGTGTATCATTGATCGTAGGTAATAAGACCCGGTAGGTAATAAGGATTGATCAATGGATTATCCAGACTGTTGTCCAGACTGTCCATGGATAGTTCATAGATAGTCCATAGGTGTCTGCAGTTGTCCGGGATTTCCATAGATCGCCTTAGGTTTCCATAAATATCCGTATGGCCTGTGTAACGTATCAGTAGATCGGTATAGGCCGCTGCCTGAATGATGAAATCAGTGTGGCCATGAGAGGTTAGACAATGAGCAGCATAACTAATAGAATTACAAGCACCAGAATCAGCAAGGAGATGCAGCAACTGGAAAGCGTTTCCTCATTGTTCTTGACCACCCAATTGATCTTTTTGATGCCTCGCCTGAGCCGGTCTCCGGCGGTGTCAACCTGACGGTCAAAGTCTTCAATCAAGTAAGACTGGTCTTCCAGTTCTCGCGACATGACATTGGCCTGTTCCCGCAGCGAGTTGACGGTTGTATACACCGAATCCAGGACCTGATCCTGGTCTTCAATCATCTGCTGCTGAAGGAACGAATCCTGGCCAGATGCTCCCTGTTCGCCCTCGTCTCCGTCTGCTCCCATCTGCCCTGACCCAGCCATGGGCTTTTGGTGGTGCGACCGCTTGACCTCCGTGATGGTCTCTTGGATGTTAGCTAACCGCTGGTTCAAGTGGCCTACCTGCGAAACTCTATGGTTAATCTCATACTCTGTCAAGCCAAACTGCGTGGGCCGAGACTGCATGGCCCCGATAGACTGTGACAAGTCGTGGATAGTCTCCGCCAGCTCTTGAGCAGCATTATTCACGTCTGCCAGTGCATCGGTGGACCCTGACCGCTTGTACGAGTCCAGCAGGTCCAGCGTGCGAGTGAGCTGGCTCTCCGCATCCGCGTATACCTGAGCAAACGGGTCTGCCATGATGAGTGAGGCTGCCACGAAGCACCAACTGGTTAAATGGACGAGTGCTGGGCGGATCAACACGAGCTATATAACGGATAATAGAGCCATAGAAATAAATTGGACCAATTGGCGGTACTACCCATTCACTGTGTTCATTGGTGCTGTCCCGTTGGTCATAGCTTGTTTATAGCGTTCCTCAAGCACGTCCCAGCCACTACTGTGAAGTGCTCATCGGACCCCATAAACGTTTTGTCAAGCCTCACAAAACTTCAAACCATGACTGACGCTGAAAAAGGAGTCCAGGATCTGAAGATTTCAGAAAATAACCAAAATGCCGACCAGAAAATCACCCCCTGGGAAGTAGAGGGTGCGGTGGTTGATGGTCAGGCTCAGGGAATCGACTATGACAAGCTCATCACTGCTTTTGGAACCAGAAAGGTCACCCCAGAGCTGCTGGAGCGGTTCGAAAGAGTCACGGGCCACAAACCCCATCGGTTCATGCGACGAGGAATGTTCTTCTCGGTCAGAGACTTTGAGGCCATTCTGGACCGATACGAGCAGGGCAAGCCCTTCTTTTTGTATACTGGTCGAGGCCCTTCTTCCGACTCAATGCACTTGGGTCACACCATTCCTTTCCTGTTCACAAAGTGGCTCCAGGAGGTGTTTGATGTGCCCTTGGTAATTGAGCTCACTGATGACGAAAAGTTCTTGTTCAAGCAGGCTCTGTCCATTGACGATGTCAAGAGATTTGCTACCGAGAACGCAAAGGATATCATTGCCGTGGGCTTTGATCCTAAAAAGACGTTCATGTTCTCGGACCTCCAGTACATGTCGGGCCCATTCTACGAGAACGTGGTTCGAACTTCCCGCCAGATCACCACCTCCACTGCTCGAGCGGTGTTTGGGTTCCAGGATTCTGACAACATTGGCCGAGTGCACTTTTGCTCCATCCAGATTGCAACTGCCTTCTCCACCTCGTTCCCTCACTTGTTTGGAACTAACAAGGATGTGCCTGCGCTGATTCCTTGTGCAATTGACCAGGACCCTTACTTCCGCGTATGCAGAGATGTGGCGTCCAAGCTCAAATTCAAGAAGCCTGCTCTCATCCACTCAAAGTTCTTCCCTGCTCTGCAGGGCCCATCCTCCAAGATGTCGGCGTCTTCAAAAACCTCTGCCATCTTCATGACCGACACCGCAAAGGAGATTAAGAACAAGATTAACAAGTATGCCTTTTCCGGTGGCCAGACCACCGTGGAGGAGCAGCGCCGATTGGGTGGTAACCCTGATGTCGATGTGTCGTTCCAGTACCTGTCCTTCTTTATTGAGGATGACGATGAGCTGGACAAGATTTACAATGACTACAAGAGTGGTAACCTTTTGACCGGAGAGCTCAAGGCTCTGGCCATTAAGCATCTTCAGGAATTCTGTGCTGACTTCCAGGCCAGTCGAGCCAAGGTCACTGACGACGACGTCAAGCACTTTGCTGATACTAACAGGACTTTTGAATGGGGAACCACTCCTCGTCGGGTGCCTATCAAGCCCAAGGAGCCCAAGGAGGCTAAATCTAAGGACGCAAAATAGATATAGAACAAATCATTTCAAGTTTTTTACGTTTGTCACAAATGGATATAGAATGTCATTTAGATTTTTTACTTTCGTCGCAATAGAACAAACGTCAATTTTTTTACTTTTGTGTCACTAACCTGTCCACGTATACGTATTTACATTGCAAAATGAGATTAGTTTTTTAATGTCCGTTAGCGGCAGAACCAGATGAAATGTGAGTCACCAGGTCGTCAATGGTGATGGCCTTGAGTCCGTGGGCTCGAGCAAACTTGAGGCAGTCATCTCGTCGAGCCATCAACCCGTCTTCTTCTCGCACAATTTCACAAATCACTCCTACTGGAGGCTTACCGGCAAGCTTGCACAGATCAACTGCGGCCTCAGTGTGTCCTCGACGCTTGAGAACTCCACCATCCACAGCCCGCAGGGGTAGCAGGTGCCCCGGACGGATAAAGTCATCGGGCTTTGTCTGTGCGTCAGCCAGCTTGCGGCATGTAAGCGCCCGATCGTGAGCGCTAATGCCAGTAGTGGTTCCGTCTCGGTAGTCTACAGACACAGTGTAGGCGGTTCCGTGGCGGTCAGTGCGATTAGGGCACATGAGAGGCAGCTCGAGGCGGTCAGCAATCTCGGTTGTCACTGGCGCACATACGTAACCACTGGAATGACGAACCAAGAAAGCCATCTTCTCGGTAGTCACAGCGTCTCCAGCGATGATAAGATCACCCTCATTCTCTCGGCTTTCATCATCGAGCACCACCAAGAACTCTCCGTTGCGGAACGCTTCCACTGCCGTGGAGACCGGATCAAACAGCGATGACATGATATGTTAGTGGAGGGACGGCAAGCAGGGCAAGCAGGGAATATATAGCACAAAACCAAGGCACCACAATAAAGTCGGCACTAGTAGCGTTCAAGTCCGGAAATGGAGGAGGTTTTTAAGTTGGAAACAACGAGAATGATTGGAGGCTGATAATCTCTGATTATCAATCGGGATCAGTGGCCGAGGTAGGCAGTGATGAAAAGGATCATCTCCACGCCGTTCTGACCCGAACGCAAGGGGGATCATGGTGATCATTGCAATTGCATATTACGACGGTTACGCCTTGATAATCTAGTGATGAGCAGTGCTGTGACCTTAGTTAGTATCGAGCAATTTTATCAGATGCAGAAGATTTGCGTTGCTGCCCCCTAATTTTCATTTGTCGAAGAACTACAGTGAACAGATAGAATAAGATAGAAAGAGTATCAAAAGATGAATTAGCTAACTCTAGGATCTAAAGGGTCTTCGACGATGCTATCCCCAATGGCCTCGGGGACTAATAAACTATACAGATCTGTTGGGCCGTTGTCATTGGAGTCACCCTTGGGTCCCTTTGGTCCTTTGGATCCCCACTTGCGTCGCTCCTCCTGGGACTCTGGCGCAGTGAGTTGCACAGTGCCATCAGGGAATACGTAACCACCTAGCTCCTTGAGTTCCTTGATCCGAAACCGGGTCATGCGGTTGATCTCTGCTCGACTTTTGCCTGTAATGTCCGAGCAAGGCTCCTTGAGCTGTTCCGTCAACAGGACTGATCGCAAACTCACAGACTCGGGAACGTTGTCTATTACTGGACTGGTGCCTATAAACAGGGCCCGCTCAGGATGCTTGGTCAATCCCAATGCTCGGTTGAAGATACGTGCCTGGGGTCGGTGGTACCCATCCTTGCTGGCGTTGATGATCTTTGGTCCAGACTCGGACGCGTACAACTGTCGGGGCAACTTTCGGTTGAGCTCGCTCAAGGTGGTCTCAAAATGCGGTCCATCATTACTGATAATGGCCCACTTGATGCCGAATCGATTGAGCGACAGGATAAACTCCTGCACAATCTCCGGAATGAAGTAACTGGACGGCGCCATTAGCCGGGACGATGTTTGGAAGCACAGTCTGGCAAAATTGGCCGAGTTCAAGTCCCCTTTAGCCAGGTGTCGGTATTTGTTAAATGTGTTTGCAATTGTCTCGTCGACATGTTTCTGGTACTTTTTACCAAAGTCAAAATTGGGGTCGTTAAATTGCGTTCGGTCGTACAGCCCTAGTTCTCGTCGGCTCTTGTTAAACTGTTCATAATAAGAGGGGGCCAGTTTATACCAAGGTACGTTTAGGCCATGCTTAGATGCTTCTTGGGCCAGTATAACGCCCTCAAGCTGCTTTCGCTGTACCACCAGCGTATCACTCAATAGCAAGATTGACGGGCGAATATATCTGTCGTGGTCAGATTCAGACCGACTGGGCCTTTGATATGATGCTCCTGGACCCTTTGCAGGCATTGTTTGTGATGGACCTCGTTGATAAGACCTCGGACTTGATCTGTCCTTTGATCGTTCCGATATTTCGTAAGATCTGCCTCTTGGATTTGGGGCCCATCTGCTATGCTTATGAACTAATCTCGATCCGAAGTCAGACTTATGATCTACTCTAGGTCTAGTGTCGTTAGACCTCTCCTGGGACGGTGGTTGGCCTTCTGATTGAGCTCCTCTGCTATGCTTATGAAATGATCCAGGTTTAATGTCGTTATGCTTGGATCCGGGTCCGTTAGTATGCTTGCGCTGAATAGGTTGTGATTCTGGCTGGGATGCCCTCCCTGGCTTGGGGTTAGAAGCTGTACTTTCCCATCGTACAAATGCAAAAGTAGGCCCGCAGTTTCTAGCAAAACACCTGGTCGCTATTATACTGTCAAGGCCCGTCCTCATGCATCCCATGTTAGATCTAATCGCTGGTGAGGTCGATTCGCCGGTGAAATAAATTTATCAAATTTCAGCCTCGAGAGCACTTTGTAGATTCAAAACTTTTATCTCAGAATGAGAGATCCCCTGATTGGAATTGTAGGAAAGCCATCCAGTGGCAAGTCTACCACCCTTAATAGTCTTACCGATGCTGCTGCAAAAGTAGGCTCTTTCCCGTTTACCACAATCGACCCTAATAAGGCCACGGGGTACCTCCAGGTCGACTGTGCGTGCGCCCGGTTCGATAAACAGGAGCACTGCAAGCCAAACTACGGATGGTGCAAAGAAGGTAAACGATACATTCCTATCATGCTGTTAGACGTGGCAGGACTAGTGCCAGGTGCTCATGAGGGACGAGGATTAGGCAATAAGTTTTTGGATGACCTGCGTCATGCCGACGCTCTAATTCATGTAGTAGATGTGTCGGGAACTACTGACGCGGAGGGCAAGTCTACTCGAGGATACGATCCTGTGGCCGATGTGGACTGGCTTCAAGATGAAATCTTTTACTGGGTTTTGGGCAATCTCAAGGAGAAATGGGGCTCTATCAAGCGCAGGCATGTTGCTACAAAGTCCTCTACGGTCGATACCCTTCAGAATCAGTTTTCTGGTTACGGATCTACCAGTGACCTGGTGGCTCGATCATTAAAGGATATTCAGTCATCTCTGCCATCTCTGGACCAATGGACTGATGACCAACTGGAGATGGTTGTCCGAGCATTTACCAGAGAAAAGTTCCCTACTGTGCTTGCGCTCAACAAGATGGATCATCCTGACGCCGATAAAAATGTGTCCAAAATTCTGAAAAAGTATCCTTCCACAAAGGCCGTCTTGACGTCGGCCATCAGTGAAGTGTTTATTCGCAAGCTGGCCAAGCAGGGTTACGTACAATATGAAGAGGGCACTGAATTTTTAGATACAAAGGAAGACCTGCCAGATTCCGACCTCAAGGAGGTGGATGAAAAGCTGATGGAGCGCATTGAAAACGTTCGAGATTTAGTTTTGTACCGATTTGGCTCCACTGGAGTGGTCCAGGTCTTGCAGGCTGCTGCTGACCTGTTGCATTTGGTACCGGTATACCCAGTCAAGAACATTCACAACTTTGGAGGTACTTCAGTGTTCCGAGACTGCGTACTGCTCCGAAAGGGAACCACTGTAGGCCAAGCTGCCCGCAAGATTCTAAATGCCGAAGTATCAATCGCAGCAATCGAAGGAGTAGGGGGAGTCAAGGTAGCTGAGGACGATACCATTGACGTTGGCAAGAATGATATTCTCTGCTTCAGGGTTGGACCAAAGAATTAACATGTGGAGTAATGAATAACGATAGAGAGTGGGTTTGCTCAAGCATTAGACAGAGCAACAGCGATGGTACAAATTAACATGTAGACTGCAATGTATTGATATTTTACAATGGTTTGTATGGATATCTTTTCAATGGTTTGTATTGATATCTTTTCAATGGTTTGATATCTTTTCAATGGTTGTATTGATACAATGATACAATGTTTATTCCGTGATTCATAATACTTGTCATCTAAGGGTCATTTATTTGCTTTCAGAAGTAGAATTAGAGGTCATTAGTGGGGTAGGCTATTGTTCAGGGCGTTTGTTTAAGATATTCGGACAGAAAAGATTGTGCGTCATCCTGGGTGGACAAATCATGGCTGTAAGAAACGAGACGCTGGCCACTCTCTCCAGGTAAATACAGCTCCCCACGGTTGGACTGGTACAGAATCAGGACCACAAATTCCTTACCGTCCACTTCTACGCTGTAGTCTTTCCTTGCCCCTTTGTTTTCCACGTTCGTTAACAGGATTTTTCCATCCAAGTCGTGGTCAGCTCCAGTAATCTGAACAAGTGCCTGCTGATCCTCTCTGGGCCCATATCGGAGCGTCTTAATCTTAATGCCCTGTGATCCCTGCCAGACTTTTACTGACTCGGCCACCTCAGGTTTGGGTGCTGAAGGAGTAGTGGTTGAGGTGGTGGCCGGTGTCGCAGTACTGGTTATACTAGTTAGAGAGGGCAAGGAAGCACCTCTCTTTGATTTTGAGCGAGTATGAGATCGCGATCGCGATCGCCCAAGAGGGGCAGCATTGTTGTCCCGTCCTGCCCAATGCTTCCATCCCTCAAAGTCAATGAGGGCTTGCATACAACCCCATTCAATGGTCTTTTGTTCTAACCAAAGAAGGTTGACAGGCTTTGTTAAAAAGTCATTACATCCTGCTGCCAATGCTTCAGACTTGTCGGCGCTGGAGGAGGACGCAGTAAGGGCGACCACAATCACTGGCGATCGGAACAATCGAGTGTCGAGCTGGTCTTCAGGGGCAACATTCTGTTTGACGTCGGAACTTGAAAAGACGCCAATGCGGTTCATGTGCTCTAGTCGACGGATTTCCTTGGTGGCCTCAATTCCAGACATGACTGGGAGCTGGATATCCATCAGCACCAGATGAAATCCACCCTGGCGCCATTTGTCTACGGCCTCTTTTCCGTTCTTGGCCACGGAGCAGCGAATCTTCTTTCGTCGCATGAACGCTTCAAGAATCTTCTGGTTAATCAGGTTATCTTCAACAATGAGCACATTGACCTGAGGCACCACTCCCTCTAAAATGGGCATTTTGAGGTTCAGAGGCTTACTGAGAGCAACTGCAGCACTACTGTTAATTAGGGGCTTTGGACCCTTGGGCCGTGTATCCCGGTCGTTGGCTGGCTGTTTGGCGGTTGTGCCATTGGCTCCATTAGCCTCATTAGCCTCATTGGCCCCATTGACGTCGCCGGTGTCGTTTGCTCCGGCTGTACCGTTGGAGTCGCTAGGTCTACGACCAGTCTTGTCGCCTTCCCGAGACCGAGAGGTTTCGCGTGAAGACTCGCCATCATTGGCATTGATGGCTCCATCAGTAGACTGCTTGCGGCCGGTCTGATGAGAATCATGCTGGCTCTTTGGCATCTGGAACTGGCGGGGTAGCAGTAGAACTCCGTTATTAGGACTAGATTTGAACGAATTACCGCCGGTAGCAGACGGCGATGTGACTCTGGACCCCGGGTTGGAATTGATCATGGGAAGCCTTGAGGAGGACGAGGCGGCACTTACCGGGCTAGTTGCTGACGTGGGAGAAGGAGTGGACTCCTTGACAGTATTAATCTGGCGATTAGCAACCTGAGATCGCGGCACCGGCGAAGGATGGCCAGGAGAAGCAGACTGGGCCCGGCTATGAGCGTGCTGGGGTTCTGGTTCTGGTACCGCTGGCACAGCTGGACGACTTCCTTCGGTGCTGTGGTCTTCGGATCGCGATCGTTGTGAATGAAGGGGTGGTCTAGCGCTCGGTTGAGGCAGATGATGGTCCTGAGATTGGGAGCGAACGTGAGATTGTGCCTGGGGAGGAGAGTGCAATGATGGACCAGGACCAGCAGAACCAGCAGAACCAGCAGGAGGGGCATCTACATAGATTTTATCGCCTGAGGGCTCTCGCTGGTGCTGAACAAAATCAATAACCCATGCATCGGCCATGTTCATGCCATTTGGAAAGTACTGATCCAAGATCTTGAACACCGTCTGGTCTGGTTCTAATACTACAGACCCCAATGCCACTCGCTTGGGCGAGCTTGCAAGACTATGATACTTGTTGTTGTTGCTGTTGTTGTTGGTGGTGGTGGTATTGTTACTGCTGTGGTCGTTGGACGGGACATGTTTAATATTGATATCGGCCGGGTCACAGGTTCGACCCAGAGACGTGGGATACTTGCGAATAATATACGTCTTGAGGTCATCAACCAGGTCTTCGTCATGCACTATTATGGTCGTCGCGGTGCCACCAGGGCGCTTTACCCACACTCGACGCTCACGGGGGTGCTGTGAGGACGTATTTGTGTTTGAGGAGGGAACATGCAAAGCAGGCGACAGGTGCGACGACGCAGCCGACAGGGAGGAATGTCTATGATGATTATGAGAGAACGGCCTTGCCGCAGATGCTGGAGACGATGTCATCGTTGGCGACACCGGGAAGTTAAATGGCATGACTGCCACAAGGTGTCCACAATCAGTGAGAGCGCAGAGGGGTGATGAACCCGCGCCGCACTAGTCATTTGAGCTATACGGGAACTGGTGCTATACGGACATTGAACAACACTGGCAGCTGCTATACGAACATTGATAGTAGCCATTGAACAGTAGATTGGCGGCATATGGATGGCATTAGCAAAGGTGTTGTTGTTGGTTATTGTTTGTTAATTAATCTACCATCTATCCGTACGTTACATAAATATCATTAAAAAGGAGGAGGGACAAATCTAGTGAGAATAGTACCCTTCATCAAGGTTAAAGCCAGAATACTGGGCACTGAGCTTGAGGCATTGGCCGACCAGTTGTCGCTGACGAGACAAGCTGAGGCCTGCCAATTGGCCGCTGGCCTCTGTTCGTCCGATCCATAGTCGGGCTCTGTGGATTAGCGCTTCCAGGCTCTGGGTGGTGACAGCGTCAGCATGGTCGAGGCGGTCCTGAGCTTGAGTAGCAATCAGCCAGGCAGCCACAAAGCCTAGCAGACCCATGTCACTGTTGTAGTGCTGGGCATTGAGCTTGCGGCACATCTTGGATGCCATTTGGCGCTGACCGCGGGCCAAGTAGTGGAGAATGAACGAACAGTACATTGCCATTCGGCAGTCCAGAGCCACAGGAGTGACCTCGGCGTACTCACTAGACTGACCAAAGTCCTGCTGCAGCCTATCGGCAGCTCGCTTGATGTAGTTTGCATCTTGGGCTCCCTCTAGCATTGCTCGGACCACGGCCACTCTTCGGCCAACCACCGAGTGCAGCGACACCAGATCCTGGGCCAGATGCAGACGGTCATAGTCTACCTTATTCTGTTCCAAAACACCGATAAGAACCTGGTGAAGAAGCTTGCACGCGTACCAGGCACCTACGGCTTCGGCAGCAACGCGGATGTCTCCATCTCGAGGCACCGATTGCAGACCAACATCGTCTCCATAGGGAGTCAGCTCAGTAGCAGGACGACGGAGTCCGTAGGCCAGGCCCTCAACCCGGTCCATTGTGTCCTTATCGCAAAGCATTTCGCAGTGCTCAAAGGCGGTGCGCAGATGCTGGGGCACCTCGTCCGCGCCCTTGGCATTAGCAGCCTGTTTCCAGTATCGCATGGCCAGCTTGGTTCCCATCCTGTCTAGAATGGTAGAATGGGTGAGAACCTTGACATGGACAGCCCGGCGAGCCAAGTTGTTTGCGTTGCGAGGCAGCGAGTACGAAGAAAGGAGGGTCAACAAAAGCTTACTGCGGTTGATATTCTTGTCTCCTCCACACAGCTGCGAGTCAATTGCACGGGCCCACGACTCCTGAGTGGACTTTGATACAATAGACACTGTAAACACCTTGCTGCACACAAGGTACACCAGCACGGTGAGATAGGCACGGATCCAAGCAATCATTCCAGGATTGGAAGACTGCTCCTGAGGCAGAGCCATTGTCTTGGACATTACCTCCCATACCTGTGCACGGAGCTGAGAAGTCTGGCTAGTGCCAGATTTGGACTCCACTTGCTGCTGCTGCTGCTGCTGCTGTTGCTGCTGCTTTTTGTTCGTAGACTTTGATCCTAGCGAAGCAACCACTGGAACAATCACGTACATGGCCGCAGCGAGAACCAGAGATAGTCTGACCACGTTGGAAACCACTGCAGGATCTACGCCAGCCCGGTAGCATACGGTAGACAGTCCAGGAACTGCGGCCAGCCCTCGGTTGTTGTCGTCGCCAGTCATGACGCCAGCACCCATAAAGCCAGCCATTGCGCCCATGACCATCTTTTGGCCAAACCCATTGTTGTTGCCGTTGGCTGGTCTAGGAGCTCCGGCGTTACCATGGGCACCGGACATGTTAGTATTGGGGTACTGGACAGGAGCAGCCCCGGCGCCCACCGCACGTTTGAGTTCCTCTAGCTCCTTGGAGAGCTGCTCGTTTCGATTCTGAAGATGGAGAATGTACTCGGTGGCCTTTGTGAGAACAGTGGCCTTGTTGAGCTTGGAGGCCGGAGTCAATCCCTCGAGGTCGACCTCCTGCTGCTGAGAGCCAGACACCACGCATCGCAGCGAGGGCACGCAGTCTCGCAGGGCCAGAATCTTTTCGTTGATATTTGTACGGTACCGCTTCTCAATCATATTATGAGACGTCTTTTCCTTCTTTGGCTTGCAAATCTTGGACGCCGAAGCAGCGCTGAGGCTGGAAGAATTGCGATTGAGTCTTGGACGGCCGCCTGACGAAGCGGGTGCGTTCACCGCACCAGAACCAGAACCAGAACCAGAAGGAGGAGAAACAACCTCCTTTTTGACCGAGGTGACTACCGGCACCGCGTTGGCGGCAGCTTGTCCTGCACCGCCAGGCATGGCGGCCAGGTCAATTTGATTAGCATTTAGATAGGGGGGAGTTATGGGGAAGGTGGCATCCTCGTAGTTGTTTTGGTGGTTGTGGTGGTTGTTGTTGGACGAAGGCTGTCGCTCACGGTGGTGGACCATGTACTCAGGGTCAGAGTTGAAAGAAGAGTGAGTAGAACCGGGTGTAGACGACACTGGAGTAACATCCGAGTTTGATTGCGAGTTTTGCAAGGTCAAAAACAGGTCACTGGAGTTAGAATCAGTAACCTCCAAAGGCTCCATCTTGACCGGCAGCGAGTCCGGGCCTAGCGGAGACGCCTTTGGATCGTCGACCGGTTTGAACAGCGACCACTCTCCACCACCAGCATCGTACCCTTCCAAGTCCAGTTCGTGAGTCCTCCACGCGTTCTGAGAAGACCCGGCCGCGTCGAGGTCCTCTAAAAAGTCAAACGCCGACGACGGATCGTACGCAGACGACGGGCAGTAGAACGAGTCCATGATCGTCTGGGGACTCTATCAATGAAGATCTGGGGTGGAAAATTAGAGATCCAAAATGTCGATACAAAAAGTCGATACAAAACGTATACAAAATTCGATAAACCTAAGGGTCCCGGAATTGCATTCTACCAAGCAATATAAACCCTTTTGCTCTTATAAGTATTTCCTTTTTTGCCTACTCCGGTACCAAGCGCCCCCGTAGTTTCTGAGTGGTGTGATTTTTTTGATTTTTTTTTTTTTTTGCTTTTCGCATCGGCATTTCCATTCCCGGGAAGAGGGTTGATTGAGATTTTCAAAATAAACCTACTATTTGATGCAACTGGCAGTCAAAGTTGCGGGGGAAAAGGGTCCAAGTAATGGCCGGAGTGTTTGATTGTACTGGTCATTGATTGCCGGCCATCTAGGGTTTGTGGAGGACGGTACCTACGGTATCGATAGCGACAATGCAGTCGGGCTGAGGTCGGGGTGCATAGTGCCGCCAGGGCTGCGGCCGGCCCAGCAAAATGGCAAATCTTAGCCTCTAAGGGAACTCGTATTACCAGGTATACCAAGTATACCAACTACTACGCTAGGGACAATGTTTCGCGTGCTCCGCGATTACAACGCTGTCGGTGATACGTTGCCTAGTTGGGGGCTTTACATGGACTCTTTTGGCCCGAACCGTCTAAACTTCTCAGTTGACCACTGCAGCCAGCCGCAGCATATCCGCGATAGCCCGCGATAGCCCGCGACAACCCGAGCCAGGAGCCCCGACAGTACCCGGATACGACCAGGGGTGCGCCAGGTGAACCAGGTGAGCGAGGGTTTGCCGGCAGGGGAGCCCAAACGGTGAGCGCACATGCGCCGGGCGGGTCACAGCACAGCGGTGGAACAGGCGCCGTTACTCGGGGCAATGGGAACAGGAATTCGAACTGCAACAGGAAGGTTATGTCCAGGGGGCACGTGGTGTGGCACGTGAGAAACGGGTGACAGCCTGCCGATGAGGGCCTGGGGCATGCTACGGTCCATAGAGCATGCTGGTGGTCTATCCAAGGCGTTAACTAACGCACCAACTAAGCAATAACTAACGCTAACTAACGCTACTAGATACTGTCGCTACAATTGTTGTGGAACATGGTTTCAAAAGTTTCAAGCCGACCGGTGCCCGGACGACCCGATCCCGCTACAACTGCTCGACACGCTCGGGAACAGGCTACCAAGTCACGTAAATAGAATCTACTGATCGTTGGTTCTACAATATCTATCCACCACCTATACAACTCTGAACTGTATACTCTACAACTGTACTACCTTTAGACCCTAGACACCTTTGGGACCCTAGGCCCCGGGCACGTATTTGTGCCGATCTCAATGAGTGGCCCAATCACTGTGCAAGGCCGATCTGAATAGGTTCTTTTATTCCCTCTTTTTCAGCTACAAGATCATCATCACTTCACAATGGCCCTCAAACGCATTAACAAGGAGCTGGTCGATTTGGGTAACGAACCCTCTGAGTCATACTCGGCTGGTCCTACGGGGGACAACATGTTCCAGTGGCAGGCTACCATCAGGGGCCCATCTGATTCTCCATATGCTGACGGAGTGTTCTTTCTGTCTATTCAGTTCCCCACAGACTACCCAATGAAGCCTCCTAAGGTCAGCTTTACCACCAAAATCTACCACCCTAATATCAATTATAATGGATCCATCTGTCTGGATATTCTGAGGGATGAGTGGACCCCATCCCTGTCCGTTTCAAAGGTGCTGCTGTCCATCTATTCCCTCATGGCCAGTCCCAACCCAGAAGACGCACTGGTGCCGGATGTCGCCCATCTTTACAAGACTGACCGTTCTCGCTACGAGGCCACTGCTAAGGAATGGGTCCGCAAGTATGCTATGTAAATTCTACTCTAACATTTGAATCATGTTTGAATCATCCAAGCTCTAACATTTGACATTTGAATCATGTCATGGATTCACGTGCCTCGCACGTGATTTGTAATGATTACAAAAATGGGTGACCGAATCAGTCACGGCAAGCCCCCGGTAAGGCTGACTAAATAGTGCCCGTGAACCTTCTTTTGCCTTCTTTTTTTCCCTCTTAAAAAGCCCTTGGTGGTCCTCCCTCATCCTAGAAGACAACCACTTTTTACGCTCATAATCTTCATCACTTTATAATGGCCCTCAAACGCATTAACAAGGAGCTGATCGATCTGGGTAACGACCCCCCTTCGTCGTGCTCGGCTGGCCCTATCGGGGACGACCTGTTCCACTGGCAGGCAACCATCATGGGTCCTTCCGATTCGCCATACGCTAACGGAGTGTTCTTCCTGTCCATCCAGTTCCCCACAGACTACCCGTTCAAGCCTCCAAAGGTCAACTTTACCACCCGAATCTACCACCCTAACATCAACTCTAACGGATCCATCTGTCTGGATATTCTAAAGGATCAGTGGTCCCCGGCCCTGACCATCTCAAAGGTGCTGCTGTCCATCTGCTCCATGCTGACCGATCCCAACCCAGACGACCCTCTGGTGCCGGAGATTGCTCACATTTACAAGACTGATCGATCCCGCTACGAGTCTACTGCTCGGGAGTGGACCCGCAAATATGCTGTTTAAATAGAATCATCTATTGCTCATTTCTGCATATAATAAACCTTTTCCAACACATCTATCTTCCTTATACATTGTTGTATCTCTTCCTATCTTCGTTATATTGTTGTATCTCTGTCTATTTTTGTTGTATCGTTGTATCTCTATCTTCGTTGTACTGCCTCTACTCCCTTGGCTGTTTGCCAGTTGTCGTTATCACTTTGTCGCGGCTGTGCCCCTTAACTTGTCAAGTTGCGACTCTCCACTCGTACAAGGAGAGTAGCGGTGTATAGACCGGTGTGGATAGTACATCAGACCGCGCAAAAGCTCTTGTTTTGACAAAATGTATCCCTATCAGCAGGGTTACCCAGCCCAGGGCTTTCAGCAGCCCATGGCTACGGGGTATTCCCAGCCTCTACAGGGCCAACCCACGGGGTATCCCCAAGGTCCCCAAGGGTATCCCCAAGTCCAGCAGCAGCCCACTGGCTGGTACAACCAAATGAACCAAATGGGCCAAATGGGCCAGAACCAAATGAACCAGAACCAGATGATGCCTCAGCAGACCGGTGCGTATAACAACCTGGGTGTTCTTTCGCAGGCCGGCACCGGGTCCAGTATGGGCGCTGGTGCCAGCGCTGCTAGTGCTGGTGCTAGCTCGGGGCCTAGTGACGTGAAAATTCCAAACGTTCGTCTGTCCTTCATCACTGCTGATGACCAGAAAAAGTTTGAGCAGCTGTTTCGCTCCGCGCTTCCTCCAAAGGAACAGGCGCTGTCCGGCGACAAGGCCAGAGACATCTTGATGCGATCGGGACTCAATGCAAATGTTCTGGCTGACATTTGGCAGTTGGCTGATACTAACCGTTCGGGTTCCTTGTTGTTCCCGGAGTTTGCTCTTGCAATGTTCTTGTGCTCTACGGTACTAAAGGGCAAACCTCTCCCTGCATCCTTGCCAGAAAAGGTCAAGAACGAGGTGAATTCTTTAGTAGATATCATTTCCTTCAGCGTCCCAGACGGCGACTCTAGTGCTACCGCTCGTCCTCCAAACGTCCCCGATTTCACTGGCCAGCGTACTGGCGGCTCTCCCATGCCCCAGACTCAGCAGCAGCAGCAGTTGCCCCAGTCTACCGGCTTCCAGTCAACCGGTCTTCAATCTCAGCCCACTGGAGGTTTCCAGCAGCAGTTGCAATCACAGCCTACTGGAGGTTTCCAGTCTCAACCAACCGGTGGCCTTCAATCACAGCCTACTGGAGGTTTCCAACAACCGCAGCCAACCGGTGGCTTCCAACAACCTCAGCCTACCGGGTTCCAGCAACCATTGCAGGCCCAGCGAACAGGTCCTCAGGCAACTGGTCTGCAGTCTCAGCCAACTGGCTACCAGCCACAGCAGCCATTGTCATCTCAACCTACCGGCTTCCAGCCACAAATGACTGGCCTGCAGTCGCAGCCTACAGGCTCTTTCCAACCTCAACAGACCGGTATGCAGACCGGCATGAATGGCTACCCTCAGCCATTGCAGGCTCAACCGACCGGAAAGCCCGGCCAATGGGGGTTCATTAACACCCCAGGAACTGGTCTTCCTGGAATTGAGGCTCTCCGAGAACGGTTCATGCCCCAGGCTGGCGGCGCACAGTCGTACTCATCGTCGGAGCTGCAAGGAAACGCCCAGATTGAGTGGGCAATCACCAAGGATGAAAAGAACATTTACGACTCCATCTTCTCTGCTTGGGACAAGACCCGGTCGGGCTCCATTGATGGTGACATGGCCATTCAGATTTTTGGCCAGTCTGGTCTCAATAGAGGCGACCTGGAGACTATCTGGACCCTGGCCGACCCAGGAAATAAGGGCAAGCTGGACCGCGACGAGTTTGCTGTTGCAATGCATCTTATTTATCGTCGTCTCAACGGGTACCCCATTCCTACTAGGCTGCCCCCTGAGCTCATTCCCCCATCCTCTCGCAACTTTTCCGACTCGCTGTCCCAGATCAAGTCCTATCTCAAATCTACTCCTACCGGGTCTCCCTCCGCTACTGGTGGAACTAGCTATCTCAAGGCCCGTTCGTTCAAGGATTCCGGTTCCGCCCAGCCGCTAAAGAAGGACGCTACTGTGTTCAAGAACAATGATGATGATTTTGGCTATGTTTCCAGTGCCCGCCATCGCTCCCGAAGCAAGTCATCGGCTAACGAGAATGGCTCTGCATCTCCCTCCTACAACAACGACATGTCCATCGCTGACCTCCGAAAAGCCATCAAAGAGAAGAAGATTCTGCTGGACGCTATAGATGCAAAGGACGAAGAAGATTACGGCGAGGTTCAAGAGCTGGAGAGAAGAGACAGGCAGGCAATTGAGGATCTCAAGCGCAGAATCTCAAAGGTTCAGCACGAAATTTCCTCACATCCCCAGGCCCCTCTGCTGCTTGGATCGTCCGGGTCCCAAGAAGAGCGACGCCAGCTCCTGCGTAACCTCAATCGCCAGACTGACCTGTTGCCTCAGCTCACCGCAAATGTCAAAAAGATTGAGGACCAGATCATCGCCGCAAAGCTGGAGATTTTCCGCCTGTCCTGGGAAAAGAACCATCCTGGATCTACCATTTCTGGAACTGGCGAAAACGGTACCATTACTGACGCTGACATTAGACGAGCAAAGAGTCGTGCTGCTATGAAGGCTCGCATGGCTGCTCTCACCGGCAAGCCTGTCGAAAGCGAAGGAAGCGGTTTTGAAGCATTTGAGGCCGCTCTGGTTCAAGAGCGGGAGACTGCTAATGCCGGCCGAGTTCGAAATGACCAAATCTTCAAGGAGATTGAGGAGTCGGTTAACCAGCTTAAGGATGGTTTGGAGAGGTCTCTTCGAGAGAGTCCTCAGGAGGCTAACCAGGACCGCGACCGAAGCAGATGGGAGGAGGCAATCGGTGTAGAGGACGAGGTGAAGGACTTTATCTTCGAGCTGCGACGAAGCATCCCCTCCTCTGCTTCTTCTTCTGCACCCCGTACTGAAAGCCATGATAGATCTGATAGATCTGCTGTGTCTTCTTCGCCTGCTCCCCAGTCTCGATCGGCTCCAGGATCGGGTAACCAGTCGCCTGCTCCAGCTGCTCAACCCAAGGCCGATCGCTCAGCATACATCAAGGCAGAGGCTGAGCGTCGAATGAACGAGCGACTGGCAAAGTTGGGTATTTCTCGCCAGAACAAGTCTTCGTCGGCGTTTAATCCTCCTACTGATGGACTAAACGAGCAGAAATCTGAGCCAAAGACAGAACAACAGCCACCAAAACCCCAGTCTCCAGCGTCCAAACCTCCTCCTCCACCTCCTCCTCCAAAGCGCCAGCCAGCATCTCCGGCATCCCAGAAGCCTGAGTCTCCAGCTCCTGCTCCTGCTGCTGCTCAGCAGGCACCCGCTCAACAACCTCAGCAAGCTCAAGCCTCTCGGGAAGTTGACGAGTCGTCTGACAGTGAGGATGATGAAGAGTACCAGCAGCTGTTGAAGCAGAAGCAGGAACGCGAAGAGAGAATGAAGCGTCTTCAGGCGGAAGCTGAAGAAAAGAAGAAGCTCAAGGCTCAGCAGGACGAGGAGAGAAAGAAGCAGTTGGAAGAGGAACAGCGTGCTCGTCAAGCCCAGGCTGAAGCTGCTGAGAAGAAGGCTCGCAAGGAGAAGCAGAAGGCAGAGCGTTTGGCTGCCCTGCGACGCGAAGCTGCCGAGGCAGAAGAGCGTGAAAAGGAGTTTTTGCGTCAGCAAGAAGAGGAAGCTAGACAGGAACAGCACCGGTTGGAACAGAAGGCAGAGGATATCAAGGCTTCAGAGGACCAACCAGAGCAACCACAGCAACCTGAGCAGACCACAAGGGATGCTCCCACTACTGCTCCCACTACTGAAGCTCCAGTAAAGCAGAACAACCCCTTCTTCCAGAACGCCCCTGCAAACAATGCCGATTCTGCTCCTGCTGCTCCTGCTCCTGCTGCTCCTCCCGCCGCTGCTGAAGCTGCTCCCGCTCATAGAGATCACAACCCCTTCTTGCGAAAGACCGACCAGAAGCCTGATTCCAGATCAGAGACTCCTGAAGTTGATCCTCAGCAGGCTGCTGCTCAGAGAGCTCGACAGCGAGGTCAGGTCAAGGAGGACGATGGTTGGGGAATCAGTGATGATGATTCAACTGATGACGAGGGCGGAAGCCTTCGAGGAGGTGCTAACCCTGCTCGTCTGGCATCTATTTTGTTCGGTTCTATGGCTCCTACTCCAGAGCCTTCAAAGCCCCAGTCTCCTGCTCCTCAGAGCCAATCTCAACCCGAACCTGCTAGAGCTCCTGAGCCAGAACCTGTTAGTGCTCCTCCTGAGCCAGAATCCGCTCAATCTGCTCCACAAGCTCCTCCACCACCTCCTCCAGTTCCTCAAGCTCCTGTCTCTCAGCCTGAAGAGCAGCTGTCGGAGGGTGACAGTAGCGGTAGTGCATACGCGACTCCTTCTCCCGAGGAGTCTCAAGACCCGGTGAGCGCTGAGAACGGATTTTCTGAACCTCCCGCTGCTCCTGCTGCTCCACCACCTCCCCCTCCCCCTCCCCCTCCTCCATCAGACATTCCTCCTCCACCACCTTTACCTGCTGGAGACGCTCCTCCAGCGCCGCCACCACCTCCTCCTCCAGCTGCTCCTGCTGGCGCTCCTCCGCCTCCACCAGCGGCAGCACCACCACCTCCCCCTCCTCCGCCTTCATCCGCTGCCCCGTCTGGAGGATTTGACATTAACAATCTGCTGGGCGAGATTCAGGCTGGCAGGTCTCTCAAGAAGGTTGATCCCAACGCGCAGCGCATTTCTCAAAAGGAGCTGGGACGAGTCCTGTAACTGCTGTAGATTATTAGAATGATTGACAATTGAACCATTACTGCGGTGTATTCGACATGAATTGATTAAAATACATAGATCGCATATAGATTGCTATGCGGGATTGTACCTGAACTTGTCCCACGAAAGAGAGAGTGAAGTGGTGGCTCTGATAGGCGTTCGCTCAGGAACCAGCAACGGACGACTGTTGGCCCAATTGCCTCTAGGGGGACTGGAATCCGAATCTGACGATATTAACACAACCTCGTTCTCCGGTCCTGGAGCAATGTTCTCCTTTCCCAGAGTATTGCTCTGTTTGCTGACTGTATTGAGTGCCGTTTTCTCCGAAAGGTTGATTGACTTGGTCACTGGCTTTGGTTTGTTGTTGAAAAACTTCTTCACAGACGGTGTAGCTGTTTCGTCTGAGTCTGAGTCTGAGTCAAAAAAGCTCTGGAACCGCTTTTGAGCAGTGCTAGTCGGTACAGAATTGGTTGATCTAGACTGCAATGGCTGTCTTTGGGACCGTTGGACTGGAGTAACTTGGACAGTTGCCGTTGGCGTAGGAGGGGCCCGACAAGACGCAAACGGACGAGCAACCGTCGGTTTGGTAGGAGTTAAGAAAGACTGTGCTGGAGCTTTGACAGTTGGGGGACGCACCAGGTTAATGCATTTGTTGATCAGGGTAGGGTCGAGCGTGAATTCTAGTTTGGATCGAGGATCTACTTTACCATCGCAGATTCGCCGGCATACTAAGTGTTCGACGTCTTCCCCTATGAACCATTCAAAATTGGGCTCTGTAATGGGCTCGCTTGGCTCATTGAGCATGATTAGCTTGCGTTCCTTGACACAGTACACGCGCTGGTGCTGAAAAGTGAGGTCTGCTCTTCTCAGTACTGCATCAAAACCCTCTGGCACCGCGTACTTTACCCCAATGGCAGCCATTACAGCTTGCGTGGTCTTGTACTGTTGAATAAGTTTGTTGGCCGTCTTGAGACCTACTTTGGGCACTCCGTCCGAGTAATCACAGCCAGACAAAATCGCCATCAGACGGAACTGGCTATCGGAAAAGTTGCGCAAATTGAGCTCGGTACACTGGGGCAGCTTTTCGCGGCGAATCTCAATTAAATCCCCAGTTTCGGCCATTTTAGTCAACAGCCTCTGGGCTCCAAAAACCAACAAATCAGAGTCTTCAGACACAATTGCCTGCACGTAACCATGCTTCTCTAAATATACCATCTGGGCGTCCGCTTCGTAAGGAGCCACTACGCACGGAACACCAAGCGCCCGAACCTTATGAATGACCAATGCCGCCATTTCTGGTGTGATATCTACGCACTTTTGGAATTGTTGGTACGCATCGCGTTTGTTACCGCTGCGAAGCATCTTGAGGGCCTTTTCCCGCGCTTCCTGCCGGCTCTGCTTTCGACGGCGATTAGTCTCCGCCTTCGACGGCAGGTCGTCACCATCAAACACCAAATACGGAGTCACCCCATAGTTTAATAACATCTGCACTCTTCGAATCACATAGTCAATGTGTTTTGTGCTTGCAATTCCTTGTCCCAGCTCCCACGCGCACGCTACCGCTCCACGGTGCAACCACGCATACCCATCTACGGCCACCGTCATTCCATGGTACTGGGCAATGTTCCTAGGCTCCTCAATGCTCTTGAGGTGCCTTAATAGACCCGTCACACCCATTGTCCACTGTCTTTTGCCGGTGTCCTATGGGTTATCAGGGTTTGTCGATAAACACGCGCGCCGATAATGATTATTATATGATGTTGACGCGAGGTAATAAATAAATTACGTAAGCGGAACCGCAACTGCTGTGTCAGCATCACGTTGACACGTTAAGAATTGTAGACTTGTCTGTTCAAGACTGATTTGCTGGGTCATATTAAATGGAGGGCGTCACGCAAGGGGTTCAAGGACTGAGTGTCGACGAACCTCGTCGTCAGAGAAAGCGTAACGCTCATGCCTACCACAGTTTCGGCAATGGAGCAGCACCGGAAGCTGGATCTGGTATAGAAGCTGCCAACCGAGGACCACCGCCGTTATCGGGTCCAGGTCAGGGTGCAAGCTTTGTTCCTGGTACTGCTCATGGTGCCGCTCATGGGGCAGCCCATGGGGCAGCTGGGCAGCATGCGCCGGTTCACCAGATGTCGTCAATGCAGAATATTCGTCCCGAACCAACCCAGTTCCAAGCTGGAGGAGGTGGTGGTGCTCAAGAGTCTCCAAACACTGGATTCCCTTCATTGGCAATTCCATCGCTTCCTCAGGATAGAATGGTGGCTCAGCACTCTTTGGGCCACGATCCATTGTTCAAGACGTTTGAGAATGCGTGCCCTCCTCCGGCCACCACAAAGTACGAAGTTCTTGACCAGGGCATTTCGGGACCGCAATTTACTAGACTAACAATGTACAATGTTCCGGCCACGGAGCAGCTTCGCGCGAGTACTCAATTGCCACTGGCACTGGTAGTGAAGCCATTTTCCAACTCCACAGAAGTCCCCGTAGTGGACTTTTCGGATCTAGAAGAACCTCCGCGATGCCGACGATGTCGAGCGTACATGAACCCGTCAATGCTGTTTGTCCAGGGAGGAACTAAGTTCGTTTGTAACATGTGCCAGTTTACAAACTCGGTGGACGCCGACTATTTCCAACCCATTGATGCGTCTAATCGGCGAATTGACTGGCAGGACCGGCCAGAGCTGTTGTTTGGTTCGTACGATCTCATTGTTCCAAAGCAGTACTGGAAGGATGACATAGAACCATCGCCTCTTCATCATTTATTCTTGATCGATGTCACGTCAGAGTCGGTCAAAAAGGGTCTGCCAAAGCTTGCCGTAGAGGCCATCCGAAGTCTGCTGTACTCAGATGAGTACTCTTTCCCAGTTGGAGGCAAGATTGCAATTGCTACCTTCGACCGCACTGTACACTTTTATAATCTCAACCCGTCGCTGACCCAGGCGCAGATGATGGTCATGCCCGACGTGCACTCGCCATTCTTGCCCTTAGAAAATGGTCTGTTTGTGGATCCAGAAGAATCCCGCGCAGTCATTGAGAGCCTACTAGATTCTTTAGATGTCATGTTCCAGGATACTCCATTTGCTGAGCCGGCATTTGGAGCAGCTCTTGACGTTGCTCTGTTGGCTCTTGAAAAGACTGGAGGACGAGTATCGGCCACCCTGAGCTCCCTCCCTGCCTGGGGACCAGGACATTTGAAACTGCGGGAGTTTGGATCTTCGTTGGGTGCAAGCTCTACCCAGCAGAACGCGCCAGTATCTGCAGACCCTGATAAAGAGCTGCTAAAGGCCAGCAACCCATTCTACACGACCCTGGGTGCAAAGTATGCAAAGGCTGGTGTTGGTCTGGATTTGTTCACCTTCCCCAACTCGTATATAGATCTTGCTAATACTGGAGAAGTGAGTCGGGCTTCTGGAGGAAACGTTTACTTTTACCCTCGGTTTGTACCAGAGAGAGACGGTAGACGGTTCATGAGCGATTTCTGTGCAGCAGGATCGGGAGAAATTGGTACTCAAGCACTTGTCAAGGTCCGAAGCTCAAACGGACTCCAGGTTCAGGCTTACTATGGAAACCTGTACAGCGAGAATGACGCGCTTGCATCGGATCCATTCCTGGGACAGATCACATCAAAGACAAACTTTGCTGCACTGTTTAGTTATGACGGCAAACTTGATACCCGTCTTGATGCTCACTTCCAGGTAGCAATTCTGTACACTTCTTCCAATGGCCAGCGTCGGGTGCGAGTGCATAACATGCTTGCCAGTGTCACTGAGCAGCAGTACAAGCCGGTGGTGAACTTTATCGATGTAGACGCCGTCATGGGTGTTGCAGCCAGAATTCCGCTGTGGAAGATGGGCCAATTGCCTCTCAAGGAGATTCGATTTGGTCTCAACGAAAAGGTGGTAGACATTTTCGCTGCATACCGAAAGATGGTAGGCTCATCACAACCCTCTTCACAACTGCTCATGCCCACCTCATTAAGAAGCCTGATTGTATACTTTTTGGCCCTACAAAAGATCAGAGCGATTAGAGGCAGCCGAGTGTTTAGCGACGGAAGAATGAGCTCAAAGTTTGTTATGAACACCTTGTCGATTGATGAGCTGTCACTATACCTGTACCCGCGAATTGTAGGTCTGCACAATTTGCGAGATGACGACTGTCAGTACAATGGCAGCCAATTTAACATGCCCGTCAACGTTGAGGCATCCGTAAGCAAGCTCGATGAAGGAGGAGCCTACTTTGCGTTTAACGGACAGTCTCTGTTGCTGTGGATCAATCGACGAGTCAATCCTTTATTCTTACAGGACCTGTTTGGGCCCTCTGTTAATGAACTGCAAGACTTGGACCCCTATCTCAACGAGCTGCCTATTGTGGACACAAAGCTCAACCAGCAGGCCCGGGCACTGGTAGACTACTTTGCAAAGATTGCCGGCGTCAAGTTCTTGGGCATTCAGCTTGCTCGCCAGAACCTGGACGGGGCCGAAGTTGACTTTATGTCAATGATGATTGAAGATCGCAATATGGATACCTACAACTACAAGGAATTTGTGTCCCATGTCCACCGACATGTCAAAATCTCCTTAGAAAACAACTCTACAAAGTCGTCTCTGTTGGGAGACAGTCTGAATCTGGCCCATGGCTTTTAATTTTTAACGTTTGTTCAACGTTTGTTCAACATGTCTGAATCTGTACGATTGTCCCTCCAGGTATGGGACCCATCTGCATACCGTTCATCCTTCCAAATCTCGGCCAGAGCCTTGATTTGCTCCAATATCCACTCTCCAGCTGCCCATCCTTCCTGGCGGTGGCCTGCCGATACTGTAATGACTACAGACTCTTCCATCACCGGCACCACCCCCAGGCGATGGGTAATGGATACCTTTGAAATGTACTTGTTCGGATCGCGGTCCTTGGACCACTTGTCCAGGGCCTCCCGAGCAACCCTATCTAGAGTCTTTAATGCTAGTGCAATATAAGCGTCGTACGCTAGATGAACCACCTCTTTTCCATCCATTGAGTCCCTTGTCGTTCCTCCAAAGTACACAACCGCTCCCGCATCGGGCGATTTGACAAACGTAATTGCTTCGGCGGCATCTAAAGGCTCATCGCTTAGCGCAACCCTCACCCTCTCGTCATTCTTCTCAGAACTGTGCAACATTCAGAAATTCTCCGTCAACAATTTACTTGGTGATTGGTTTCAATGTCTCCTCTCTGTCTCTCTCTCTCTCCGCGCTTCAGAGTCATGATCCGGCGGCATTGGGATGGGGGCCAGTTGCCTACTACCGTACTTTCCTGAACCAGCCGCGTCAGGTCAGATAAAAATGGCCCGTCCGAACAACTGCCTCCTACACATTAATCCGAGAAATCTCTGAGGTTTGTTGGGCTGTTAGAGGTTCGGAAGGACAGGAAAAGGGAGCATTCTGTTGGTGCTCGTTAAATGTAAGTGCATGTGCAAAATTTTGGTGGTGCTGTCCCTGCTGAGGCGTCCGTTTGAATGGTTGCTGAACCACCCCGGCCGGAGCCAGACGGGTTTTGAGGCACATCCACAGTGCGGCTAACAGCACGTGCGTTATCACCACCTGATCTTAAAAAGTCACGTGGACAATTTGTGGTGTGTGCGTGTGGTGTTTCTGGTTGTGCGGTGAAAAACCCGTCTGAGCCTCGGCGGAGAGAGTTGTTTTCTCGCACTTAATGGACTCAGAGGCAAGGAAGGCTTTTTTTTACCAGTTTGGCTTGTTCAATTAGTTTATACTAACAGCAGATATCGCGAAGTCGGTCGCGGTCCCCTAATCGCAGCGAAAGAAGATACACCCGATCACGGTCCCCTTCGTATCGTCGTCGAACTCAACGACCAGAGCGCGCTAGTATGAGACGTGGATTTGGTTCGGTCGCTCCCCAGGAGTGCCGAGTGTACGTGGGTAACCTGCCTTATGATGTCCGATGGCAGGACCTGAAGGATTTTATGAAGCAGGCTGGAGATGTGGCCCACGCGGACGTGTGGTTGCTTCCTGATGGCCGATCCAAGGGTTGCGGAATTGTAGAGTTTGCCAACGCTGAGGATGCCCAGAATGCAATTAAGACTCTCCACAACATTGAGTGGAAGGGACGGCCACTTTTGGTCCGAGAGGACCGAGAGGAGGCTCCTCCCATGCACAGTGGTGCCCCCGGAGCACAGCTGTTTGTGACAAACATCCCTTACTCGGCTGACTGGAGAGATCTCAAGGACTTGTTCAAGGAGGTTGGCCCTGTGGTCAGAGCCGATATCCACATGTCTGGAGGCAGATCTCGAGGCACTGGTGTTGTGTTGTTTGAAAACGCTGGCGATGCTAAGGCTGCTATTGACCAGCTCAATGGATACAACTGGAACGGATTGTACCTGGAGGTGCGAGAGGACCGATTTGCTGGTGGTCGAGGAGCCGCTGCTCCTCGCGCTCCATTTGCTTCTCGGTTCGAGGAAGACACTGGTTCAGAGTTCACGAAGGGTACCAGAGGCAATGGACAGCCTTCGGAGACCATTTATGTGGATAACCTGCCTTGGTCTACTACCAACCAGGACCTGCTTGACCTGTTTGGAACTATTGGAACGGTTGAGCAGGCTGAAATCAAGTACCTTCGCAATGGCAAGTCTGCCGGCTCGGCGGTGGTTAAATTTGCTGAGACCCAGTCCGCTGACGATGCGGTTGGCCGTCTCAACAAGTACAACTACGGCAATCGAGACCTCAGCGTCTCGTATGTGTCGCATGTAAACTAAGGTGTCTATTTGTTTTGCGCACATGGAACAAGTCTTGTTGTTCTTGTTGTTGTTGTGGTCATGCTATGTACGTTAAATTGGTTATGTTGCGGGAATGAGTGTGTGTGTAATGTATTAAATAACAAAAAGTCGTAACGATCATTTCAGCGGTAGTACCAACCGCTGCTCTACTTCAGTCTCCTTGCCTTCCTCTTCCTCACCTTCAAACTTTAGTCGGCATTTGCCATCTCTCTTGGTTCCAATCACTTCTGCCCGATAAAAGGTGGTTGTCTCGGGATACCTCGCCAGTACCTGAGAACCAGGCGGGTACGGTGGCAGGGAGGCCAACGCCTTGTCTTCTGATGGATCTGGAATCACAATCAGGTCAGAAATATTAGCCCGATAAGATTGTCCTGGGTTATTGTGCTCATCAGGCTCGGGGTCTCGGACTTCGTACCGCTGGCCGTCTACATATACCTTTGTCACTTCACATTGGATCCATTCCTCCTCGCCTCCTTGCCTCTGGCCCGATAGCCTAAACGCAACTTGAGATCCCAGCTTTGGTTTGAGCTTTCTAAAGTATTTTGATGCCGCAGTAGCTCCTCCCCCTGGGGAGCTTTCCCGGTCAATCTTAGCCATTAGTACTGTATTGAGGTTATCTTGCGCAGCCTTCAAATCGGCGCTCTCAGCAGCCCGCTGGGACTTTTCTGCTTCTAACTTGGCAATGGTCTCATTAACGGTGGCTTGTAAATGGTCCAAATCGCGAACGGTTTCCAAGTCCCCATCTTCTGGGGTGATCATTTCCGCGGTCTGATTAGTGGTCTGAATGGAGCTTGATCGCTCGTGCGCACTTTGCACATTAGCTACAAAGCTGGTCCAGGCAGGATTCTTGTCATTAACGGACTTTGCAGACCGTGACCTCGCTCTCGACGCCATTGCAAATAACGACGAAGGTTTGACAAAGTGACGATTGACGGTTGGTGGACACGGCGTAGCTCGGACCGAGATGGATACAGGGGATACAGGTGAAGTTGAACTATTGGTGAATTGTGTATTAGTAGTTCTAGTCTGTACATGATTTTTAGAGCTTCTCGCCCATGGCCTTTATGAACAACCTCTGGCGCCAGTCGGGTCTGCGGTCTTCGCGGTCATAGTCTGCAAGACGCATCTTTGTGCAATGCTGCTTGATATTTTCAACTTCGGTCCCAAGCTTACTCTTGAGCTCAGGGTCCTCCGTGACCACCAGAGCATTAGACTCGAGATCGTGGCTATAAGCTCTTCTAGTATAGTTGGACGACCCCACTACAGTCAAGAAAGGGGACTCTGGGGTTTTGGAGTCAGAGACCCATAGTCCCTTTGCGTGATATGACCAGCCATTAGGGGTGTTAACGGTGCCTCGCCTCCATTCATACAGGTTAATTGAGGCCCTTGCATCCATTATGGCTTGCAAAAAGTTGCGGGCAAGCTGGGAGTAAACCTGAGGGAGCAGGCCCGAAACTCCAGCGCTTTTGAAAAATCCGTTAGCTTCAGGAGCAGCCGTAATTACGGTTGCAGCAGTGGAGGGCTTGGACTTGAGCAACTTGTCTCGAAAGTCGCTGTGAATGTTAAAATAGCCTGCAGTTAATGTCCAGTTGAATGAGTGAGTTCCAAGCATTGAAAAGACTCGCTGCAGGGTGGCCATCTCGGTCGAAGCATCGTGAGGGGTCAGTAGGGGAGTAAACTGTGAAATTGGATATACAAAAGTGACAACGTCTTTCATGTCCACATCCTTGATCTCTTCCTTTTCTTTGCTCTGTCGCTGCTTTAGTATCTTAACCTCTTCGATAATCTTTTGTGAGTTTGCCGGTCCCAGCATTGGCTTGACAATCCTGGTGGCAGCCTTCATGAACCCTTCAGGGTCCACAGTAGGATCAGGTACTGTATAGATATGGGGCCATCTCAGGGTGAACCCACTCTTTTGCGATGGCACTACTTCAAAGGACACCCGAGCAATTGCTCGCTGCAGGCGAAAGTAGTACTCGGTAAGCTCTGGAGATTTAAACAACATGTAGCGATCCTGTCGGTTGGTGAAATAATCAGTGGACAAGTTGGCTCCAGACAGAATGATCTCGTCGTCAAATCCATACAGCTTCATGTGCTGGAGTCCCCATCCCTCATTAAACCGATTGGGAATTGCCAGCTTTCGTACTCCATGGAGATTCGGGGTGTGATACATGCAAAGTTGCACCCTCCTACTACCATGTTTCTCGACCAATGAAACCAGCAGAGATGCAGAGCACGGATTGGGGGCCTCTCGTGTGCCTCTGAGAGCATCGGTCAAAATGTACACGTTAAGATCAGGGTTCTTGGAAAGGGCCTGATCTATGCACTCCACCAGCTCGGTCTGATTCTTACCAATGTAGAGGGCAGACAGAAAGACCCTGTGTTTGGCAGACAAAATTTTTTGCTTGAGAGTGTCATAAAACTCGTCAGGAGCAAACAAGACGTCAATCTCGCCTTGCTTGAGAGGAAACTTTGGAGCAATTAAATCAATCTGGGCCAGGGTAGAATTGAAATGAGGATGAAAGTTTGCCGACGACCAGGACCTGGTGGTCGGCGTGTTAAATCTATTGATCCGCCTCCTCGACGATAGCGTCCTCCACGCTAGCCTTCTAAACATAACAGCAAGTGGATGTTGAAAACAGCCCTGGTAGTTTGGACTTTTGATTGAAATTATCGTGCTTTTCGGGAGTCGAACCTCGAGGCTTGATGATCTCCGGGCCGGACTTACCCGGCCGTTCATAGAGCCGCGCGGTGAAATTTACCAGTTCATCTCATTACTCGAAGGTTGAAAAGAGAAGTGAAGAGACTGCCAGAAAGCCATGCTGCTGAATAGTTTACGGCGTGGCATGGGTACCGGGGTCCGTTCCCTTGTGTACTCGCCATGTAGAATGTTTTCTGCCAGCTCTAGCAATGCGCGAACCACTTTCGAGACCATGAACCGTCTTCGGGGAGGACCACTAAAGTCAGCATTTCCTCAAGAGAAGCCTCCTCCAGCGGACGGAAAGCAGACGGTTGGTTATGTGCTTCATGGACAATTTACCCGTAATAATATTATTTTGACCCTCACCAGACGATACCGACGAGTGGGTAAGCTGGCCGAAGGACTGAGTCCACAAGAGCTGGCCATTGACCGAGTTCGACCTCGTCAGGATGTGCTCATTTCGCTATCGACAGGAATGCTGGGCTACCGAAACACAAAGCAAGGACAGTATGAGGCTGCCTATGCTACTACAGCCCGTATGTTCCAGCTTATTGAGCAGCGAAAGCTCACCGATAAAGAACTAGAGATTGTTTTCCGACAATTTAGTGAAGGACGAGAGGCATTTGTCAATTGTCTTAACGGAAAGGAAGGTACCCGAATTCGACCACTGGTCACTCGAGTCACCGATGCTACGAAGATTAAGTTTGGAGGAGACCGACCTCGGGCTAAGAGAAGAGTCTAACGTTGTAAATAATGCATAATTGATCAGTAAATATATCATGCACACTGATCAGGACTTATCAGACCTGGTCTGACTGATCTAACTGATCTGGACTGATGTGTAAACTGATATGTGATAACTCGTTTTAAATCGTTGTAAATCGTTAATATATCGATGATATATCGATGATCTATCATAGTCGTAACAGCAATTGGCTAGGGATATGACGGTATCACAAGAGATTCAGTACTATGTCCAGTTGGTGGGCCGATGCTTATCAACTCGATCGTTCCATTCTTCCCTGGATAATGAAACAGGTTGTGTTTACATCATTACAAAATATTTATGAAA
This sequence comes from Blastobotrys raffinosifermentans, assembly GCA_003705705.2. Lineage (NCBI taxonomy): Eukaryota > Fungi > Ascomycota > Dipodascomycetes > Dipodascales > Trichomonascaceae > Blastobotrys > Blastobotrys raffinosifermentans. The sequence goes on from PPJH02000021.1 coordinate 137,613, forward strand.
TCAGCCTTTATCAATAAACGGACTTGTATGGCTGTTTCCGGACGTATCCGGACACGTGAAGTGGAACCGCCATTGTTCCTACCTCAGCAGTGAGACCAATCAAGTGCTAACAGAATTAGTTCTGCGAGTAAACAAAACCCGCCCTTTCCAGGCCCCCTAGACAACAATTGACTCTTTTCAAGACATGATTCTAGTCGATAAAGAACTGTGTCGGGTGTGGTTGCGGCGCGAGCCGCAGTGCGCCGCATCCCAGTCTCAATCTGAGATTTGTTTGAAATTTGTCTGTGGCATCAAACTTATCGCTGCGGACTTATCGTTGATACGGGGGTAATGTTTACCCGCCTACGCTTCACAAGTTACATGTGCAAGTAATCTACTAAGAAATACGTGTTCAACTGCCTGTTAGGTAAGTCTCATGTTCATCATAGGCTCCGAGCGCCAATTAAATTAGCTTCTATTGCCCGATGATGTCATGCAACCTAAACTTTTTTGATGCCTCGGCAACGTTCCAGGGATAATCACGGCAGGGGAATGTTACCATGCCGATTACAGATCAAACAATTGGCCGTTTGAGAGGTACAGAGTGGACCAGGGCCGCCGATTCAGACTTTGTTGAGTCCAAGACTTTTTTTCAGGAGAATGTTCCAGCCCGTTCCGGTTACCCGTATCCCAACCCATGCTGCAATACGAAGAGTCAACCGGTCTTGGTGTTGACTCAGAACGGGCGGCATATACCCGATGGATCCTTTCGATAAGCGTGCAACCAACCAAAGCCGTTGGATTGCCATGTGTTAGGTGTAATGCGTTTAAACTTTTTCGTTATCGGAACTACGTCATTGATATGTATTGCAGGGTTATCGGGCAGGCTGTTGTCGGGTCAACGGGGCCATTGGGCTCAGGGGAACATGTGAATGTTCATGGTCCGAGATTACTAGTCGATTGTATAGTGACAGGACTCAAAGACATGTTTCCACTTAATTATTATTGTCCCTCATTGGACGCCCTCAGGGGCATCGCATCATCCCACTATCCCACCTGCCTGTTTGTTTAGTGGTGTTGCCACTATTGCCGAGACTGAGACAAGAAAATTTTTTTGTTCGCCGAGTGGGATGGTGAAATGCCCAAATACGTCATGAGGCGCACGGCTGCAGAAACCTTCCGTCCCAATTTGGCACAATTCTCTCTCGGTAGGGTCCAGCCGGAAAAATATCATTGCCCTATTAGGAAGGTGCCGGCGGCCATCGCCTTCGACCATGACGTTTGTTTCACTAAATCAAGCTACTGTGTCGATATCGTGTCTTAATCATGGTATCCCTAAGTTATATATAAAGGGGGCCCAATTCTCGACTTGAATTCATCAACAACCTCAACTCTCTTATCACTTTATCACTCACTTTACCTTTTACACTATTACACTAAAAATGTCTGCCTCTGAAATTGCTTATGACATGGACGTCAACGGTGTCCTGTTCGACCTGGACGGAACCTTGATGCTTTCCACCAACTGTGTTGAGAAGTTCTGGCACGACTTCGGTGAGGAGCACGGAATTGACTCCCACGAGCTGCTCAAGACCTCTCACGGTCGACGAACCATTGACATCCTCGAGATGTGGAAGCCCGAGATGGCCGATGAGAAGACCTCTGGTGAGCTCGAGGCCACTATCCCCGTGCGATGGGCCTCTTACGCTAAGCCCGTGCCTGGTGTGCAGGAGCTTCACGATGCTCTGCCTCCTTCTCAGTGGGGTATTGTCACCTCTGGAACCCTGCCCATGGCTTCTGGATGGCTCAAGCACTTCCTCAAGTTTGAGGAGCCCGTCTGCTTCATCACTGCCGAGTCTGTGAAGGAGGGCAAGCCCGACCCCGCTGGATACAAGCTGGGTGCTCAGAACCTGGGACTCGAGAAGTTCCTGGTCTTTGAGGATGCCCCCGCCGGAATCAAGGCTGGTAAGGACGCCGGTGCCACTGTCATCGGAATGGCCACCACCTACGATGCCGAGACCGTCAAGAACGCCGGTGCTGACATTGTCATCCCTGACCTGCACTCTGTCAAGGTCAAGTCTTGGGACGCTGAGTCCAAGACTCTTTCTCTCCGATTTGAGAACTGCCTCTACTAAGCACACACTGAGCTGAGCTCAAAAAAAAGATAAAAACTTGCATTATTTATTGCATTCTAGACTAAGGATAGACTAAATAGAAAGAAAAGATGCGCATCTTATTCAAACTTTCATTCCCTATACATAAATCTGAATCTTAGAATATCCATTTAGACCGTCGTTTTGAAGCAAACCTGAATCGGACATAAATCTAAATCTAATGGGTCATTATCACTCATTGAACTATCCATTTACAGAACAATCCAATAACCATCTACTGCTGGGCCTGCTGATAATACAATGTTGAATTCAATAAATAGCTACCTCAATTATCCACTGCCTTCTGATTTGGCCTCTTCTCTTACCTGGTCTCGAAGTACGTTCTTTCGAAGCTTGCCTGTAGATGTCTTGGGCAAGGCGTCGATGACCTTAATCGTTCGGGGTACTTGGTATCGTCCAATCTGCTGCTTGAGCCATTCCACCAAATCATCAGTGTTGAAATTGACTCCCTCCTTGTATCCTCGGCGTAAAACTACAAACGCAACTGGTACTTCTCCGTAATGCTTATCGGGCTTGCCAACCACTGCGCACTCTAGGATAGCTTCGTGCCGGCTCAGCTCTCCCTCAACAAAGACAGACGAAATATTCTCACCTCCTGAAATGATAATGTCCTTCTTTCGATCTTGAATCTGGATTGCCCCATTGGGGTGCATGACTGCCAAATCGCCAGTCTTGAACCATCCGTCAAACGACTCCTTAGTTGCCGTAGGGTTGTTGTGGTATCCCTTGGCTACAATGTTTCCTCGTACAATAATCTCACCCATTTCCTTACCATCCGAAGCAACATCTGTGAAATCTGGTCGAACAACCCTAGCCTTGGCTGAAGTGAGGAAAGCATGTCCCTGATGGGCAAGTTTGTCCACCATGTCATGGTGAGCCAAGTCCTTCCATTCCTCTTTGAAGTATGATCTTGTAAACGGGCCGTAAGTCTCGGTAAGACCATACATGTGCACAGGGTACAAATTGTGGGCGACCATATCATGGAACAATTGTGACGATGGAGGTGCTGCCGCCACAATTACATGCACTTCTTGTGGCAGCTTCTGGGCCTTTTCACTATTCAGCAGCATTGTGTTGACAGTTGGGGCAGCGTTGAAATGGGTAATTCCTTCGTGAACTAGCAAGTCCCAGATTCGGTCGACGTCTACCTTTCGCAGAAGATAATGAGTTCCTCTGACGGCCGTGACCGAGTAGGGATATGTCCATCCTGCAGCATGGAACAGTGGAAGGGTCCACAAATACTTGCATCTTCCATGTCCGCCAAATGCAGCCTGGCGATTGAGTCCAGCTTCAATCACATTTGCCAAAGCGGCCAGATACACTCCTCGGTGAGTATACTCCACTCCCTTTGGTTTACCAGTGGTACCCGAAGTGAAGAATAGCCCCAATAACGAATCTTCATCAACATTTTCGGCATGTAAAGCAGTCCAGTCGTCATGAGCATTTCTATGCTCTTCCCCTGGATAAAATCCTAGCTGCTGCTTTGCAATTTCAAACCCTTCTTTAATAGCCTGAGCATATTGGCAGTTTGAGCCAGTGGCGTCGCTAAAGTCATCCTGATCCACAATTACATGTCGCTTGGAGTCTGGAGTAATTAGGCTTTCAAACTCAGAATCAACCACAACGCAATCGGCCTTGCCAATGTCCATCTTGTAGGTAATTTCCGTCTTGGACAGACGGTAATTGAGTCCCAAAACTATGCCCCCGGCAGCAGTGGCCGCGTACATGGTCTCAAGATGGGCAGGGGTGTTTGGGCCCAAAATAGCAATCCTCTTGTAGCCATGATGCTTAAAGTAGTGGGCCAAGGCCACTACTCTGGCTGACATCTGGCGGTACGTAAACCTCACGTCAGTGTCCGTGCGAGACTTGTGAACTTCCGCCAGGGCATTCGGCTCAATTTCGGCGGCCCTAGGCAGGAAGAAAGTAGGGTTCAGCTGGTGGATATGAACAGGGTCTGAGCTGGGAGCGCTGGTGGTGAGATGGCGCGTCAGAACAGACAGACGAGCTCGTGCGTTGGTCATGTTGGGCCCTCACAGTAGATTAGAGTGATTGGATCCGTTAGTCGTTACACGGTTATTAAATAGTCCTACCCCACACTTGGTGGTATGCGGGGATGGTCCCGATAACAGGCCGAGACGACGGAATAACGGAGCGAATACCAAAAGATCGAGAATATTGCGGCCATTCCAGGGGTACCTATGGTACCTATGGGATAGCATGGGGTAGCTGATAATTGGTCAGTGTGTGGGTTGGGCTGGTTCTGCGCCTGATAGACCCCTATAGACCCTTATAATGGAGCTTGACGTTAGCTGTCGACGGCTATTTCCCGGACGTCAGGATGGTGGTACAGGGAGTAGCCAATGAATGAGGTAGAGCCAATTGCGCGGTCTGTACTACCCCCAGAATTCTGTTCTCCGCAATGCTCCAGGCTAGATTTGTGGTTATCGAGGCCACGGAGTTTTCTCGGTGATAAGCTTCAAGCGGGGTTGTCCCCTCGACTCCAATTGAGTCCGGGCTACCGATTAGCATTATGAAATTTATGGCCGCTATGGCCATATGTTGCTTGAATGTGTTGTTCTTTGTTGGATTGGGGTTAATTGGGATGAATTGGAGTGAGTTGGGGCACTACATACCCCTCCTGTCTATGACTCTCAATTAGACCACACACCCTATATCAAATTTAACATTCACTCGCTCTTATAATGCATACCAAAAATGAATACACCACCGAACTTACAGAGAGCTACAGAGAGTTACCATACTGAATGACCAATTGATGTCATTGGAGCAGATACTCTGAGTTTAAACGGAACCATTCTATCTATCCAAACTCACTTGTCGCATGCACGATAAGCGATAAGCGCTCTGGTACCTCATGTACGCTGGGTACCGTACACCTTGTCACGACATGTGACTGCTTTTGCACAAAGATTTGAGCTAATCGATCATTCCGAGGTCAATTGAGGCCTTGGAACACTATCATAGGCTATTATGGTCTGCTATAACTCAATTATCAACACTAGTCGCTATTAAACTGCCTGTGACCGTGGTCTGTGACCAAGTCAGTGCCATCACCGACCCTCTGGACCCGGCAAAGCCGCACATGCCATTGTCAGAACAAGGTTGCGAAACCACAACCGTTGCTTGCAAGTCTTGGACTCAAGTAGAATTAGAGCTAGCCAGAGCTAATACGAGTGCGTTTGTACAGTAAATATGACATGAATAAATGAATGGACAGACATAGGCAATGAATTGGCCTTCGCTGACATAATCCCCAGTGGAAACTGATGCATTGCACCGACATGCGCTTACGGCCTTTGTGCACAAGCTTACCTAACACACCTCCTCCCGCGGGCATTTTTCATCCTCAACAACGCTTTAAAATTTTCCTCTTCTAACCCTATCTTTGCGAGAGGTAGAAGTTTGTTCTATTCCGCTTAAAAGTTCCGCGTAGCCACAGGTCACGCTTTAGAATACGGGCACCCCTGCGCTGACACGATCATGTCTGTAGCGCACTCGGTGAGTTTTGAGCCATGATTTGTGGTACCACTAGTAAACAGGTCCTTGTGAGGTTGTTTGAACACACATTAGTAGGCAGTAGTATTCTCTACAGTATAGTCACAAGGCACAGCAGCGTAGTGAATGCTGTGCGTGTGTGTTTGTGTGGTAGTGTATTTCTCCCGTTGACAATCTTTGGACCTGTTGTTTGGACCATGAAACTTTTTGATTTTTTACAGTTGATGCTAACATTCAGAACCTTTTCGCCGTCCTTGGTGACGATGGCGAGCAGCAGCAGGCCCCTTCCCTGTCTACCGTCGCCCCTGAGGTTGTTCGCAAGACCACCTCTTCCAAAAAGTCCGACAACCCTCCCCCCAAGGCCGACCCTAACCGTGCTAACCCCAACCGGGCCAAGGCTCAGGGCAACGAGGCCGCTTTCCGGGACAAGAACGCTGGCCGTGACAGCAACCGATCCAAGGCCGCCCCCGAGAACACCAAGGGAGCTCGTCGTGGCCGGGATAAGGATCGACGATCCCAGACCGGACGCAATGACACTTCCAAGAAGTTGAACAAGGGCTGGGGTGACAACCGCAAGCAGGCTCAGGAGGAGGCTTCTGCCGAGAACATTGCTAAGGCTGATGAGAAGGCCGATGCTTCTGAGGACGCTGAGTCCGCTGAGGTTGTCGAGGAGTCTGACAACACCAAGACCCTTGAGGAGTACATGGAGGAGGTGCGAGCTAAGACTGCCTCCCTCAATGTCCGTCACGAGCGAAAGCCCAACGAGGGCTCTGACGACTCCAAGTGGCAGAACGCTGCTGAGCTCGTCAAGGAGGAGGTTGCCTTTGTGCCTGCCACCAAGACCAAGACTGTGCGCTCCAAGACCAAGAAGGAGAAGCAGATTCTGGAGGCTGATCTGTCCTTTGAGGCTCCTCAGCAGTCTCGAGGAGGAGACCGAGGAGACCGACGAGGTCCCCGCCGTGGAGGAAACGACCGTCGAGGCGGTCGAGGTGGCAACAACGCTCGATCTGGCAAGCCTGCTGGCGCCCGACGACCTGCCCCCGTCAACGTTACCAACCCTGACGAGTTCCCTACTCTTGGTGCCTAAAGAGCCTAAATGGTAGTCCTTATGTAGGACAAATGTACGTTTGATCCAACTAAATGTCAGTTAGTTCTTGTGTGTAGCAGCAGTACATGAAAATGCCTTTGAATCAATTGCGTCTCTGTTTCGTCTATATCCGTCTATAAGCAAATCAAGTGATGATGATGATGATAAGAATAATGATAATGATAATAATAATCGTAAGCAATAAGTTAAAAAAGAAGAAAGAAGAAGAAAAAAGGGACGGATCCCCCTATATGGACTTGAGCTGCACCAAGGCTGCTACTGCGTCCTGCTCCTTCTGGGAGGGCTTTGGAGGTTCGCCCCGGAGGTATGACGTGTTGAAGCCAAACGAACCTGGAGTAGAAGCCTCCATGAGCGGAGACGCCGAGTACGAATCCCGACGTAAACCCTCGGGTCCCAATGCGCGCCAGTCTTCTTCGTCAGTGTCCGATCCTCGGCGGCGCTTGGACTCTCGCCTTGCCCGGTGGTGGTTGAGTCTCAGCATTGCAGTGTCATCAAATTCCGAACCCTCGTCTTCAGAGTCTTCGAACACCGAGGGATACTTTGAACTGTGATTGTGGAACATCATGTCATCGTCGGCCAAGTCAACATCATCGTCAGAGTCTTCACCACCATGAGCCCGCAGGGTCGGGGACTCGGGGGGTTTGAATTGAGTCAGACCGGCACTAATAGACTCGCGTCGGCCATTTGTGGACACAAGTGAACCAGTGAAATGGCCATCACGAGCAGCCCATCTACCCCAGCCGACCTTTTCAAACGCCACTCGGCCGCTGTCAGAGCCCTTCTTTGCATCTCCACCCTCCAGCACGCCTATAATCAACCGGCGCTGCTTGGACAGAGATAGGTCCGCAAACCCGGGAATTGTTAGTGCCAAATGGGAGGTGATATGCCGAATGGGGAGAGGGCCATGGGTCAGTAGTAATCTAGACAGACGTTCCGGAGTTACCTGGGCAGCAGCTGCCAGAGCAATTGGAGAGTTAGTGTTCAAAGGGCCCGACGAAGGGGCCGTGGATGCCTTTAGATTGTTGGCATTAGTGGTGACATACGAGCCATTGGGAGTGGACGACGTGGACGACATTCTTCGCCGGCGAGGAACTGGCCGAGCAGTAGTATCGGGCCTCGAGTCTACTCGAGACCCCCGCCGTCTAGACCCGCTACGGGAACCGTGTCCATGTTCGCGAAGCTCGCTCAGCGAGGGCGAATCTTGCACGTCCCGAACCTCCTTGGGCTCGTCCTTGATGACCGTGTCCAGCATCGACGTATGGTCCTGCTTGGACCGCAATGCAATACTTAGAGCACTCATCGAAAATAGCTTGAAATTCCACGCGTTTCACAAATAAAGAGGGCCAAATCAGTCCAGCAATGCTACCTCCACAACGAGATGGAACCAGCAACCGTTCTAATCAATCAAAGAGTGAGGGAGTAGTAACAATAATAAAAATGCTATCGCAGTCGGATTGTAGGGAAGGAGTCAAACTGGTAAACGTTAATCAGCAGTTAGCAACCGTGGTGAAATATCAAAAAGGTGCGCCCGAATTACCACATTTAAGCCGGGGCCACCGAGCCCGGTGGGTGTGCGGCGCGGCCACATGAGCCCAACATTTGGCGGGGAAATGCTGCGTGATAACACGAGCGTAATTATGCAGCGGTGGTGTATAGGCTCTTCCTGTCGGGGTTGTCGTAATAGGCCACGATCAGTAGGTCATCCAGGGCCTCCAAGCCCTGTTCGCCACCGCAGTGTGCTGCACCCAAAACCCAATGGAACTGTTGCTGTTTCAGGATCGGACAGGTCACGTATAGTGGCGCGGCTTCACAGCCCAATAGCTAATCATCATCTGATCACCTGGGTGGTGTAATTATTAGAATTAGGTACGCATGCACGTCAGGGATCCAAATCGAGATGTTGACAGAACCATAGGGGATCGTATAAGAGCGGAGCAGGGGTGTCACGGCGGCTAATGACGAAGTGGACGATGGTTGTTGGGTGATAGAGGATGGGCATGATATGGATGGGAATGTAGATACGGATAGATAAGGATTGATGAAAGGATTGAACAGGCAGAAGAGGAATGAGGAAAGGATCAAAAATAGAATTGAAGGGTGTTGAAGAGGATTAAAAGATGAAGCAATAAAGTAGTACTATGAAAGGAATAGGAATATCGAAAAAGTAGAACTGATTAATGAGGTAAGATTGAAGTCAAGAGCTTGGGCAACTGTGGACAACGGTAACGGTTATAGTCGGTGCCCATAATCAGCTGCGGCGGAAAATGAAATTTAACCGTTTGTGTTTTGTCACTCCCTCTATATGATAAAATAAAATGCCATCTACAGACATTCAGTCTAGTGCGTGATACTAATTGATTAGATGACTAACTACCAGCCAGATTAATGTATACTGACCTAGAAACTATAGTACATGGAGTACCATTGACTACGTCAAAAGAAGTGCGGTGTGCATTACATTATTCATACCTAGTATCCCAGAGCAGCAAGCTTGTCGTTAGGTCCAACGGCCTTCTCAGCAGCAGCTCGCTTCTTCTGAAGAGCAACCTTGCGGGCGTGGTAGGCAGCAGACTTGGCCTTACGACGCTCCTCCAGTCGCTCAACAACATCCTGGTACTTCCAGCCAACCTCGTGGGACAGACGGCCCAGAGTGCAGTACTTGCGTCCCTGCTTGAGTCGCAGAACTCGCAGAGCCTGGGGAACAACAACTCGCTTCTGGCGGTCGTAAGGAGGAGGAACTCCTTCAAACACCTTAAGGCGCTCCAGGGCAGCCTGTCCTCGGGGGGTCTTGTGAGAAATCATACCTCGCACAGCCTTGTAGAAGATTCGAGAAGGAGCACGGAAGTGGAAAGGTCCCTTGGTCTTGTTGTATCGGGATCCCTTTCGCAGGTAGGCGTGGTACTTGAGCTTGTTGCGGAAAAACTCTCCAGAGATGTTGAGAGCCTCGGTGCGAACAACCACAACCTTCTGGCCATTAAGAAGCTGCTTGGCCACGGTGGAGGCCAGACGGCCCAGCAGGTGGCCCTTTCCGTCAATAACGATAACCGGCTCGAAGGTGCTCATGATGTGTCGTGCGATTCGGTTTGAGTGGTGTTGAGAGCTTGGATGAATTTGATACTGTCCTTGGGGCGCGCATCCCGGGCTCCGCGCGTACGCTTGAGTCTGTGACTGTGTTTTTGACACAACTTACACTGATTAGGGCTGGTGCGGCGCACACCTCCCTCTTTCTACCTTTGCTCCCGCCGCACCAACTCTCTCCTGCTTCTCCCTTCGCAACCGCCGCACTCCTGCCGGCCATGCCGCAGAAAGCGCCTCTCAAGCGCCTCATACGCCGCAACACCGTCCCTCCCGCCGCCGCCCTCCTCTCCCGCGCCTTCCCCGCCATACCTTGTACCCCTTCATACAACCTTACCTGCGTGCACTTTGGTGTTGCACAGTTATTCCCCCCAAACATTAAGAAAGGGTTTTTTTTTAAAAAAGGACAAGCTCAGGCTCCAGTTCCTAAGCAGTAAAGCTCCTCCCCTATCAGCTTATCGGCTTGCTACCCCTCTCTTCCGCCCTCCCCATCCCCTTCCCGGTTGATCCTTTGGTGCTACGCATATACTTGTTCAAACAAGGTTTAAATCCAAATTTAGACATCTCCCGCAGGCCAATAATCAATTGCTCGCTTTGCACGCGGTGCAATCATTCATCAACCTTATCTGCTGTGTGCACTGTCCATCACCACTAAAGGGAGAGACCTTTGTCCGAGCAACCCTGTTCTCCGCATTATTTTAACGCACCCTTGAGTTCTTGAGTAGGCAGCCTTGCTTTCCGACTGGGCCGTATCTGTTGTCATCTGTCTTGGGAATCGATAATGACTACTAAATCAACTGAATCCGCTTCATCGCCAACGTCGCCTACGTTTGGTACCCCTATGGAAAAGTTTTATTCTGCGGAGCAGTCTCCGCTGGACGCCAGTCATACTGACGAAAAGGTTGTAGAGGTCTCAGACCAAAATGACCAAAATGACCACATCAACGATTCTAGACCACATGAGAGTACATTGCATGAGGGAACCGACCCTGCGCAAGGGGAATCTAATCAATCCCAGCCAGCTGGTTCTGAACAACAAACTGAACCTAAACAAGCAGTAGCTGCTGGGGACGCCCAGAATGACCGTGATCAGAAAGACGCTAATGATCAACCCGAGGACCCCAATGCTCTCAAATTGACCCTGCTGCTAATCTCCGGTATGCGCACAGTGCTCAAGTTGGACCAGTCCTTTTTACAGACCCATTCTCTCTCTGGATTGGCCCAGAAAATATCTGTAGGAGACCTACGTAAGAGCTTGTTCAAGTCTTGGAGAGATGACTGGGGGACCTCTCCTGCCGGGGTTGCAAACATTCGACTTATCCATCTGGGCAAGGTGCTAGAAGACTCGCAAACCCTGGAACAATGCGGTCTTGTACCCACGAACTCAATCAACGTTGTCCATCTGTCGGTCAAGCCTGAATCATTTGAATTGGAATCGTCATCAAAAGCAAAGTCCAAGGGCCGCCGTCGTGGTTCTGGAGCAGACGACAGCCATCACTCACGATGCTGCATTATCAGTTGAAAGTGGTACACCACAGCGCAAACAAAATAAACAACAAAAAACAAAAATCCTTCTGTACGTATGACTATAGATATAGTCTGGACGATATTTATGTTAAATTATGATTATTCTTTTTTTCTTTCTCTCTTTACCTTCACTCGCATCCTAAATCAATCATCTATATAATACAATTAGGGATAACGCCCCGTAAACTATGCTAGCTGGAATGCAATAAATACCGTTAGTCAAAAGAATAGTATCGCTTTAATTGACCTTCTCGTCCTCTTGTCGCCATTTGCCAATCTGCCGGAATCCTCGTGTCAGGTCTACGTCCTGCAAATCTCCTAAAGACTCCTCCTTACCCTTAGCCGGCGTACCATTTGTGCTCTGGTTGTTTTCTACCAATGGAGACGACATTTTGGTAGGAGAAAAGTCAGCACCTAGACGCACAGGAGTAGACGACAGCTGCATGTATTTCCAAAATGGTGCAGGTGAGGTAGTGGGCATGAATGATGAGGGCAACTGTTGTTGTTGAGCTGACGATGGAGGCGCGAGCTGTAAATGAGACGCCTGCGGTGCTGGAGTACTGCCAATGATACTGCTGAAATTTGGTGTAGGCAAACGCTTGGAAGTAGAATTGGTATTACCTCCATTGTTAGTGAAGTTAGATCCTCGCTCTGGTGTGTAGGCCTCTAATTGGCTCACTGGGTATCGCTTTGGAGGAGAAGGCGTAAGAGATCCAGCTCCATTGTTGAGACCAGGCTCAAAATTGCCCTGATCAAACGCTTCGATATAGCCTGTCCTCGGTAAGGGCCCCTTGCCCCTCTGAGGGGTTTCAAAGGGTTCCACGGTTGTATGCGAAGGTCCATTTGAAGTAGTACCAGAATTGGAGTTAGCATTGGCATTGGCATTGACATCAGAACCTGTCGGGTTTATAGGGCTTCCAGGATTTCCTGGGGCTCCTGAGTTTCCATTGCTAATTGTAATATTAGAAGATCCCGGCGGTGGTGCTAGTTGCTGTTGTACTGGTGCTGGTGCTGGTGCTACGCCATTAGGATTGGCGACAAAGGTAAAGTTTCCTCCTTTGCGACTGGATTTTTTGGCTAATTTGCCTAGATTGGCCTTGCGAATAAATTCCTCTTTGAATTGAGGAGTAATCTGCCATTTCATACCCTTTCCTGGCTTATCGGCAGGCCGTGGAACCTTTTCAAATGCCTTGTTTAAACTGAGATTGTGCCGAATAGAATTCTGCCATCCAGATTTTGAGTGCCGGTAAAATGAATAATTACGGGCAATCCATTCGTAAATGTCTGCCAATGACATCATCATCTCTTCGGTGGACATGATTGCCTGAGCAATCATTGTGGCATAACTATAAGGAGGCTTGATATCTTTGGCATCGTCACTAGACAGATCCTGATCCATATACTGACCACCGGCAACACCCCGGACTTGAGGACGGGTAATAATAGCTACTCCCTTAGGGTATAGGTTTGATGCTTGAGGTGCTGAATTTTGGGGTGCTTGTTGTTGATGTTGCTGCTGTTGTTGCTGCTGCTGCTGATGTTGCTGTTGTTGTTGCGTCTGAGCTTGAGATGGTTCTTGATCGGCCGCTAAAGGTGCAGTTGCGCTTGTTGCTGGATTGACAGAATTTCCCTGGGGTATTGTAGAAAAGTATCCATTACCATTGCCATTTTCATGAAACTCACTGCCGTCATTTGCTAGTGGCGTGCCATTACCATTGGGAGTACCAATGGCTGCCAAACCTGCTGATGGCCGCGAGGGCGGAGAATGCATTGATCCAACGCTCGACATACTAGCAGTCTTGCGATGACGGGAGGTGGCTGGATTCAGCATACCGGCAGATACTCGTGGAGCTACATCTGGCAGCACAAACATCATCTGCACTCCTCCTATATCCAAAATATTACCAGAATTGAGCGGTATTGTACCCTCCTTGTGAGAAACTTTGTCAATTCTGACTCCGTTTCGACCCGTCACCGTTAGCTCCCAAGTCCTAGAATCGAGATTATACTGAACGTAGGCATGGCGGCGCGATACAACCTTTGCCGGGCCCAGATCAATATCAATATGCTCATCAGACTGGGGCACAACAGGAATCCCTTGAGGACCATACACAGGTTCAGAAGAACGGCCTATAACTACCTTGAGCTTTTGAACATAGTAAGTCCATGACGACCCCGCAAGCTTCGCATAAGCTTGAACCTCAGTGTTGGAGGTGGCATTTGAATAGTTGACGGCCACTAAAGTGTTGGGATCCGGTAGCGCCAAATTGGAAATAACGGCGTTTACGTCTTCCTCCGTCAGAAGGTCGCCTTTTCTCCTCTTACCAGGCTCTAATCCTGACTCGTCCGGTTCGATCGACTCGGATCTAACCCTCCTCTTTCCCATGGACATTTTTAGATTTAAAAACGCTACAGGCTTAGAGGTATCAATTCACCACGCAGATGAGTTGAACAATACTGAATCCACACTGTCTGATAAGATGAGGCGATTAGATTTCACTGTCCTGGACCTGTCAAGTAGAGCACGCCTGTCATCAAGGCTGATCTGCGGATGTTTGTTTGTGTTTTGACGTTGCTGCAGCGATGGATTTTTTTTCTTGTATTAATTCTCCGGGTTGCCACAGTAACGGTCAAGTGGTTGATGGTGCACGTGGTATTGAATCACGTGAACATGGTCACGGCCCCCTCCACTTCTTACGGCCGCCCATAGTCCAGCAATACCTTCAATACGTTCAATGAACAGCCTTGATCGTTTGCCAGACGTTGACCTATCGGCTTTGGCGTGCTGCTACGGTTGTTGGGTACTCTACATTAGTGCCTTTCCCCCACAGATCGGGCACCGGTCGGTCGCGCATTAATAATCGTGGATGCATGCAAGCCAAATTTTTACCTGTAGGAAAATTTCCAGGGCATGGACATTGCATATGAATAATTGGGTTTTCAGTGTCTCTGGCAGTCAGATCAGACATCATTCAGCTCATTGTGAAGGTGGCGATTTACCAACCGTAACGCCACTCACTTACTGTCAGAGATTGACGTCGACAGAGGCAGTCCCTTGGGCCTTGCACAGCCGTGCCTCTCGGTTAGCAATCAGTGCCAGATTCACCGTGTCAGTTCGCATACTAACCTCAACCTCATCAAGCTCGTGTTGACCTTTAGTTCCGGAACACCACATAGTGTACACTCGCAAGCCCTTGTGAGGCTAATAAGTGCTACTTTTGCTAATACTGATTGCTGGATATCCTCTTTTTGGCTCTAAATCCAAACCTGTAGAGCTTCTCCCTTTCCAGAGACCCGACCTTTGTGCCTCTTGAGATACGAACGGACTAGGATCGGAAAATGTCAGATCCCACCACTGCCTCCAACTGGGTGGAAATAACCTCTGCAAATTCCGACATTTATCAGAATCGGAAGAAGCGCAAGAGAGTGACCAGGGCGTGCGATGAGTGTAGGAAGAAGAAGATCCGCTGTGATGGCAAGATACCTTGTAACCACTGTACAGTATACAGTTACGAATGTACGTACGACCAACCGTCGAGCAGGAGGAAAGTGACCGATAAGAACGACTCGGCCAAGCTTCGTAATGCTGAAGTGATTTTAGAAGCGCTGCTTCCGGGGGTGGATGTGCTATCTTCAACCACCGATGTTTCTCCTATTGTTGACCAGATTAAATCGGGGGTGCCTTTGCGTCAGGTGTGCCAAAACTTTTCAAAGAATGGAGCAGTTTCAAGCTCGAGGCCGTCGGATATTGTACTGCGTATGGCCAATGCGGGAGGGGCCCTCTCCAATCCTGACACGAATGTGTCTCCGTCGCTTATGTCTCCTCAAAGCACTGAAGACAATGACTATAAGGTAGACCTTCCTCCCAAGCACGTGGCCATTCAGCTTATCGAGTCGGTATGGGAGAATGCATGCGTTCTCTTTCGATTCTATCACCGCCCCTCGTTCATTCGCGATATGGACCTGCTTTATGAAACTGACCCTGAAGATTACTCGGGAAAGCAACTCAAGATTCTACCTTTGGCATATTCAGTGTTGGCAGTAGGTGTACTGTTTTCCATGGACCGATGCCAGGAATTGGGAATTAAAGATGCCAGTGAAGGGTATCGATACTTTACCGCTGCCAAGAAGATGCTGGATATCACTGATTGCAGGGATATGTACTCCATCCAGAGCGTAGTGATGATGATTTTATTCCTGCAGTGCTCTTCGCGACTGTCCACTTGCTACTCGTATATTGGCATTGCTTTGCGAGCTTCCCTACGATTGGGGTTGCATCGCAAGGTAAATCACTCTTTCAACCCAATTGAACTGGAGACCCGTAAGCGTCTATTTTGGGCTATTCGTAAGATGGATATTTATGTCAACTCCATGCTGGGACTACCTCGGGGTATCAGTGATAACGATTTTGACCAAGAGCTGCCGGCTGAAATTGACGATGAAAACATCACCGAAGATGGCTACTACCCCCAAAAGGATGGCAAATTGTCATCGTCGGCAATCTCTAACGCACACACCCGACTAATGACCATTCTGGGTCATATAATTTCAGAAATATACCCGGTCAAGCGGGTCAATACTCCCACTGCGTTTTACGAGAAGATTGACAGTCTGGAGGCCGAGATCACAGAGTGGTACGACTCGGTGCCTACATACATGAGGCCCGGTGCAGACGTCCCCTTGGAGTATCTAAAGGCTAATCGCCTACTGTCTCTAACGTACTGTTACACCCAGATCATTCTGTATAGGCCATTTATCCACTATTGCTCTCCCAATCATAGGGATGAAGGCAATAATCGGGCTCGGTTGTTAGGATTCAAGTGTATTAATGTGGCCAGAAGGGCAATTCACCTGGCTGATGATCTGGTGTCCAAAAAGCTGCTCAATGGTGCATACTGGTTTTCTGTGTACACCATATTCTTTTCGGTGGCGTGCTTGGTTTACTATATCCATGAGAATAGTTTTTCGGACCCAGGACGATGCGCAGAGCTGTCAAAGGATGCTGAGTTGGGCCGAAACGCCCTCTCGGTGCTCAAGGACTCGTCAATGACTGCGTCTAGAACGCACAACCTTCTCATGGGTATGTTCAAGCAGCTGAACCGTCAGACTTCTCAGCAGGGCAAGCAACCGGCTATTTACTCTGTGTGCCATGCGTCCAATCTGGATATTACCAAGATTGAGGACGAGCTGGAAAAGAGCAGCTACCGACCTATGGCCACGTCAGATATGCTGGGATCTCTTAATGACACGAACGGAAGCAACAATCAACAGCAGGGCAGTTTGAATAATAACGACAATGGCAGCTACCCGAGCAACAACACTAATGGTAATACTAACACTAATGGGGCCATGCCTCCTTCCTCGGGCCAGGTCTATGATGTAACAGAGGAGACTCCTTATTCATACATGCCTGGTCTCATGGACCAGGTTGACCAGCAACTATTTGGAAGGTTTTTACCACCCTATATGATGCAAAGTGTCAGTGAAGCTCCGTATAGTGGTGGAATCTATCCTGATCCAATTGTTCAGTCTCAACCACCGCAACAACCCCAGCCAGGACAGCCACAACAGCCCCAACAACCACAACAACCGCAGCAGATGGGTCCCCCTCAAAGCCAAGGAAGCCTATTTTCGCCTCAAAGCTGGGATGATTTTTTCAATCAGAATGCAGACCTCTCGGGGCTAAACTATGGGGATATGGGACAATTCTAACAGACATTTTTCACTATGTAGGTAATAGACCGGGATTTTTTGATTTTCGTATCTCTGTGTGATGATTTTATGGGGTTCCATTTGTTAAATAAATATGCAATGCTTAAATATCATAATCGTACTTTGATCCGCCTGAGGTGCGACGGCCAAAGCTGGCAGTGGTCAGACGGATACCACCTAAAGAAACCCCTCCTCGAGGAGACCACAGTGAAGTTCCAACCACATAGACCAAGAAGGCCACAAACGTGATTACAAGAAAAATGATAAATGGGTTGAGGGATTCGTTTTCATTGACCGCAGGGCACGCATAGGGAGTGCGGACCTCAAAGTAAAACGAACAATTGTTAGGGCTGGCCACATAGGAAATGATGGCCCGTTTGTGAGCATTAGAGTCACACTTAAAACTGAACAGCGATGACATGCGGTAAGGGGTCTTTTCTCCTTTCGGACCAACGCATGGGGAGCCATCCGTATACTCTAACAATAAGCTCCTTCCTCGAGTGAACGGGGCCGAGGATACGCTACCCAGGGACTTAATTTCACCGGTAACTGGGTCCTTATAACTAGCAGAAACGTTCTGAGGAGCTTTTACATCTTTGACTTTAACTGGAGTAATTAAAGGGGCGCAGATGTTAGCAGAAAAGTTGGCCGGAAAGTCATTACCTCGGATAAGCCAGTCTGACGTGTCCCCGGGAGGAGTACGCATCAATTCAGACAGATCAAAATGGTTGCCCGTAACATGAGACGTCACCTGGCAGAACCCATCTATCTGGGGATCGGGAGTGGAAGGCTTGCCACCGGCTGGAGGAGGGACTGCGCCCTGGCATACGGTCCCTAGGCCTAGGAGGCATAAACTTACAAGGCAGGGGATCATCCGTCAAAAATGCAAAGTATAAAATAATAAAACGAGTGGAAAGGAATAGAGATACGACCAGAGAATATATATGATAAAAATAAAAGTTTTACCACACAAACTGGCAGCTTTTTTCTCAGATTACCAAGGCTGGCCAAGACGCTACAACGGAGGGAAACTTGTAGTTCCGTTGTAATCCCGAGTAGGCAGACAATGGCGCCGCATGGGGGAAGGGGGGCCGCTACCCCTGTGGCGCCCGCCGCAGGCGAGCGTTTCGGCCCAAAAATGGTAAAGAAATTTTTTTTGTCTCAGATCATCAAATTGATAGACCGTGAGACTTTTTTTTGTTGAAGAAAAAAAGAGGGCAAAAAGGTTCCCATGACGCCACTAAAAAATTAAAATGACGGAATACTGACTGGTCATAGTGCGCCATATATATGACTCTTTGAATATATACGCCGTTTTGGCTATTATATTCGGGGTGACAAAAAAAATGTCATATGTGTTGGCATGGCTCACTTGCGGTCACCGCTTGCATGAAGCGCAGATTACCACAAAGGTCCTAGTAGCTTGAAGGGTGAAAACTTGAGGTTTACAAGGGCCCAAAAACTCAATTGCAGCCACTAAAATGAGCATTCAATCTATAATCAGTCCATAGTCAACAAGAGCGCTCAAAATTGATACAGTTTAGTGAATCTTGCTCGAGATGAGCGGGCGATAGTTGCTTTTGGGGAGCCCTAAGTGGTACGTGCGGCGCGCGGGATGTTTCCCTATTAGGCAAAGGCCGACCGGGTAACCCCTCGAGAAAAAAAAATTTTTCGCCGCTAATCTGGTGTTATATAAAGCTCCCCCTGCTCTTGGATTTTTTCCTTGTCAACTCACACCGGAAATCGAAGGCATTTCATTCTGAGTAGTTCTCAAAAAACATAATCAACAATGGGAAAGGAAAAGACTCACGTTAACGTCGTTGTCATTGGACACGTCGACTCTGGAAAGTCCACCACCACTGGTCACCTTATCTACAAGTGCGGTGGTATCGACAAGCGAACCATCGAGAAGTTCGAGAAGGAGGCCGCCGAGCTCGGAAAGGGTTCCTTCAAGTACGCTTGGGTGCTTGACAAGCTTAAGGCCGAGCGTGAGCGAGGTATCACCATTGACATTGCTCTGTGGAAGTTCGAGACCCCCAAGTACTACGTCACCGTCATTGACGCCCCTGGTCACCGTGACTTCATCAAGAACATGATCACTGGTACCTCCCAGGCTGACTGTGCCATTCTCATTATCGCCGGTGGTACCGGAGAGTTCGAGGCTGGTATCTCCAAGGACGGTCAGACCCGTGAGCACGCTCTGCTTGCTTTCACCCTTGGTGTCCGTCAGCTGATTGTTGCCATCAACAAGATGGACTCCGTCAACTGGTCTGAGGACCGATACAATGAGATTGTGAAGGAGACTTCCAACTTCATCAAGAAGGTCGGTTTCAACCCCAAGGCTGTGCCTTTCGTGCCCATCTCTGGATGGAACGGAGACAACATGATCGAGGCCACCACCAACGCCTCCTGGTACAAGGGATGGCACAAGGAGACCAAGGACGGTAAGGCCACTGGTAAGACCCTTCTTGAGGCTATCGACGCTGTCGACCCTCCTACCCGTCCTTCCGACAAGCCCCTGCGTCTCCCTCTGCAGGATGTCTACAAGATCGGTGGTATCGGAACTGTGCCCGTCGGTCGTGTCGAGACTGGTGTCATCAAGCCCGGTATGGTTGTCACCTTCGCCCCCGCTGGTGTGACCACTGAAGTCAAGTCCGTCGAGATGCACCACGAGCAGCTGCCCGAGGGTCTGCCCGGTGACAACGTCGGATTCAACGTCAAGAACGTCTCCGTCAAGGAGATCCGACGAGGAAACGTCGCTGGTGACTCCAAGAACGACCCCCCCAAGGGATGCGAGTCTTTCACCGCTCAGGTCATCATCTTCAACCACCCTGGTCAGATCTCTGCCGGATACTCTCCCGTGCTTGACTGTCACACTGCTCACATTGCTTGCCGATTCGACGAGCTTGTTGAGAAGATCGACCGTCGATCCGGAAAGAAGGTTGAGGACGCTCCCAAGTTCGTCAAGGCTGGTGACGCTGCCATCGTTAAGATGATTCCTTCCAAGCCTATGTGCGTCGAGACCTTCACTGAGTACCCCCCTCTTGGACGATTCGCTGTCCGTGACATGCGTCAGACCGTCGCTGTCGGTGTCATCAAGTCCGTCGAGAAGGTTGACAAGGCCGGTAAGGTCACCAAGGCTGCCCAGAAGGCCGCCAAGAAATAAATAGATTGTCGGTAACGGTAATTGATATTATTTCATTATAATTTTGTCTATTATTTTTATTTAGTATTGTCGTTTCACTCACTAGTGTTCTTAGTTTAATGAAAAAGGATGAAAATTTTTTCACCGTTTTGTATGCACGAGGCGTTGTGCGGCGCGGATCATCGTGATTTGGCCAACGCTCGGAAACGTTTCATTTACTCTAATTGCGTTTCCCGAAACTGTATCTATTTCCATATTCTCCTTGTTTTGAGTTTCGGCCTTTGCTGACCCTTTCGCCTGGATCGTATTGTGCTTAATTCGGTGTTCAGGGTCTGTTGCCTTTTAATTTGTTGTTTGTCGATCCGCAATTCTGTACCTGTACTTGATAATTTACCTCCGCATGTTGCAGACCCTTGACATGACCACGATAAGCTACTGATCACAGAGCCAACACAGTAACAGAATCACTACTGCAATGTATACCCAGAACAGTTCACGGATCATGACCCCGGTACCCTTCACCTCCACAGCATTGCTGTTGTACTAACTACAAGGGGCAACTATAATCAATATTGGCAACCCCGGCGATTGGCGAACAATTTCATGATTGGCGAACATTGGCACCCCCCTCCCCGCGCTCGTCCCCTACCAGACGCTAGCTGCTTGTCGCTGGGCACCTGCTCCGCAATTGCTCCGCATTAACTCCTGTCTTGTCCTCATTCCGACCCTGGGCTTGGTATCCAAACCGCCCCATTTTGGGAGCTCGGGTTATTGTACTGATTAGGCCATCACAGCCGGTCACGTGCGCGGGTGGCGCAGTGTACCCGGTCCGTGAGTTTTCGATTGCAGGCATGGTGGACGGCGCACAAGGAGGCCTGGCGAGCACAAGACGAGTGCTTTGGGCGCTTATTTGACCAGATTTGGACCATCCTGGGATCGCACACCTTGAATAGCACTTATCCCCTGGACCGAATCCCTTAGTCAACGCTCATTTGACGTAACAGTCCGCATTCTTCTCCCTCTCTGCGTAATCTCCAGCCCACGCCTGCCAAGAGCTTGGCTAAGACCCGGCTCACCGTTTGGCTTGGAGGTTATAAAGAGGCCACTTTCTTGGTTTATTTTTCGTTTTTTTGTTTTTTTTGTTTTAGGTTCAACTTCAACAAACACCAACCTGTCATGTCATATACGTTTACGGACCTTCAGACGCTGATGGCCCCAGGCCCAGGACCAGGACCCCGCCGTGAAGAGCCCCCTACAAAGTACGATTATGCAAAGTATAGCCATCAGCAGCAACAGTCGCTACCGTCTCCGCCCGGATCGACCGACGAACCCGTCTACAATAGCTCCTCCAACACCACAGTAGGCCCCAACAACAACAACAACAACAACAACAGTAGTAGTAGTAGTAACCAGGCCTATCGTGCTGCCGTGGCGGCCCAGACGGTGACTCCTCCTAGCTCATCGGACCTTCGCCAGCCTGGTATGGCTCGCGATCGAGCCCTTTCTAACGAGTCGAACGGTAGCGCAGGCGATAACCCCAGCGGAGAAATGCTACGATGCAAATGGCTGGACTGTACCAAGCTGTTTTCGCGAGCAGAGGACTTGTATAACCATCTGTGCGAGGTGCACGTAGGCCGAAAGTCCACTAACAACTTGTCGCTAACGTGCCGATGGGATAACTGTCAGATTAACACTGTCAAGCGAGACCACATCACTTCTCACATCCGAGTGCACGTTCCTCTCAAGCCATACAAGTGCGAGGTTTGCAAGAAGAACTTTAAGCGACCCCAGGATCTCAAGAAGCACGTCAAGACGCATGCAGACGATTCGTACTCTCCTACCAGTAGACAGGCCCCTCCTCCTCCTCACCAGATTTACGACCCTCATCAGTACCGATACTCGTTGGAATCTTCTTCTTATCCGTCTGCCCTAGACTACCCACAGCAGCAGCAGCAGCAGCAGGCTGGCCATGCTTACGGAAATGCCGTCTACAGCAATGGATACTCGTCGTACCCTTCGCAGTACCCGCCGAGCGCAAACTATCCCCCTTACTATCCTCAATCTCAACCCCACCAGCCTCAGCACTCGCAGCACTCTCAGCACCACTCGCAGCAGCCTCCGGCTCCTCATCACCACCTTTCCCAGCCTCAGTCTGGCCTAGACTTTGACCGAAAGCGTGGTTATGACCGTGGTGACCCTCTTGAGGGTAGCGAGCGCAAGCGGGGTTACGATGCTACTGCAGACTTTTTCGATTCTGTCAAGCGGGCTCGTATTGCTCCTATCTACACTTCGGACATGGCCTCTCGCCTGTCCAATGTTGAGTCTTCGCTCAACGGTTACGAAACTGACTCGTCTCGAATGCTGCCTCCTTTCAAGACCCAACAGGATCTTCTGGAGGCTGATTCATTCCTGTCTAATTTGTCGTCATCCATTAAGCCCGACTCTACTACTACTGCTGCTACTTCTACCAGTGCTAGTACTGCTACTTCAATGGCCGCGACCGCTACTCCGGTCTCCAGTGCTCCCGCAAATGATGTATACCTGCCCTCGAATGGTTACCCTCTTCCAGCACTACATCACTCTTACACCCCGGCTCCTTCGGCCTACCCTACCCTTCCTCACAACGACATGTACCCGAGCTTTGGTCAGTACCCTCAGCTGGCCTCTCGTCAGGATTACGACTCTTCTCGCAGAGTTTCCATTGGTCTTGCCCAGCGATCATCCAAGGAAGATGCTGAACAGGACAAGGACGCTAAGGACTCCAAGGCCTCCAAGGCCACTAAGGACACCGATGGTGTGGACAGCCTGACCTCGCAAATTGCTTCCCTAAAGGTGCAAGAGCAAGAAAAGATCGACGAGGAAACTCGGGACCGTCACCTCAAACTGGTGCACACCCTGCGAAACTCTATTGCTCGCATGCTAAAGGAGCTCGACGAGGAAAAGAAGGACGACAAGAAGGACGACCACAAGAGCAGCACTGGCCTGTATCCGGAGATCCAGGCATACTAATGATACTAATTATGATGCTATTTATATTATGGAATACACATTGATTCTGGTTTTTATTACTGTTAAACTTTCCTTGTTTGTCGTTTGTAGCTGTTGCTGTATATATACTGATGCCTGTTGAATGACGGCAGTGATCGCGAACCATGAAGTATTGGGGTTGGCTATTGTTGTTCGTCTACTCTACAAACGTGTGTGCTCATGAGTGTCATGCCAATCTTGTTGGAAATGTTGGACAGTATATTCATAGACCTGGCAGAGGTAGCAGATCGCATCGTGGTAGAAGGTTCCGATCAACCCTCAGAACCGCTAGCAATGGCACTGAGTATGGGGCGGACCAAGGCACCAACACAAAGGTGCTGTACACGGGAGGATCAGACAGATTGTTTACTGCTGGCGAACGGTCTCCAAACGGTCTTCAGCCAAGTGAGCTGACTCCCGCAGAAGCAGCATTGGTTCTGCCTGGGTACTGGGGCCACACAAAGGTGTTTGAGTACTCTTACAATGTCATTCCGAATAACGATCGTCGTTATGAGGTCGATTGCTACTGTATACAGGGGCCGCCATGCTCTTGTGATCGAGTCAACAACAACGAGCTTTATTTTTACGAGCTCAAGCAAGTTAAGACCACAAAGCTAAGTGCCTATTCAGTAGGACGCAATGCTCATTATGCCATCAATGGGTCGGTTGAGCTGGTAGAAACTGATCCACGTAACTCTGCGAGTGCCGGCCATGACACTCCAGGACATTCTCATCTTGCTCTTATAGCTGCTGCAGTTTTGATTTAATACCATATAGGAAATTATAGCGCTGTCACGTCTGATCCACAAACCAGGAGCTGGTTGTGTTGGTGAACAAATTTCAGTGAGTTTTGCATTGAATTCAACTGAGTTTTGCCAAATCCGATAAAAGATCAATGCCAAATTCCAGGCTTCTCATTTCCATATTCATTCAGCGTGCAGTTCTTCACAAACGCATGATTTTAAACACATCTTTGAACAGTTAATTATTCAATCAAAATAATTAACTAAAATCGGGAGGCCTAATGGAACTGATTGTGTTCACGACAAATTCCTCCGACATCATCAATCAGGTCTCTTGGCCCAGTTGGTTAAGGCATCGTGCTAATAACAACTCCTTGTTGAAACGCGAGGATCGGCGGTTCGATCCCGCCAGAGACCATCTTTTTGCTCCCATAACCTGTTTTTTTGGCCAATTGACAAGAAAAATGCATGGTGCTGCATCCAATTCACCGTCGACGCATGTCAAACAATGTCCTCTCGTTAGTATTACCTCTTTTTATATATCAGCTGTATGGTATAGACCTTTGAATCCCGGTCAAAGTATGAAAAGAACTTGCCTTGCGACCGGTCCACCTCATGCGACTCAATTTTAAATGCAATTGTTTCGTATGGTTCAGCGGCCACTAGCAGATACTGGTACCGGCGGTCTGGCGGAGTTTCCACCTTTTGCTCATAGGCACTCATGAATCGATATCGTGGCTTGACGTCGGTGCCAATTTCCGGAAACTTTACCTCAAACAATAATCCATGCTGCTTTGTCACTGGATCTCGGATCTTTACAACTTTATAACCTGGGCGCCCAATCTTCACTGTCTTTTTGATTGGCACTGTAGGGGCTGGTAAACCGGCCTGGTCCGTGCGCTTTTCTCGGTTCTCCATGGCCTCTCTCTTGGCCAAATTTGTCTGATGCTTCTTGGATTGAGTGTGGATCAAGTACGAGCCATCTGTAACATGAGTCGTCAAGCACAGTCGGCACTCAAATGTGCCTACATGATTCTTGAAAATATATGGATCCTTGTCCAGATCAATTGTTTCCAGCGCCAGCTGTCGAAGACGCTGCTTACGAGCAGCCTGAGTCTCGCTCCATCCGGCAACTCCACCTCCTCCTTTCTTGGAGCCCGCACGATTCTGATAATCCATGCTGATGCTTTTTGCCTCAAAGTTGGGTACAACAGGTTAAAGTGCCACTATTGATAATAATTTATTGTGGGATTTTGGACTTTTGCACGGCTGACACGCGGCGGGATATAGTGTCCGCTCATCAACACACAAGTGCTCCGAGACCAATTCTGGAGACGCGTTGATGATAGATTTGTTCACAAAGGCCAGTTCAACCGGGTCACTGCTACTAGTTTAATGTCCCAGACGAAGCCCCGTGAGGAGTGTAGCTACCAGGAGATATACCCCGGGCTAGGGTCGTCCACCCGGCTCAAAGTTCACGTGGTTCGCACTACTACTACCGTAAATGGAACTAATGGACCAACTGATACAAATGACAGCTCTACACAGAACACGCAAACTGTACAGGATACTCAGGCGGGCCCTGTAGTAGGGGGAAAGGGGTTTCGGCCTTGTCCTAGACCCTTAGCGACAGACAACGTTAACCCCGTTTATACTTCAGTGGGGTACCAAGGGACGCAAGGCGGGTTTGAAATGCCGTTGGAGTATATTCGTAGCCATCCCAGCCCTTGCGACCCAGGAGTAGAGGCTCTGACTAGGTCGATACCAAAGGGGTCCAATGCGCCGGTTAAGGTGGAGTATGATATGGATCAACAGGATGACCGGTTCTTAGAGCACTTGAATTCGTCTAGGCCCCAATCTGGCCAAATAACCAAAGAATTGTTCGAAGTGACAATGACCTTGTTCGAGTTGGAATGGTACTTTATAGACCGGAAAATGCCACCCAAAAAGAAGACTTCAGTGGAAGGGGAGATAGCCGATAACGATGAACAACGGTGCACGGTGTGCGACGAGGCAGAGTGCAACAATTCTAATGCAATTGTGTTCTGTGATGGGTGCGATATTGCTGTCCATCAGGACTGCTATGGAATTCCCTTTATTCCTGAAGGGCAGTGGTTGTGTTCCCAGTGTACGATTTCCCGCAAGCGCAAGGCATCGTGCATTTTCTGCCCAAACAAGTCGGGAGCACTAAAAATGACCGACACCAGACGATGGGCACACGTTTTATGTGCCTTGTGGATTCCTGAAGTGCTTGTTTTGAGACCCATTTATATGGAGCCCATTGGTGGCATTGACCGCATCCCCAAGAGCCGCTGGAAACTCGTTTGTTATGTTTGTCGATACAAGATTGGGGCCTGTATCCAGTGTGCTAATAAGAGCTGTTTCCAAGCATTTCATCCTACCTGCGGGCGCAAGGCCAGACTTTATATGAAAATGACTGCTGGGCCTCATGGTGCGTTGAACGATCCTGGGACTTTACTGGCTTACTGCGACAAGCACACTCCCTATGACTATGCACAAGAAGTTGATGTCGTTGGAGGACTGAAAACTGCTCAGGCTCATTATGAATCTCTTCGTCCACAGCATCAGTACACTGGTAATGAATGGCAGTCGAACTTGTTTCCCGACGACACTGTGGTTGCCGAGACAAAGTTTATCCGAAAAGTTCACGACAAGAGCAAAATCTGGCGTACAGAACAGGGCACCCCTGCCCCTCCGCAGGTAATGGTGGATAAAATTCATCGAGTGGTTTTGGGCAAGCCGGGGCTGATAGTACCAGACCTTCAAGACTACCTCTATGCAATGGCGCGATACTGGACGCTCAAGCGACAGCTCAAGCGTGGGGCTTACTTGATTAAGCGATTCCAGCTGGCCCTGGAGATGGAGCCTAATGTGGTCTTGCCCAAGGATGAGACTGCTGAAAAGGTAGCCTTATACGAGGACCTCGTTGACCGTCTTAAGCAGTTATCAGCAATCGTAGGACTGGTAAAGCAGAGGGAGGAAACAAAGCTTGAGCTCTGTGACAACCAGCATCGACAGGCACAAATTGTCTACTTTACAGCACAATCTTTAGTGACTCCGCTGACAGAAAAGATTAAAGAGGAGGCAAATCCTGATTTGGCAGACGTTTGTGCGCAATTAAAGTCCTATTATCCTAGTGTCCAAGCACTCAAGGACAATTTTGCTCAAATCTGTGACCAGATGGCCCATGAAAATGGCGCATCTGTAGCGCGACAGATTTCCAAGCTAAGACGGTCTGTGGATCCTTTAATTGAGGAGAGCCTGGCCAAAGAGCAGCAGTTTAATTATGACGAAACCACCGGATTGGCCGATTTCCGCAACTTTCTCCCCGACGGCTTGTCTATTCAAGACGAGGTATGGACTGGAGCTCGCATTCGTCGCGAAGAGAGCCCATTAACTGATGAAGAAGAACTGGAAGCTCAACTGAACGCTAGAGAAGAGCCAGCGATAGCGACAAAACGGAAGCGATCTGATGGTCCTAGTCCTACTACTACTGCCACCATGCCCTCGGCGACAAAGCCTATCCAGCCAAATGGCCATGCAAATTCACGACCACGTTCACGATTACGACGTCGACGGTAATGCCGACCATAATAACACCCCCTATTTATTGTCAAATGCAGTTGTAATGTTAGTTTACATATGCTGTCTAATACCAATTTCAACTAATGCAATTCAAAATGACCTACATGCGCTCTCCTCTCGTCTATGTGATACGACTGAGGCGCTCCTTGTCGTCATCTTCTAGTTCATAAGCTGGGCGAAAGACAATGTTTCCATGCGAATCAAGTCGTTCCAGCGTTGGATTCTTGCATGTGTTCTTGGTGCCTCCCAACGAAGTGTATCCTTGGTCATACAGTGGGCAATACGGGACGTCGGCAAACAACAAAAAGTCCCAGATCTCTACATAGTGCCAATCGAGCACCGGGTGGACTCGCATAAAGTCAGGCCATCCATGGTCGGTCTTTTCATAATAGCTGAGTTTGCTTCCGTAAGGGTCCGTTCGTCTAATTCCAACCAGGATAGCCCGAATGTTCTCATGGAGACCCAAATAGTGGTCAAATGCCTCCTTAAGCGGAGGAGGCAGACGCACCACTTCTAGCGCATACTGGCTCTTGCAATCGTCTACAAACTTGTCAACTTCTTCGAATGAGTTGTTAACATGGACATAGATGCAACGTAGACGGTCGAACCCGTCCAGTAGAGTTGGTCTGGTCTCCATCTCAGAGTACAAAGCTGCCATAAAGATGATTAACATAACCTGACAGTCCTTTCCGCCGTTAAAAGACACTGCGATTTCACTCATGTCATGCTTGCCCAGAGCTTGTTTGACTATTTCCAGGGACCGTTTGACCTGGGCCTGGCCCCGGGAACGAAGGTCGCCATCCTTAGACTCCATATACCTCTCAACAATGCCATGACACTGTCGACAGGCCCTGATTAGCGCCGACTCGGTAGTCATTATTATCAACAGATCAAAACCAAGTCCGCTCCGCAAGTGACTGATTAGATTTCCTCGAGACGGACCTTCTCCAAGGCTGAAACGTGGGGAATGAATGTCGGAACCGACCGGCGATACCTACAGAACCTTACCGAACAACCGTTAACCGTTGCCGGTTGGCCCCATTTACAACTTACAATATAGAAAAAACAAGACAAGACTAGTTGTATAAGGGAACAGAATGCATTAGTGATCTATGTACAAGTAGCTCTTAAAGATTCAATTGCTGCTGCAAAGAATCTCGTAGAATTTTGAGATGGAATTGGTAGAGTTTGGTCAGGATTCTTTCATCCTCATCGCTGGTGACGGCGAGAAAGTAGCGGGAATCGCCTCCAAATTTGGCAGCATTGCGGTCGCGAACAATCTGGGCAATGATCTCAGCGGTGTCTCGATTGCCAGTGATGGCGTTTGTGTGCATCTCGGACACCAATGACTCGATAGTGCTCAAATCTCGATGGTACTTCCATCGTAGCTTGAGCACTTCGTTGTACACAAATTCGTTGCAAGCACTCAAATAGAATTGATATCCAGTTCGCTTGGACAGCTCAAACACCGTAAAAGCCTGCATTGGGGAGCCAAACGAGTCGAGGACAGAAATTACCTTGGACAGGTAGTGAGAAACTGTGTCTTTTGTGATGGGAGGGTTGTTAACGTCAATTGGGGCATTCTCATCGAGAACATGCTGCTCTGCTTCGCTCTTTTCCAGATCAGCACTGCGATCTAGAACCTTTTGCTGGAAATAGGCGGCCACATCCAGGTCTGATTCCAGAGAATCAATGTGTCTGAGTACTGGTAAGATGACCATTCTCACTCTGTCAGACTCAATTCTGGCCCGCTGCTGCCCCGATTCCAGTGCATTCGGAGGCATCTGTCTAGTATCACCCTCCACCAGCTCGACCTGGCCATCCTTACCAGGCATTCCATATGAAAATCTATCGTAAAGCTTTGATTGGAGACTTGTCTTAGACGACGAAGATTTTGAGGACGAAGAGCGCGGTTTGCTCTTAACTTCAGTGCTCTGCTGCTCAAACATTGTAGAAAGCAAATTTGCAAACACTTCCCGTTCTCTATGCGTTTCAGTCCCCGCTGCTAACGAGTCCTCGGAGCCGTCATTCTCTACAAAGGATCTCCTGAGCTCAAATGGTTCCAAGTCCTCTCGAGTGACTTCTCCGAACGAAGTGTCGTTAGTAGCTTTAGCATGGGTATTACCTTCGTATCTGGGCGCACTTCGTGCAAGCCCTTTGGTCCTAGGCATCCTCACCACAGATATGCTGTGAAAACATCGGGACCTAGCTAGTCGACAGCCCAGCATTCTCCTTTTTTTTGCGTCTTTGCAATCGATGAAGTTTCTTTCCAAATCGCTTCCGATAAATTTCGGCCTGCGGCGCTTATCGCTTCACCACTTCCAGTGCCCGACATCGACAGCACCGCACAGCACCGCACACAGCAGGATGGCCAACATCGTGCACGCCCATCAATGGGACGAGGGCAATTCCCAGTACTTTGTGTCCCTCAGTCCGGTTCGTGATGAGCTGGGTTTATACGAGTCTGTGTATTCTAACGGCTCTTACTCCACGTCCAAGAAGAGTGGCATTTCCGACTTTGACACGCTTCATTGTTACGGGTATTCGCCAGTAGAACGAGGGCTGGCGTGCGCAGGACAGACAAATGGAACTGTTAATCTCACTAACCTTCTCAGATCTGAACTACCGACGCTGCGTCTTCGCCCTAAGCAGTCGCGGCCCTGTAATTCAGTTTCGTTCAATTCAAATGGCCTCATGGCGGCTGGATTCGACAAGGTCCGCAACGATAACTGTCTGATGGTTTGGAATATTGAACATTACGCCCGTACAAGCTCTCATTCCTCTCAAGGTGAGGATTCGTACAAGACCCCTCTGGAATCATACCTTCCAAACGAGGTAGTGTCATCTGTGGCCTTTCTCAAAGACAGCCCTAGCGTGCTGTTATGTGGATCGTACAAGTTTATTCGAGAATTAGACCTCCGCTCACCCTCTCACAACTACCAATGCGCTTCTAAGAGTTCCCCGCTAATTTCTGTTAACCCCTTTAACGACAATGTGTTTGCGTCTTATTCGGAAACCGGCGCAATGGCCCTCTGGGACAGGCGACAAATGCGAACTGGATTTGCAAACTCAGAGCCAGTCTTGTCGATGAACAGAGTACTTGGTGATAAGAAGAATGCACAAGGATCGTTTAGATTTTCTCTTGTTCACCAAAATGAGTTTGCTACCCTTAATGAGGGCGATCTGCTTAGACGATGGCAGATTGGAATTGTTCCAGCAATGCCCGAGCTTGGTATTCGTAGACCTTTCTACGGAAATACTACTGCTAGCTCTGGGGGTGGCACCTCTGGTGCCGGTGGCTCTGGAACCGCTTTTATTGCACCAGAGCAAGTTCCTCAAACCCCAGAGCATGGACCCCGAAGCCAGTCTTACATGTCCACCAATGATACTCTGTTCATTTCCTCTGTTTTAGACCACAAAACGCATTACGACAAGGTGGCAGGATTTGACTACGCTGGTGATGCTACCAATGCCAATGCTGTATCTTTCATGTGTATTCGACAATCCGGTCAGGTATTCCGTATGAAGATTAAAGAGAGCCCGGACGCAACTTCGTTTGATCCTCAGAATGAGATTGCAATTGTAGATCCAGAACGGGTTGTTCTGATTAATCCTTCAGACTCCGCCAGAGGTCGAGCATCAACCTCGTCAGCAGGCCAGCAGAATGACAAGTATCACCGTAAGCAGAGTTACGCTTCAGAAGATATGGATGAGGATTCAGATGGTGATGAACGTAGAGACTCCAGAGCTTCGCAAACCGACCGAAAAGGGAGTTACAATGAACAGACAGAAGAAGAACTGGCAATTCAGGACCAGCAGGAAGGTCTTCTTGATGCCGCTGCTGTGTTGGATGGTGATATTTCGAGCATTATCCACAAACGCGCACAAGCTGGCTATGCGTTTGATTGCGAAAAGAATATTGAAATTCTGGATTCTCTACATGGAGACAATTATCTCAAGTATGTGTGGCAATGGCTCCGAAGCGCTTCTCGTGCAGAGGCTAAAGGGGCCATGCTGAGCAAGAAGCTAGACCTTGGTTTTGAAGGAGTGCTTGGTATCTGGGAAGGTTCTGCCGGTCTAAAGGGTCAGGCAAGACACATTGAATCTGGCCCAATATCCGAAAAAGATTTTGCTGCGGCCATGAACGAAATGCTAGCAAAGTCTACGTACCCTGCATTCATATCTCACGCGGTCGCTGGAGGTCCCAAACAGGCATACCGAAGATTATGTCTTCGAGTAGCGGGTTGGAATTTCGGACTAGCGCAGCTAGAAACAAAGCTTCAGGAGCTCGAGGAGAACGGTCAGTATGAGAAAGCTGCAGGATGGGCAGTGTTCCACGGGGACGTTGACAGGGCAGTACAGAGCCTTGCAAGTTCCAACAAAGAGCGATTACGATTAATTTCTACCGCAGTGGCTGGTTATGGTGCCTACAAAGATTCCGATAGTAACAACCCCTGGCGGGAGCAATGTAGAAAGCTTGCCTCTGACCTTGGTAATCCCTATCTTCGGGCCATCTTTGCATTTATTGCTGACGGATCTTGGACTGATGTCCTCGACGAGTCGTCTCTACCTCTGGTGGAACGGTTGGGAATTGCACTACGGTTTTTACCTGATGATGAATTGTCATCATTCCTGACTAGAGTTACTGCTCGAACTATCCGTAATGGAGACCTCGAAGGCATAATGCTCACTGGTATTACTCCAAGAGCAGTAGACTTACTACAGTCTTATGTCGATAAGACCAGTGATGTGCAAACGGCAGCACTAATTACTGCGTTTGGCGTTCCTCGCTACTTTGCCAGCGATAAGATTAAGGCTTGGACAGAAGAATACAGAATGCTACTGAATAGTTGGCGCATGTTTTCTCAGCGAGCTCGTTTGGACGTGACCCGCAATAAATTGTCGCGAAATGGAAAAGGAACCCCAATGATCAAACCTCCTCCAAGACAAATATATCTGCGATGCAGTCACTGTAAAAAGACAATTGGAGGCAAATCAACCCCGAAGGAAGCAGGGATAAAGGGCAAGACAGTCGCCGCTGAGGCCAGTGGCAGATGCCCACATTGCAACAGTCCTCTTCCCCGTTGTGTAATTTGTCTGCTACCAATTGGGTCATCGTCGCCCCTCAATAAGGTGAAAGGGGATGGTGTCGCATTTAGCATCACAAACCAGTATGACCAATGGCCAACTTTCTGCTTGTCCTGTAATCACGGTCTTCACGCTGGTCATGCAAAGGAGTGGTTTGCGCGTCACGACGTGTGCCCAGTTCCAGACTGCAGCTGCCTATGCAACAGCAAGAGCCCTTATAAAAGAACCTAGCCGACCCTCATTAAGAGTGTAATTAGACTGTGTATCCTAGCGTTAGTACTAACCCCATTAAAATATTTGACAAACTTACTGTCTTCAGGAAGTCTTGTTCTTTCTTTCCATGATTCAATGATCCAACTGGCCGTCACAATTCTCGGTATAGTTTTACTGCCAGCTACAGTTTTTCTAACCTCTCTGGCCCTCTGAACATTTTTCACAACCACTGCTGTTGTTTTTTCATCTATTGTGTCAGTGGTTGTACCGCCTGCAAACTCTGCCAACGTTTGAGCTGTAGAGTTAGGTTCATCAAAGTAGAAAACGTCAATTGGGAATAGCAAACCAAGTAGGGGTTCTGGAATTGCATCCACCAGTTCCAATTTAAGCGATCTTAAGGAGCTCTGGTCCGAAAATACATGTAGGTCTTTCATGCCATTAAGCAGCACTTTGAGCTCATCTACGCCTGTTTTCCTCGTATATGGGTCTCCATACGCATCAACAGACTTGTAGATTAATTCGTTGGTCTCTGGAGTGGCATGGAAAACGTACCGAGGTTCCAGCTCGAGAACTGTTCCATACTTGATACAGTCGGTAACCCATATAGGCTTGATAATATCGTGTTCGTTAATCTTCATGATATTAGACACCCGAATAATTTTCTTGTCTGCGACCAAGACTAATCGTCCTTCCGTGATATTGGTAGCGTTTGTTAAAGACCCCCCATGTTCCTTGATCAAAGCCTTTAGACGGTCCCTACCAATTCCATCAACACTGTATATCTCAGAAATAACATTAAAGACAATCCCAGAAAACAATCGATCTTTCAAGGAAATATGCACCCGTTCTTGCGATTCATCATCGCTGGTGGACCCTATGATCCGATGCTTCTTTTGAGCAGGCCGGCGTGCCCGCTTACTAGCGACCTCCTCTTTCTTTTTGAGCTCGAGGGCATCAATTTCTTGTCTTATTTTATGAAAGTCCTTCAGCGAAGCAGCAGTTTTCCAGTCCTTGTCGTGACGAATTTGTTTGAATCTCGGAAATCGAAGAGTATGACCAGTACGGAATGTGGTCGAAGGAACGATCTGACTGGCTTTCACTTCAAATACTAGTGATTCATCGGGTCTGATCCACACATCAGGGACAGAACTGCTGGATCCAGATGCTATTTCAATATAGTCTTTGGCCAGGGTTGACCATTTTTGGAACTTGTCTCCAAGCTTGTGCCTCAATTCAGCAAAATCTGATGAGGACAGACCTCCTCCAACCTTACAAAAGGAGTAAAATTTGTTGACCTTCTCTTCTCCTTTGTCCACTCGGAGACCACAGAGAAAACTAGCAACCTGATTACTTCTCTTTCCACTACCATAGAAGCCACCAATCACACACACGTCAAAGGTCTCTTCAAACTCCGTCAGATACTCCGGCTTAACCTTATACCAGCTATCATTTCTTGAGTTAACATCATAAGGGCGGTCCGGGTTCTTCACAATCAGACCCTCAGAACTTTCTTCAACAGCCCGTTGTAATCTCTTGTTGACTTCCTCTTGAGTAGATGCCCATTCATATGTCAAGATCTCAATACTGCCTGGGATTGGGTTAGAAATCACCTTGTTTAGGGCCTTTTTGCGCTCTTTAAGGGGATACATTGTCAGTGATACATCATTGAGCAGAAGGATATCAAAAGCAAGAAATATAGGAACCAAGCCGGCTCCTCCACCTTTTGCTGCTGTCTTGAGGGTACCAAATGGGCCCAGGACGTTCTCGACCCTATCCCAAGTTGCCATTTCACCATCAAGAACGCAGTTTTCCACCTGGCTATTTATTGCCTTTTTCAAGAAAGTACTAAATGGCCCCGTATCGTACGAGGCACCATATAGGTTAGTGTATTCAGTGGCCCGCCTACTGAAGTATTTTACTGACTTGCCATATTCAGCAATGTGGATTTGCATTCGTTCTCCATCGATCTTTTCTTCAATCAAAAATTGTGTAGGCATTGCTTTGACCACAGTAGGGATACCCTTGGTAAACATTGCCAACTGTGGTTGGAAGCAGGCCATCAAGGATACATCCTGCTGTTCTAGTGACAGACGATGATCAGGGTCCCAAAGTTCCCAACAAGTACGTTTGAGATTCGAAGTCACATTGAACAGGGCTATGGCGTCAGGGTGCCATGCTTCCAAAATGGTCTTTTCAGTAGCATGGATCCGCATATTTCGGAGGATGACTCGAATGAGCCATCGCATCTCTTCTGAGTTCATGTTGTCGTAGAATTCTTGAATCACTGCCTGAGAGTCCGAGTCTCCACTGAGCTTGTCCAGAAGATCATTCACTTGACCAATCGTCAGGGTACCGAAATCGGACTTTGTCTCTCGCTTCTTTATGATATCGTAGCACCGTTCGGAGAAATTTCCTGCAGAGTATGCATTTCCTTGTTTCCAGTTCATGAGGGCCTGAGCATCTGGCGACTCTGGGGATATCTTGAGGACTTTGACCAAGTGCTTGCCCAGCACCTTTTCCTTCATCGAATACATGGCCCGTTCTCGGTCCTTATCAGGCATGACCAGTCGAAGCGCCGGATAGATATCATTTCCTACATTTTCACGCCAGAGGGTGATAAACTTGTCTACGATACGACGTCGGAACTCTTTTATACTTCCGCTCTGGGTTGAAAGATTGCTCAGAGGGATCAACAATTTTGTGACCAGAGTGTGAAACGGAGGCGTGGGTCCATGGTTCTTAGGCGGTTCTACGGTTGCCATGCTTCGCTCACCCAGCCTGGGGTCGCACTAGTGCCGGTGGTTCAGTGGTGAGTTCGTGAGGCTCCGTGATAAGATAAGGGTCAAAGAAGACACCGAGAGATTTCAATATACTTTTCTATCGCAGAAAACGAAGGCATCTAGCCATTGACTGATTTAGACCAGTAGTTTAATGATCCAATCCTTTGCAGCACATCCCTGCATTTCACTGTTCTTGTTGATCATTGCTACAGACCTCCAGGTATAGTTTCTAATCACACAAAGGGTCAATTCTTTTCATACTAATTAAAGCCAGTATGCCTAATTTAGCTTTTCAGGAAGGAATAACCTTTCAATGAGCTGTGGGCAAGAAGAGGGACCCAAAAGGACACGTCTCTTCTTATATATACTCTTGAATTTGTGTATCAAATTCTGATCTTAAAACATGAATACACCAGAAGCTACAAGCAATACACTGAACGCTTTGGGGCAAAATGATAGCGAAAATTGTATCAAGATCGTATACGAATCCTTCAACCAGTTCAAGGAGAGTCTAGAATACGAACTTGATCTAAGGCCTAGGAGTGAAATAATGGATCTTTTTATAATTGTTCTTGAAGCCAGACAGGCAATTACGTGTATTGAAACTGTTATGAACCAATTAAATCTGAATGGATCTGGATATTTATGTCTTGATGGATCGTACAAGTTTATAAGGGAAAGTGAGCTTCACACGATCATTGCTACCCATATGCATATGATGCTGGTGAGCAAATTCGTCGGGGAAGATTTGGTGACAGACCAGAAAAAATCGCAGGTCGGTCGCCATACCCTCGTGGTGCCTGAATCGAACCAACAAGAGTTTCCAGAAAGCCTAGATTACTTGTCTTATGATGGAGGCCTTAACTCCGAAATTTCAACTTTCATCTCCAGAATCATTGGGGATGAAGTTGGAGACACGCAGTACCCATCACTGGTATTCGATGTGGGAGTTAGCCAGAGTAGATCAGAATTACTCTTCAAGTCTCTATTACATTCGCGAGTCAAAGCAATGCCCACAGACACTATTATCACGGCAGATATTCAGCTTGGTATACAAGATGATGACATAATAATTTCGAGCTTCGATTTGCATCATTTTGACTTTTCAATTGAGAACCTGAGGAATATCTTGTATGGCCTCCCAGACAGTGAAAATGAGGATATTATCCACAAGAGAGAATGTCTAAAGTGGATCATTAGCTTAAAGTGCCAACGTCTTGTTAAAATTCTTGACTGTCTGTTAATATTAGCCCAGGAAACTATCTTACTATATCAAGCTCGCGAAAAGGGAGATTCCGTGCAGGAATCAAATATGAAAACACTTCAGCGAATGAATCAACGCATTTCAGATTTTTTTCCATCTGTATTTACAGGCTGTCCTTCGCGTCGTACCTACCGTGAAGAATTTCTAATCTCCTGGTTAATCTTGTACGATGACATGCAGTCTTCACTTGGATTACTTGATGATCATGGCACTTTTATCAACCGTATTGAGAAAGCCAGGCAATACTATATAAAGGCACAGCTAGCCACTGTCTATGTCTCACACTACAACTGTTCTGAGGCAGCGGCCATGGAGCAGGTAATTTCACTGGTTCTGGACACCCATGCGATATATTCTCTGAATACTCCAGAGAGCATAGGGAATGGCCTCCGAATTCCAGTTTCTTCTACCCACATTATACCTACTGGACAAGACTGGATTGATGTTACACCTGCCGACCTACAAAGACTGTATATGAGAGCAAGATCATATATAACAGAAAACATTGAAGGAAGGGTTGCGAACATGATCGTTCATAAAGAAGGTATCAAGCCTCAGTACCGTTCCCAGCTCTTGGAGACGGCAAGGGGTAATTCCACAACACAAACATTTGAAGACCTATTTCGTGGAAAAGATTACATTGATGGGGCCATTCGGATTGCTTTTGTGTCAACTGATAACATAGTCGCTTACACCAGGGCCCAGGGAATGACTTTGAATCCAGCCGCTAACAGGGCCTTTGCAATATCAAAATTACTGGAGCTATCAAGGGAGGAAACACCGGTATACTTTTTCTTGCGCCTCCACACAATGGAGTTCATTCATTCTCATAGACGCTCCCAGGCTGCTATGATTATTCTGGACCGCTTGGATCAGAGTTGGGGCCAAGATCCATGGAATTCTTTGCAAGAGCTCGTTCGCCGTCAAGGAGAAGTGAGAACACTATTGGCACTTAAATACTTTACTAATGCTGGACTAATTGAACTGCTATGGATGCATGGGATATTTCGGTTCGGAAAGAGGCTATCTCACATGAAGACAAGGGAAAAACGTGTTCGAGTTCTATCTCAGGAAGCTCAGCTCAACTTAATCTCAGAATGGCGACTAGACTCTCCTGAATGGGTTTATAAGATTATGATAAACGTCCGCGGGCTGGATCGATTAATTACAAGAAAACTATTGACGCATATGGTCGAGCTCCTGGAAGAAGTTACAGATCCATTGCTCCGGTATAAAATAACTGAAGCAGCCTTTGCGGACCCTGGCTCGTTTGCATTAGCTTTGCAAATCTCCTCAGACATGGAAGAGCTTCTGGCTGAACTGGACTTGGCGTTTCCAAAACCGGGGGTTTCTTCTATTTTTTCCAAGTTTCTCAATTGCCTAAAAAAAGGATCCGCACAATTTTCCAGGTAACTCTAAGAGCACAAGAATGCTCAAACACAAATACTGCTACCGACACAGAGTGATATTCGCTAATAAGGGGCATTGATACTTCAATGTGTTTCTCAAATAAACATTTGGTCTTAAAGTCAGTGGCTTAAACTCCTGGAAGTACTGCCTGCCTAATTGAACATTTTAAAAATAAAAGTATAGCGTTTCAGCCAAAAGAATTCAACACAGCGTTTTAGACTTCTTCTTTAGTTTACCTGTTACTGCTTGTGATAACTATGTCGAGATTATATACAAATACCCCACAAGTTCATGTAGGATCTACAGCAGGAAATGTTAGCAATATAAACAACTGAATCTATTCCAAGCGCCTTAGCGGCAGAGATTTGACTCTTGTCAAGGTTGCTGGAGTGACACTGTTGATCTGGGGATCCGTTGTGCGGCTGACGGTGATGTAGTGACGTAGGCTCAGAACCGTTGTAATCATAATCCGAGTTTACCGAACAGAGGACAAACGAACGATGACTTCGGTTCTTTCTCGAATCAAAAATGTTCGAGAGCACGACTTTTCGGAGGCTCTGACACAGAACATGTTCCAGATAGACGATCTGGCGCGATACGGTCTGAAGGGTTCCATCACCACCCTGGCATACGATCCAGTTCAGAGTCTATTGGCTATTGGAAACACTCATGGAGAAGTACATGTACTTGGCCAGCAGAATGTTGAGGTAGTGTTTAACACGTCTGGAGTTCCAGTGAGACACATTCACTTTGTTAAAGGCATCTACTTGGTACTGGTTGATGAGAAGAGCCATGTAACGGTCATTTCCTTGGACACTAAGGAGGTTCTGTACGAACAGAACATTTTGGGCCGAGTGACAGCGGTAGAGTCAGACCCATCCTTGGACTGGCTGTTTCTAGGTCTTGAGAACGGTCAAATTGTCATATTTGATGTGGATCGAGGAGTCATGGCTCCGTACCGCATTGACAATCTGCAAAAGAGTGTGTTTGCAAAGTTCCGCATGTCGCCAGTGTTAGAGTTGCATCTCCATCCCCGCGACGCTTCTTCGCTGTTGGTTTGTTATAGGGACTGTGCGATTCTATTTTCCATCGCCAGAAGTGAGATTCTATTGACTCTACGCTACGAGCTGCCTGCTGGAGCTCCTGGTGGAAGTGCTGACCCTGCCAGAATGAACGAGTTTAGGTACCCTCAGCTTATCTCAGCAGTATGGCATCCTAATGGCCACCACATTCTCACCGTTCATGATGATGGCTCTCTTGTGTTCTGGGATGCCATGGAGGGTAACCTTCTTCAGGCTCGTAGTCTCATAGACACCGACGTTAATGTTCCCCGTCGAAACGTTGGAGATAAGGGTGCCGATTTCAGCTATATTCGCAAGGTAGCCTGGTTAAGTACGTCCAACCCTGAGGACACTTCAATTCTTGTATCCGGAGGAGATTCGTTTGAAGGGTCCATCAAGGGTCTGACCTTGCTTGATTTTGGTCCCACCCCTACTATCGCTATTACTTCATACCAGGCCATGGGTCAGCACTATGCTAGTCCACGACGACACAAGGTCTTCCCCCTTCCCGAGAACGTCGAGGCCGTCTCATTCTTGACAATTCCCAAGAGCAACCCATTCTTTGGAGGCAATCACGATCCCAGAGGAATTCTGGCTCACTTGTCTTCGGGAGATCTTCTGACCATGAGTCTTCCAGACGGTAACATTATTACAGACCCTGGTGTCCTTCCAACTACTCTAGGATGGCTCAACCCACAGGTAACATGCTATGCTGCTTCATTGATCCAGCGCAATCAGTGGGTGGGCATGATGGCTTCTGTTCATGGTCAGGTACCGTTCTTCACTGGTGGTGCGCCGGCGCGCCGCCATTTGCGTAGCTTCCAGGACAGAACTGCTCTGTGTACAGGACATTCCGACGGTACTGTCAAGATTTGGGATGCTTCTCATGGCGAGATTGAAGACGCCCGGGTACTACAAGTGTCAATGGGATATACTCTCAGAAAGAACTCCGGAATTGCTGTGGACAATATCTCATTTGCAGGACCTATTGGAGAGCTCTCAGTGTCTGTAGCCTCTGGCGAAGTTGTGCTGTTTAGATTTGGAGCCCGAAAGAAGGCTGGCGCAAATCTTGCCGCTGGTATGGCGGGCATGAACTTGTCGGGCGACAATGCTGTGAGTATGGTGGATGTCAGTGACAGAACTCCTCCTACCCTCAAGGAAGGGTTTTTGCCTCAAGTGTTGCTGACTGCTCCTCCTGAATGGGGTCGGGTCACTGCCTTGAAGAACTCGCACATTGGATTTGTAGCCATTGCCTATCAGAGTGGTCATCTGGTGGTTGTTGACAAGCGAGGTCCAGCAGTGATTTTTGCGTCTCCGGTACGCAACGACGCAGCAGCAGGGTCGTGGCGCAAGTCTCGCGTTACTCCCACTGGTAACGAGGCAGTGAATTGCTTGGAGTTTGGCATCTATGCCCTGGAGAACGATGACTACTCAAGTATTGTTCTTACGGCCGGTACTAGCGCTGGAAACATTTACACGTTCAAGGTCCTCCCTCGCCCTCAGGGAGGGTATGAGGTGCAGCCATTCGGAGCTCCTTTCGTTGTGGCACCTGACAGTCCCCTTTTGGCTGTGATTCCCATCAATGCTGGCAATGGTACTCTTGCGGTAGCTGAGCCTGAGGTGTTGGGTAAGCTAGCCCACGGCATTCTTATTCCAGGTATCCTCATAGCGGTCTCCCAAAGAGATATCAGGGTGATTCGGCAACCGGACCACAAGGTAGCTCACCGCAAGCTTCAGAACATTTCCTGTGCTACTGCTGGCATTGCTTATTTGCGAGAAGAGGACTCAATGGCTCTGGTATGCGTATCAGACACTTCTGAACTCAGTATTCTGACTGTTCCTGGACTTCGGGAGATTACTAAAAGACCCCTTCCTTACTCCATTCAGCCTCAGTTTGCCAAAGACAGTTTAGTGCTGAGGACAGGAGATATTATCCTGCGACCAGAAAGCACTTTTGGAGCACTGGTGCGAATCTGGGGTAAGGGGGTCAAGTTTGAAGACATTCCCCAGGATGCCTTGTATGATGTGATGAAGGAAATGCCTCCTAGACCCACTATCAGCACTCTTCAGTGGGTGAAGGGCCGTCAGTACACTACAGTAGAAGATTTGGACGAACTAATCGGTGGACCCAGACGTCCAATGTCCAAGGCACAGAAAGAGCAGGACGCTGCGCGAAAGGAGCAGGAACGACTGCTTCGGTCAAAGCGAACCAATACCTCGAGTTCGCAAGGTTCGTCTTCATCTTACTACAACACCCGAGAAACTGAGCAGCAGCAAGGAGGACGTTTCGGAGGTATTCAAAACGCATTTGATAACCTGGAAAAGTCCAGCGCTGAGTACATGAATGGTTTGAATGAGATGATTGATAACGCAAAAACTAGCGCTTTCAAAGCATCCTTCAAGGCCAAGTTCTTTGGATGAACTCTTTTTTATATAACAATGGATAACTACGTATCGTGCATCAATTACATTGGGTATCGTAGATCAGTCATAGTCATTAGCTTAGTATGCATTCATTATATGGCAGCTTGGTATCGATCATAAGTCTTTCAGTTTTTCATTTAACGATTCAACCTCATCATCGCTTTCGTCTTCGTCAGATTCAGCATTGTCCTGTTTGATTTCCTGATCAGACTCTCCAATATCTATACCCTCTCCTACCTCATTATCGCTCTCATCATCATCATCTTCCTCATCGTCGTATTCGTAGGCGTCAGAATCCGAAGGAGGCAGCTCTCCAGGAAGTCCGTGCTCGGCACCGCCAATGACGGTTTCGCCAGTGAGCTTGTTTTGCCTTCTCTGCTCTGCTTCTTGTTCAATTGCGTCTAGATAGGCCTGCTGTGCCTCTTGCACAGAATTTGCGTCGGTACAGTCTTCGTAGATGTCTAGAAGCTCTTCATTAAGCTCCAGGAATGCATGACCCCAAGTAAAATGACTGAGAACTTGTTCAGCCCAGTCTCGGTGCCCAGTAATAGCAAAGCAGGCTGCCAATGCCTCGACACAATTCAGTCTCCATGGTCGGCCATAGTTGACTGGATTTGCAGCTACCAGGTATGGAAGAAGTCTCTCATGTCGTCCTCCAATCTTGCCGAAGGGAATTTCATCAATTCGTGCCCAAGAACATTCTACAACAGCAGCACCGTGAGTCTCAACCACCTCTCGATCATCGGGACAAACTGGTGCAGTACCATTTGGAGATACAACTACACCACCAAACTTTTGGCCCACTCGCAGGTCCTTGATCAGACCCAACCTCGCCAGCTTTTTTCCACTGCATCGCTTGGGATCACAATGGTTGAAATCCTGTGATTAGTACCCATGACCATTAATCGAAGGTGCGGGGTGCCAAATACCTACCCACATGGCCATTTTGGCCGGGAATGAAGACATCTCTCGATTCTTCGTCTCTTGTCGTCTCGCTGGTCGCTTGCCCATTCTTGTGTTTGTCCGGAAGTACTCAGGGTGCTATCTTCGATATTGATAATAAATTTCAGTTATCAGATGTCTCGGGTCAGGCGTGCGGCTGCACACAATTGATTCCGTGACCAGCAGAGCTCCAGATTGCCTCCGTCCAGAAGTGATGCTTGAATGGCAATAGTCCAATAGCATGCTCAACCCCTTTCTAAATGCACTGTTCTACAGTCCAAATCCATCGTCAAAGTTACGGGACATCAGAAGGGCTCTGAGTAGTAATCCTGCTGGGTACACAATCCTGGCGCCATCCGCCAAGGTCCTAGAATGGTCGGTGGACCAGGATAGCTCGCAGTCGCTGAGAACTCTCAGTGCTACTGATGAGTTTATCGGGTCTCATATAATCAATTCTCCAGCGCCCACGACTGTCAATCCTTCGAGAGCTGTTTATCTTGATACGTTCAATGGCCGAACGTTGGTGCTCACCAATGGATGCGTTTACACATTCAAGGGATTCAAAAAGAGCTTTAAAGTCCGGGTTTTATCCGAGTACATGATTAGCCCATTGAATGAGATGGATCCTGATACTGCGCTCTATGTGTTTGAAATCGATGGATCGTTGATTGGGACACTGATGCCGTCTCCTGAGGTGTCAGCTTCTATCGGCCCCCCTTATGAGTCCAAGACCACGACGACTAACAGTAAATTATCCTTCCCTCCGACATTGAAGAATAGCAGTAAAACTAATGAGCCACGATCACCTGACGATGATAAGGACCTAGAAGACAGGCCCAATTTTGAGACGGTTCTTGATTCTTGTCCTCCCGTTGCACGACAGATAATGGGGCCAATTGATCTCGTTTTAGAAAATTTTGACGTTTCCTCTGCTCCCTCTAGAGATGAAGCTGCAAAAATTCTGAAGAATTCTGTAGATTTGGTGGCTAAAGTGCTGCAATCCGCAGACCGCTCGGCATTGATGCGCTCATCGTTATTCAAAAGTTTGTCGGGAGAAGACCTTGCCGATATGCTTCATGAATTTGTAGAATGCAACGTCTATGAAAAACTATGGAACCAGATAATACTCTGGAACAAAGACAAGGATTCAAATATATCACAGTCACTGAGCAAAATGGCGCATGTGGACATTTCACAAATGGGTCTGCCGTCTGCCTCTCGCTCGGAACTCATTCGGTTGGATGCGCTAGCCAATGGTGCAGCAGTATCCCTAGGCAAGCTTTCTAGCAGCATCGGGTGCGAGGTGAAAATCGCCGCCTTACTGGAAACCATTGACCTGCTCAGTTCCTCTCGTGTGAATGGGTCTTCAGGCGAGAGCGTAAATCATAATGACAAACCAAAGGACAACGCTGAGGATGCTCCCGCTGTCAATGGCACTGTAAATGCTGATACTCTCGTTGGCTTAATGGTGCTAGTTCTTTGTCGATCTCAGATCTCTCACCCTTTCTCTCAGCTGGACTATATTCGAACCTTTACTTATCGCAATTCTTCTGTGGGAAAAATTGGATATGCTTTAATGACATACGAGGCCGTTTTGTACCATATTGAACACGAAGCCCACCGCCTAGCCGCCTTGTCAGATGCAAACATGGAAGTTTGGAAAGGAGCCAAAAAGGCTACTGCCGAACAAGACTTTGAAAAGCAGCTCGAAACATTCAAGAAGACCTTTTCGGATGACGAGTGGAGATCAATAGTAATGTCTAGGAACCAGTCTGGTGAATCAGCCCTGACTATTGCTGCTAGAGCTGGTAATGTTGCGGCCCTCAATGTGCTGTTGCGACTGGAATTGGTGACTCCGGACTACATTGTGAGTGAAAAGACAGAGGATGACACTACAGTCCTAATGGCGGCAGTAGAATCAGAGTCTCGCCCAGTGATTGAGCGCCTGTTGGCTCTTATCGATACTCTACCGGAGCAGCAAAGACTTCAGTAT
The DNA here is from genome assembly GCA_003705705.2 of Blastobotrys raffinosifermentans. Lineage (NCBI taxonomy): Eukaryota > Fungi > Ascomycota > Dipodascomycetes > Dipodascales > Trichomonascaceae > Blastobotrys > Blastobotrys raffinosifermentans. Next base: position 182,400 of record PPJH02000021.1, read on the forward strand.
TACAGACAAACAGACAAATGGCTCCGAAACGTGGGCCATTATTTATTTCACGCACCATGGTTGATTGAGAGAATTGGCACGATGATTCCATGGACAAGTAAGGATATCAATGGCCAGACTCCCTTATTCACGCTATATCGTTGCTACGATCATCCCCACTATCATGAAATGGTAGAGACTGCCACCGATGCTTACACACAGTGTAGCAATACCACGGATCTACTGGATCATGTAGATGGCAGGGGGAATACGCTATTGCACATTTGTAAAGACGTTGAGACAATGAAACGGGTTCTCAGCTTTGATACTGATGTCAACTGGCCTAACGACAAAAAATTGACCCCACTCATGCTGTTCAGCAAGTTTTCAAAGATTGATCAGATCATGCTCCTCAACAAAGTTGAGACTTTCGACATCGAACGCACTGATGCTCGTGGTCTGACAGCATTGGAAATGTCCAGAGAAGTTTCGACATTGAATGCGCTTGACGAGCTTTTCTTAATGAATAGACCCGAAATTAATGGACGCGTGACATCTATCACTCGTACTGCTATTGCAGAAAACGAGCCGTTTTTTGTTATCAAATCATGGAAGCCTTCGGACCCTTCGTCAGCAACCAGCGTGTTGAGGACATATTCGGATTTTATGTTTTTGCAGAAATGGTTGTCTTACGAAAATCCTTATTCTTGGATTCCAATTGTTCCTAGACCGCGCAAGATGAAGCCTCTACGCCAGGTTATTCATGCCCTGCAATTAAGATTTGACATGATCATTCAGTTACTTCTGAGCCATCCTACCTTTTCCGGCCATGAGCTGTTGTGGGAATTTCTGTTGATACAGGACTTTTCAAAGTCTCAATGTGAGCAAAGGAGCAAAAGAAAACTGGAAAGCAACAGGGAGTCCTATAACAGTGATGTTGTAGTATACAGTAAGGCCGACCTGGACGTGATTCAATTCTTTTTTGAGCATGCCGAACAGGAGACCGGTGGTTTATGCGAAGCGATTGGTTCACTGACAAAGTGTGCTACACAATATCATAACCGGTTCAGTGAACTGTCTCAGACCATGGGTATTCTCGGAGGCTGTCTTAGGGATCTATCCTTTTATGATGATATTTGTGGTCCCAGATTTGAGAGAGAATATCATCTAAGCGCTGGAGTGTATGATAATGGGACCATCAACCTGGCTACCAATCTGACCAACATTAGAAACAGCTCGCGCACGGTTGTGTCTTATTTATCGAGGCCATTGGGCCTCATCAAGCATTTAGAGAACCAGCAAGAGGAACTCAAGCAGTGTCATTCACAGCTTGAGCGCCTCAACAACAAGAATGGTTGGCCGATGGGCATGTTTGAAGAGAAACGAGAGCAGAATATTAGGAGTACCAAGAAGAAGATATACAATCTCCAAGCGGAAATTCACCGTCTGGGTACGGACATTAAACAATTCCATGTTACAGCGGCATCAGAATTGGGCCCGTTTTACAACTGGCAGGAAACGCAACTACGACACACAATTCGTGAATTCACGATCACCACCATCAAAGCTAATAAAGAACGACTGCAACGGTTACAACGACTAAAGGGCCAAGTTATAGAATGAATGACTGCCCAAGAAACGACTATAGATAGTGCAACTTAATGACACCATGAAATCATGCCAATATATAATAAACGTATGACCTCAGACTTGTGTGATATTGTCCGCATGAGCATTATGCTTGTCCATTGGAGAAGTCCCGAAGGATTCTACGACCCGGAAAGCGGCGCTTCAAGCATTGCAGAATTGTAGTCATCACCGGTCGATTATATAAAGACCCGTACGTTAGTAGAAAACCTTAATTGCTGTTGTTGTTGTTGGAGTTAGAATTGGAGTTGGCGCCTCCAGAGCCAGAGCCTGCGCCGGCACCTCCACCAAACATGCTGGAGGCCAGATTTTGAAGCATAGGGTTGTTCATAAGCTCATCAAAATTGGGCATACCTCCACCGTTTCTCATGCCATCGGCCATGCGACGAAGCTCGGGATTGTTCATAATGTTGGACAGCTCTGGATTACCCATGAGACTGCGGGCCATGTTAGCGATTTGAGGGTTGTTCATGAGCGAAGCAAGATCGGGCATGCCGCCACCACCTGCACCGCCGAACAGACCAGCAAGAGGGTTTCCTCCAGCATCGGCATTAGCGCCAGCTCCAGCACCAGCTCCAGTACCAGCGCCAGCATCAGCAACAGAACGGTCAGTCTGACCGCTGGCTGACTGGGAAGAGGCGTCTTCAGAAGAAGCAGGAACAGCAGACTCCAGCTCTTCTCGCACTCGCTTGCGAGCGGCCTCGACACCCTTCTTCATAGCCTCAGAAGGACTGTCTCCCTCGGCAGCCAATCCCTTCTCATATGCCTCCAAGGCTCCCTTGGCGTCACCCATAGAGTACAGGGCCAGACCTAGACGGGAGTATGCCTTTGCGTAGTTTGGATCAATGGCAATAGCCTGTTTAGCGTCTTCAGCGGCCTCCTTGCTCTTCCGCAGGGAAATGTAGGCAGCAGAACGGTTAGAGTAGTAAACTGCATTCTTGGAGTCAATCTCAATGGCCTTGTTGTAAGCATCAACAGCAGCACTGTACTGTCCCTGAGCCATGAGACGGTTGCCCTCAACCTTGTGTTGGTCAGCACTGGCCTTGTCGTTAGAGGCAGATGCACTGGACTCAGGAGTAGGCGCACTGGAGCTGCTCTGATCCTGCTTGACCTTCAAGGCAGCAAACTTTTCAAACACAGTCTCCAGAGTCTCGTTTCCTAGAACCGCATCCTTCTGGGAAGGGTCGACACCGAACACCTCAGAAATGCACTCGATAGCCACCTCGACAGACTCACGGTCATCAGACGACACGGTGCCATCGTTAACAGACGATGTAAGGAAATCCACGATTCCCAACGCTACGTTCTTCTTTGCCTCTGACACCATTATGAACCCAGAAATGCAAAATGTGAAAAATTTAGGGGCAAAATGGGGTTAGGTGGCTTGAGAAGCCAGTAGAATTCTTAAATGCGGGCCGGTGGGGCTCGGGACAGGATGAGAGCGTAGGCCGATGTTGAGTAGAGAGAATGCAGATAGGAGCATGTACATTAGGTATATAATTACGAGAGAATGGCGACCTTGATGACGAGGTTACCGTCATCATCTTGAGGCTTGCCAGCGAGGTTGAATGCTTCTTCGACCTTGTCCAAGCCTTGCACTCGGTGAGTGATGAGCTTGTCAACAGCAGGGATGAGTCCGGAGGCCATGAGGTTGATTCCCATTGGGTAGGCATTGCTGTAGCGGAAGACACCCAGGAGGTCTACTTCCCGTAGAGCAGCGGCACCAATGTGAAGAGTCTGAATGGGCTGGCCCATACCGACAAACATGAGCTTTCCTCCGGGGGCAGTCGCAAAGATTCCGGCCTGGACGCATGATTCCACTCCGGTGCACTCAAAAGTAACGTCGTACTCGCCAATTGGCTTGCCAGTGAGCTTGTCGACTTCAGAAGTCACAATTTCACTCAGCTCCCGGCCAAGGGCGACCTTGTCCTCAGTGGTAGAGGCCCTCTTGGCGGGCAGAGTGATTCCGTTAGTAGCAAATCCATTCTTTACAGCAAAATCCACACGGGACGATGCAATGTCTGCAATAGTAATAGTAGTGGCACCGCGGATCTTGGCCATGGCTGCTGCCAAAAGTCCAACAGCGCCGGCACCCAGGATCAGAACGGAGGAACCAGGGGCGAGAGCTGCTCGGTTAGAAGCATGAATTGCAACTGCCAGAGGCTCTAGCAGAGCAGCCTGCTCGACAGGAATGCTATCGGGGAGACGATGGCACCACACTGCGGGGCAGTTGATGCGCTCTTGCAGAGTTCCTTGAAAGTGGGGGAAGACCTTGGCTGAGGAGCGGAACTTGAGCTTCTGGCACAGGTTGTAGTGGCCTGTTCGGCACTGCTTGCAGTTGTTGCAAGGAATTCCTACCTCGAGGGCAACCTTGTCACCGACCTTGAGATCCTCAACTGCGCTTCCGACCGCAGTGACTACTCCGGCAGATTCGTGGCCCAGAGTTAGAGGCTCTCGGACCTTGAAATCACCATTGGCCCCGTGGACATAGTAGTGCATGTCCGAACCACACAGAGTTGTCGACTTGACGGCAATTTGGACCTCATCACCGGCCGGCTGATCGATCTGACGAGTAGCGATGCGCAGGTCCTTGGGTCCGTGAAGTACTGAAGCCTTGATCTCAGTTTGGGTCATTTTTTTCTGTTTAAAGTCCAATAGGTAATTTCAACAAATCTTGTGCGTCCAAAAGGAAATCAATCGAGTGGAAAAGTGCAGCGATGGCCGTCTAAATGTACAGCACA